>OY720677.1:161998699-162591699 GCA_963170755.1 Amphimallon solstitiale
CTATCATATATTTCATTGGACGAGGTTACAGGTGTGAAACTCCGGCAACGGGCACATCTCTAATTTTCGACGGATGACATTATTCTATAGTCTGTTTTTAAACTAGGAGGAGTACATAGAAAACTCTCTTTTACACTGTAAAAGTTACTAGATCAATGACATATATAGTATTTATAACCCTACTTTAAGAAGGTCAAACGTAATTGAATATTTATTAAAAATTAAATACATTAAACAGCAAAAATAACTTGAATAAAGAAATGATAAGGTAAAGTAAACTATATTTATTTATTTTTAGATAAATATAAGATGTTCTTGGTAGTTTAAGCCAAGAAATTACATAGAGGAAGCAGAAAAAAATACCGAAAACTATTTAGAAACTTTAATAAGTATTTTAATGAAAGTAGGATCTTTGATATCGCAATTAAACGGGAAAAGAATATACAAAGGGTATTGAAATGTAATGAACAATTATATAAGCAACTTATTACACCAGCCCAGCAATTTAATTCTCTTTATTATGAATAATGCAAGTTTTATTTTAAACATATACGTAGAAATTTTATATTATGCAAGTAATAAAAATAGTTTATAAGATTTTTGTAGTTTTATTAGCAAGAATGACATACAGAAAAATATTTTTGAATACATATACACTGAAAGAACATTAGTGATAATATATAAATAAATTGAATTGTTTTTTTTTATTCTTTGATGCTTATTCTAAATCTGAACCATCTGAAAAAGTATCACTGTCACTATCAGCACTAACAGAAATAATAAATGGTTCAATTAGATCATCTACGATTCCATCTAGTGTGCACATTTTTGTTTCTTCTTTAATTATATGTTCAATACAACTTTTCCAATAAACATTTTGAACATTATCAATAGCTTGCAATAAAAGTCCTTTCACTTCTCTCAATTTAAATGTGTTGTTCTTGGATGCCACTTCATTCTTTATTTTTGCCCATATCAATTCTATAGGATTGAGTTCACAATGATAAGGTGGCAACCTTAACACAATTTTATTGTTACGTTTTCCATTTCATCAATCACATATAAATTATACTGTTCCTTGTTAATTTTTATTAAATTCAGTAGTTCAGCTCGTACCATATCTTCTCTGAATTCAATGTGCTTAGCTTGTAGCCACTCTTGCATATCTTTTTTCTTAGATCCTGTTGTAGGAATTTTTTCCAATTTACGGCTATGATAAGAAGCATTATCCATGATGACAACTGCACCGTTAGGTAGTTTTGGTAACAGATTGGCAAACCATGTTTCAAAAACTGCTGCGTTCATTTCCTCATGATATTCTCCAGTTTTCTTACCTTCAAAAAGTAACAACCCTCCATCGACAAAGCCATGTTCAGATCCAACATGCAAAACAATAAGCCGCTTCCCTTTTCCTGAAGGGTTCTTTAGTCCTGTAGATAGCCCTTCAATGAATGTTTGACGTCGATTTTTTATACTGTTGTCTATCCATATTTTTTGTTTTGTATGACCTTCATTAACCCAAGTTTCATCTAAATAATAAATTTGTCTACCTTCCCTTCTAAATTCCTTAATTTTAGTTAAATATTTTCGTCTCCATGTTACGATATCATCTCGTTCTATCAAAATACTTTTACTGTTTCTTTTCATGTATTTGAAGTTAATTTGTTTTATAAACTTGTAAAGTGATGAACGACACATTTGTGGCAAATCTGGATGTTTCTTTATTTCTATCAAAATTTTGTCCAAAGTAGGTAATTCGTTCTTGTAAAAGAAAGCATGCACTATTTGCCGCACAGAGTGTTTGACCACTTCATCATATACAACAACACTAACAGGTCGTCCACCTCTGTGTTTAGATGCAGTAACTGTGCCAGTTTCATTATATTCCTTTATAGTTCGATATACTGTCGATTTTGCAACGCCTAAAAGCAGAAAATTATACATTATTTATTATTGTTATAAATTATTTGTTAAACTTACCCACGATGTTACTAATTTTAGAAATGATAGCTGTTTTTCTAAGATCCGGTGTGTCAGTTCGTAGCTGTTTATATATATTTAAAGTACACTGCTTTTCAGCAAGCGATAAATGACCTAAATCAAAACGCTTGCGCTTCTTCGGGGGCGAAATTGCTGATGAAGTTGACGTTGATGCAGTATCCATATCAAGAACAACAGGATGGTACATTAAACGCTACGCAAATTCTAAAAAGAACGGATTTATTTATGTTTTAAAGAGCAATAGAACAACGGGAACAGAAAAGTAAAGACGAAACACAACCGTTTGACATCGATACGTCAACGTCATCTATTCCACATTTCGACTGTATAAACCTATCTGTGAAACAACCAATCACAGATACAGATTTTAGCGCGATTAATTTAAAACGCTCCTCTTAGTTTAAAAATAGACTATAGTTGCCGTTAGCGGCATTTGTACCTCCCTTTCTGCCAGGACAATCCTGAGGAGAAACGAGGGTAGCAAATTTCACGAAGAACTGGTAATGACACGTTAGACGTGTGAGATGTCGCTCTCTCTTTTTGGAATTAAGTGTTCCGATTTAAAATTGTGGAAGTTCATTGTAAGCTTGAGAGGTGTCTCAAGAATCTCGGGGTGTGTGCGTTATAGCGGACAGGAAATATCTGATCGGCAGGCAGTTATTGATGTTTTTGCGAATGTCTTTTTGAATACATTCCAACCAAGTCTCCCATTTACTTCGCCAACAAACTGTAGGCCGAATAATAATAACATCTGCCTGTGCTAAGAAATTAAGCCCAACTTCACTGCGTATAATGACAGCCCGCCATGTTTCTTGGGTTAAGGATTGCATTCCAATATTTTGCTATCATTTATCGTTCATTTTTAATTTAATCATCAGAACTTAGACTTTTAAAGAGAGTGATCGCTGAGATCTCATGAATTATAGACCAATTAAGGTGTTAAGTAATTTTTCTAATTTTTTTGAGTCGAGTCATTTATTAGCAGATTATTAGTGAATATGTAACCTACCGTTCCCTACATCATCAGGGATATACATCATGTCGATTCACTATTAGAAATTTGGCTAAAATGACTACAATATGTATGTTAAGCTTTAGACAATCGCTCTCTAGTGGATGTAATTTACAGTGACTTCTCGAGAGCATTTGACAGTATTGACCATTTCTAACTGAAGAATAAGTTGAATAGTTTCTCTATTTGTATACTTAAACTAATCACGTCATATTTAACAAATCGATCTAGTATGGAATATGGATATCAGTCTGGACATTTTACCCAAACATCTGATGTGCCACAAGGATCCAACCTAGGCCCGTTGCTTTTTGGTATAATTTTAAATGATCTACTGAATTCGCTTACATTTGGTGTTTTGGCATATACTGATGACCCTAAAATAATCTTGCGTATTAACAGTTCAAATGATAGTAAGTTGTACTCCAGCATAATTTGCAGATATTCAATCAGTTGTGTGTTGACTATAAGATGCTTTTAAACGTTTGTAAAAGTGCGTTTGTTACTTTTGCTAAGACCACCAATTCCGTACACTTCTCGTACAATACTCGTACCATATATATCGAGTTTGTAATACCGCCACAAGATTTTTTGGGATTCCTGATCCGTTCCTGCAGGGTCTTGCTAGTCACTTGGCACTTAAATATATTTATTTAGCTTTTGTTAGCAGTAGATTAGAGTGCGGAGTCACTATTTGGTATTCCTATTACTTATATCAGCAGTTGGTATTGGAGAAAGTTCAAAAGAGTTTCTTGAAGTTCATTAGTGACATAACTGAAGGATTTTACCTTCCTCAGAACACTGACTATTTTGAGATACTTGATAGGCAATCCGTTGAGTCTTTATCAGATAGAAGAAAATATAAACTGATTAACAATGTGGTGGACTCGCCGGTACTATTCTCCCAGGTCAACTTCGTACTACCATCCATGGCTACGCCTTCCTCTGAAATCTTTCGATGCCAGACCGAAAACTAACGTGCTTTTAATAGCGCCTCTCTCCTATATGGTGGCAGATGTAATAGATATTTACCCTGATGCAGCAGTATAACACATATTACACGTTTTGTATGTCGTCTTCATCAATTCCTTTCTCAATCAACTGGTGCTGCTGCT
The DNA here is from genome assembly GCA_963170755.1 of Amphimallon solstitiale. Classification (NCBI taxonomy): domain Eukaryota; kingdom Metazoa; phylum Arthropoda; class Insecta; order Coleoptera; family Scarabaeidae; genus Amphimallon; species Amphimallon solstitiale. Next base: position 162,002,828 of record OY720677.1, read on the forward strand.
GATAATGTCAAACAAAAATTTGAAGCTGTTCTAAATACAGGAATTTGTACTGTACGCCGAATTGGTGAGTTGTTTACTGGAAAAGTAGATCTTTCAGAACCGGGGATAAATGTGACGGTACAAAAAAAAACTGTATATACTTTAAATATGGTGCCATTACATCAATAGATGTTGAACGGTTGCTTTCAATGTATAAATGTATTTACTGTGACAGACAATTATTAACACTTGAGCATATGGAACAATTAATGGTAATTTGGTAACATTTGAACTTTCAACGTGAACAGTGAACAGATCCGATAGGATGTGTGATATGTTTTATTTACTGCTACTTCGTAAGTAATTGTTTTTCTGCACATATTTTGATTCACGTATGAAAAATATCAAATCGACATTTATGATGTACTCGATGTTTCTCCATTGACATCATATAAACCTGACTTCCAATCACTAGTTATAAACTCGAACGTAATTTAAGATTTGTGTTTGCTGCCGCGCTAACATTAAACTCTTTTTTTATACACTCTGTATATATCATTTACATCAAAATATTGGAACTGTAGATCGTTGCTCGATAATTTGAATGTTCATTCATTCTCGTTATTCACTTAACTTTTCCTTCTCTACACATTACTGTGACTTTTGAAAATTAATGATTGCATAAAATAAGTTAATTAATTTAAATAATAAACAAGAGCAGAATCAAGCATATACTTTAGTTCTAGGCCTTATGCTAGACTAAAATCTTATAATTTTCTGCAATACAGTAGGTTTAGCAATTTCACACATCACTAGCTCAGTTTTTAAAATTACTAGTGAAGTTTTTACTCAGGGGCAGAAATAATAGCAATGTTCCTTCTCCAATACGAATGCTCTCAAGTTGTCTCCAGGTCAGATAAAATAAATAAAAATTCAAAAATGAAACTTTATAATATAATTAACAATATCTTAAACATTAAATTAAATCTTTGTATGTTATGATAACATAATCAAATAAATACGACAATTATAATCAATATGATAAAAAAAGAACTATCAGAAATTCTACTAAACATTTATCATATCTTAATTCATTTCTATTTCAATGTAAAACAATCAACATATCAAAATTTCCATTATATGTTATGAACTATACTGGTTTATAAATAAATAACAACATTATATCGTTTATCGATTGCAAATATATATACACTAAGATAATGGCTCTGTCTTGATTAATTCTGCTCAGCGCCTTTGCTCGCTTCCGAACAGTATCACCAAATGACAAATTCACATAGGTAGGTACCCCAAGGTTCCATCCCATGAGTATGTCTTTCAACTCGTTGACCAACCCCTAACGTACGCAACAAAGTGCTCAACCCTTAATGCATATATGTCTTTAAATTCAATTCAAATGCCTCTGTATATTTAAAAATATTGACTCAGTCCTGATTAGTTCTGCTCAGCGCCTTTGCTCGCTCCCGAAACAGTACCACCAAAACTAATTCGTGTTTTTAGTATTAATCAAGGCTCCATGCTATGAATTAATCACCTACTTAATTCATTGCACACATCCCTTACTTATGACCCAACACGTCAAAATTTCAATACACATGCATAATAAAGTATAAAATAAATAAAGAATATATTCACATATATAAAGACAAATTACTAACCTCGTTCTACAACTCCAGTATAAAACACCACACAAAAATTTTATGTAACACAAGATATACAATAGAACAAAATATAAATACCACTAAATCACCTTAATTCCTCATACAAAATCTCAAATTCATCCATATTCGAATTATATTGATAAATGCTTTTTTACATAGTAAAAATTCTACAAAATAAAAATAATAAAAAAAACCTTTAATTAACGTAATACTTTTATCTGATAAATGTTTCAAACACCAAGTGTCTATACTTTTATTCCAATTTGATAACAAATACTTTCTCATTAAACCTTAAACTAAATCATTACAATTACTAAAAATGTTCTACCATAACGCATGGTATAATGACCCCGCGTATAAGAATAAAACATCCTAGTTCAAAAAAAAAAAAAAAACTTAAATCGCTAAAAATACCAAAGTCTTATTTAAACGAAATTGTACAAATAAATATCTCAGTGAAATATTACAAGTTCCAATTTATAAAAATTGTTCTAAGTTAAAATAAATATTTTATTTGTAAAATAAGTCCCACTTTTATTGAAAATTTTTCTAAGTTCAACTAAATATTTCGGAAAAATATTACAATGATAAAAAATTTTCTAAGTTAAAAATAAAATTTAATAGTATAAACACCCGTATTTGTATTTTATTTTAGCGGTTCACACCTGCTTCAAAAAATCCTATTGCTATTATCTCCACCTCCAGAAATGCGTAACAACGCTGCTGCACCTTACGGCAAATTAATATATTACTTATTTAAAAATGTAAACAAACATCCATCTCGATGTCGACTTGTTTAGGTTTGTGATTGTCAATAACATCTCGCGGGGAATATTGTTTCGCCGGACCAATCCGTTGAACGTTTTCGGTCATTATTTTTTCTGGCGCTGAAGCTTGCGGGAAACACTTTATTGTGAATATTTACTGCTATTACAAGTATTATTTTAGTATTAATTTTATGAATAAAATTTATAATAACATTCCTACATGATTTTAATTAAATAAATTTAAATTTGCTAAAATCCTAACTTAATAAATATTTATATACAATGATCATTATAAAATAAATAAAATAGTAATTAACTAAATTATATCTAGAAGTGATCTTGATTATGCTTATTTACAATTCAATTCCAGACTCAAGATCACTGCAACATGTTATTACTTCCCGAGAAGAAGTGTATATCTGACCTAGCCATGTCATAAATTCTTTTAACCATTTATAGGCAGTTACAGAAAACGCCAAATTAGATGGCGAGCGGTTGAAGTAAGTCCGCGTAGCATTAGAAGTAGTGAGACAAATATAGTCCAATCGTCAGACTACTACTTCAGTAAGTGGGCGTGCGCGTTTTTAAAAACGACTACAGCGCATCTCCACCGCTTGCCATCTAATTTGGCATTTACTGTAGGGATGTTTTATAAACTATTATATTTTTTTTTGAAGAGAAAGTGTCTTGCAGCGAACGCTGTACATTAATTATATCTAAGTCTAAGTACCGAAAGTTCTGCCTTTTTTTAGTTTACCAGCTTTATGGTGATAAATTGTTATTTGTTAATTATAGCCTGTATGTGACAGGGGATAGTAATTTGAAGTCAGTTCCTCAAGAGTTTTCAACAGTCAACAAAGGTTCCGCATATTCTGTAGAACCAAGTTAACAACACAGTATTTAATACGTAATTTTTCTGTTTAATTTCTTTAGTGCGATTTAAGTGCTTACGTTAATAACAAAAAGTTTTTTTAAACCTTTACATTACCTGTACTACTTTGAAGTACGTGCTGTCCTGCATAAATATACAAAATTTGTGGATTTGTACGTTTTGATTCCAACTAACTGCATAAAGCAAAACTTCGCCAATAATACAGAAAACGGTATATTTAAAACGATTAATAACTAGGCATGTAATACACGTACTCTTTTATCAATTTTATTACCAAATACATTAAGAAAACTACACGTGTTCTTTTGACAAGAACATAAATCAAAAACATTTATCGCTAAAAATGTTACCCAATAGATTTAAGAACGTTTTGGGACGCGCAAATTATTCAGGAACGATTCGAACCACAAAAAAAAACTTGTACATATATCGGCGAAATATTAAAATATACCAAAAGGAGTACAAAATATATTCATATATCAAACACGCTCTTGCATATATTACGAAAGATAGAAGTGACAATATTACATAATGGAAGACATAAAGAAAATATCACGCAGTACACTTATGATGCAAAACGAGGATTTATAATTTTTTTATTATGTGTTTCAATACATACCGCACATACGTCTTTGTCTTATACATTATTATTATATTAAAAGATGATTGTCCAAGGTGAACAGGTAGCATCATCTTACGAGCATCGAGAATTGTAATATTCATGGTTGAATGAGTTCGAACCACATTATGTTGTACAATACACGTATATGCACGCGATTTCTTGTCAAATATTTATGTGAATTCAGGATTTTTCACGGCTAATTTACATAAAGAAGCATATTAAATAGCCTGGCCGACCTTGACTTTTCTCAATAGTCGGGTTTCTTCGTTGTTTTTGTTTTTGAGGTTATCATGAAAACGAGTGTGAAAGACGGAAATTTATTTATTTTTTCTTCTTGGTCGGATAGGCATATTTTGTTGTTTTTAATGTAATATAGCATCAAGTTGAATAAGCATTATTGTACGGCGCTCGTTATCTTTACTTTTTTTTTTAGTAGGTAGGTAGTAGTTGTAGACGGACAAGTTACAGATGATTATGGTGGGGTAAGTGTATGTTTTAGGTGGTGTGCTCACTGCCTCAATTAGTTTCTTCCAAACCCTGAGTTTATTTTTTAAAATAATTAAACAATTATTTTTTTTATATTACGAAAAAAATAAAATAAATATGATAGCGTAGTCTTTTTTTCGAAAATATATGTAGAAAAAAAATAAAAAATTAAATTAGAAAAATATCCCAAAATTACTCACTGATGGAAAATGTAATTTTCATAATAACATAAACTAGTCAGAGCGAATTCAAAAGTCTTGTATAGTAACTATATTACTAATGTTGAACAGCAACTTAAGGAAAAACATTTTTATCACAAATATACATATATCCATTTATACGTAAACGTATATGAATATATGCACGTGTAGAGATACACAGCATACACTTAGGTGTCATTACCAACAGCGAACGCGGTGTTTCGGCCTTTGAGGCCTCTTCAGTGTACGTGGTGCTGCTGGTAATGATCCACAACTAAGACCGTGTCTTATGTCCGTTGAATCGCAGAAATGCCTATGAGAATATCTCACATCACATCTATAGTAAATGGTTTCAAACAATTTTTCCAATTCGTTTATACCAATTCGGTGCAGGATTTAGATACTGCTTTTCCATCATCTACCGTATGATTTCCTATGATTGGTGTATCTTCACTATCCGAATCGAAAGTTGTTAGCAATTAAAAAAGTTAAAGAATTCTTACACTATGGGTCAAGATTATATACCAAGCTTTCTTGTTCGTGATTGTTCCGGCATCTTTGCAAAACCTCTCTCTTTCTTTTTTAATTTAGCACTTAAAACGTCTGTCTTCCCTGAGTGTTGCACAATAACCAAACTATTTCCAATTCACAAAAAAAGGTGACACAGCCTTGATCGAGAATTGCCGACCGATAGCTATTCTGAACAATTTTGCCCGAGTGTTCGAAATGTGCCTTTACACGAATGTTTACTCACAGATTCGGTACAGATTTTTTGAGGACCAGCATGGTTTCATGAGTAACCATCTACGACATTCAGTCTTGCAGCGTATACAGAACAACACTGGCGTTGTGTTGTTCTGTGTACGCTGCGGTGTATATACAACGCGGTTTTTAACATAATTGTCGAAATACGTATTTAGTTTTTTGTGCTTTAGTGTAGTAATGGTATGTTAGTGTATTTTTTTTTAGTATCAATGAAACGTTTGGAAAAATTTACCTTAGATTCCATCAGTATTAGTGAAATAGTTACGAAAAACGATATGCAATACGTTCATTTAGAGTTCTATACTATCAGAATTGATTATGCTCGTTATAATAATAGACAACCAAAAGAAATATCGAATTTGTTCACATGTATGAAATGTTCAACGCAAATTGGTTGGAAGATCCGAAGACTTTGCTGTCTAGTATGTGGCAGTAATCATGCTATTGAGGAGGATTCGTGTAAGAGTAGATGATCATGTATTTTAAATTTTAATGAATATTTGATGAAGTATTTACCTATGTACATAAAGTGCAACTTATAAAATATTTTGTTTTTAAAAAAATTACTTATTGATATTTTACCTACATTTCTACACGTTGTTACTTAATGTAACCAAGGAAAACAGCGTTGAAATTCTCAAATCGCTTTTACCCCATAGCGTTTACAATTACCCCTCTAATACGAGATAAACGTAAATTAATACCAGAGAACAACGAGAAGATGTGATGTTTCGTGTTTCACTTTTTCCTCGTCGTATTTGAGTGATAAACAATGACAAAGTACATTCAGAAATAGTATATTATGCAATGAGCATTTAATGATAGCTATTAAGACACGAGTAAGAAAATTACAATACGAGCCGAAGGCGATTATTGTGATGAATACGAGTGTCTTAATAGCCATAAAATGCGAGTTGCATACACTATTTTTTCTACGACCCCATAATAAAACATTATTTTTTGAACATTCCATTTCATAAATTGAGGTTAAAATTTTCCATGCACCTTTGCGAATTTAGCTGGTAATAAATTGTTCGTGGTTACTAAGGCTTGTTCCATAATTTCTGGTGGACTCAAATTTTACATTTCACTGTCATTATCCCTCATTTTTACTGCTTATATTTTCAAAAAAGCACAAATTTTAAGTACTTACTTGTAAATTGCAGAGAACTGTCACATTTATTTAATTTGTATATCTGGCAGATATGCAGCCGCCATATTGAATATTGGAATGTCGCATTCCTTTGGATATAAACTTGTATCGTAATGAAAAATCTGTATTCCTATTGGATATAAACTTGTATCATAATGAAAATCTGTATCGTAATGAACATCATTAAAGTACAGGTTCGGCATATCTAATAATACAAATTAAAGTATGGGAGTAGAAAAACGTATTTATATGTACACTCAAATAACTGCTGGTGATGTTGCTCCTATAATCCGTTGACAAATATTAAAATTCACAAAAAAAAATTCGTGTAATAGTTTTAAATTTTAATTAACAAGGGAGCGTTTTTAAGTTTGCGGAATGGAGAGGTTCGATGCTCGTAAAATCATGTGTCCAGTGATTCATTATTAGTAGAAATATAAAGTTTTAACACAATGTTGTCAATAGTCTTCAAACTATAGTCGACAAAGCAACGGAAAGTGTGAAGTACGGAAAAAATCGAAAAAAAGTTTGCCATGGAATGTAAAACGTCTGTCATTATATTTTTTTCTCTTATAATGACAAATATTAATGACAGTATGACACTTAATGATATAACTTAGGACAGACGTTTTACATTCCATGGCAAATCTTTATCAATATAATTTTTGATCTCGCGATATTAAACCCTAATTTGTAATAAACTTTATTTTGAATTTCCCCCTACCAAATACATTTTGAATCGCCCGCTATTTGCTTAGTGTTATTGAAAACTGTAATTTGTTGATGTCAACGCCATCTATATTTGTCTGCAGGCAATGCAAAACGCGGATAGAAATGTTGGCTTGACTGCGCCATTTGATTCTAATCTGTGCAATTTTGTGAAGAATTAGTATTATGATGTGATCAAAACTCCAATTTTTTAAACATCATTTTTTCCGATGAAACCACTTTTTCCTCAACGGATCAGTATATCGCCATAACCGTATTTAATGATCACGAGACAATCCTCACTGGATTCAGAAATCACACAGTCAACATCAAGATAAATTAAATATTATTGGTGGAAATAATAGGACGGCATTTTTATGACTTTACTTTTTTGAAGGAGACCTAACTGCTGCCCGATATCTAAATTTTTTGCAATTTGACTTCGTGCCAACAGTGGCAGCTCTTTTTCCTAATAATGAAGATAGGGACGTACCTCATCAGAATATTTAGTTTCAACAAGATGGGGCACCTCCTCATTTTGGCATAGAGGTCCGTCAATACCTTGATACTACATTTAGAGAAAGATCGATGGGACGGCGGGGACCAATTGAATGGTCAGCGCGTTCCCCCGACCTAACGTCCTTAAATTTTTATCTATGGGGTTACTTAAAATGAAAAGTTTATTTCAATAGACCCAAGAACTTGGCATATTTACAACAGAGAATTTGTGATGCAATGTAACAAATTTGGCAAAATATTATTGAGCCCAGTATAGAAAGTGTTTAGTATGGTGCTGGTCAATGCCAAATGGTTGGAGGGGACACTTTGAACATTTGCGTTAAACTTTGTTGATTTTGTTTAATATATTTTGTATTTTTGTTTTTGATTATCATCATTACTAAATTATAAAGCCTATTAAAAACAGAAAAAAAATTGTGACGGTTGTCATTTAAAAAAATTATAATGGCGTTATTGTGCAAAAACTAATGATATTAAAAAAAATTTCATCAGGAAACGACATTTTAAAAACAAAAATTGACCTGACCTAGAGATTTTCTTAAAAACAATATAAAGCGCTATTATGAATTTTGTTCCAAACTTTCTATTTCAAATTATATTTTAGGGTGGTAGGCATTAAATATTTTCGGCTTGCTTGTGGAATAGGTAGACACACGATGCAGTCATCTACATATATTATGAAGAAAATTGGTTTGAAATTACGTTTTGTTAAAATAATTCATCTACTTGTTCTAAAACTAATTGCGCAATTACACTAGAAATGGGGGAACCCATAATACATCAATGGATTTGTTTATAATAGTCATTGTTTTATTGAAAATATGTTGTGTTTAATGTAAATTCGGTGGCTTTTATAAATACTGTCATTGGTAAAGTAGTGACGTTTTTAATAAAATAATGTAATTAATAAAACATTTCATAATATAATAAGTTTGTTTATATTCAAACGAAATTGCAGATGAAACTAAGAATTAAAAATAAATTATTATATTACACGGCAAAGAAAAAATTAACTCTTTAAAAGTTATATATAGTTATATATATAATAACATATACATACATGCCTATACATCAGTGTATAGGTATATACTTACAGCATGCACCCGTTTGGCCTACTTATAGCAAATCCGGTTATTTTTTTGCCCAATCGCAGACTTAACATTGCCAAAATTATCCGGGCGATTTTTGCGAAATCGTACCTCAGGCAATTCGTCTCAAATTACGCGGCGAAAATAAAGACTCCCATATACATAAGCCGTTCGCTATCAGTTGATGAGATGTATCTTAATGTGGCAGTTCTTAAGGTTTTACATATAAAAATTTGATTTTGCAATTCTCTTACGCACGTCTAGCAAATGAGACCGACAAAAATAATCATTAGTCATTAGTCTTACGAATTCCTTTACGTGTATAAAAAATGCTTTTGAAAATTACAGACCGATAGCACTCATTTCTGATGTGCGAGAAGTGTTTGAAAAATTAGTTTCTAAAAGAATACACACGGAAATAGACATATCCAAAGTATACGGTTTTATTACACAAAAGTTGCCCCCCACCATTCGTTATAGCTACAAAGTCATAACAAAATAAAAACAAAAATGCCGGAATTTTTACGTAATTTTAAATCTCAATAAACGTACAGTGCCTGACAGAATTAATGTCTCCCCCCATTAAACACGTAAATATCAAAACTACCTACCTTCTTTTCGCCTGACAAAGCGTATCGGTCTTTTTCAGTTATGCGCAAAAGGAGTATTATATACGCATTGTAATCTTTTAATATAAATATGACAAGTAAAGGTAAACAAGATAAGTATATGAAGGACTACCTATTTTAGAAATTTACAGGAGCAGTGGATATGTGGGTTGATATCAATAGATAATAAACACATAATCAACTTTAATTATTCTTATTTTAACGTTTTACATATTATAGTCGTTTTATTTATTATAGCTATAATAATCATGATTCTTGTTAATTAGTAACTGAAACCAAATCTGACAAGCAGTTCCAAAAAGAAAATAGTTTTTAACAGCCACTTCATCAGGTGGATGAATAATGAAGAATGTACATTAGTGCGAGAAATTATACTTCGTATAAAATAATTTTAAATTACTTCATATCCAAGAGAAAAGTAAAAAACTTGATCTCCTAGAATCATTAGAAAATTCTAGAATTTCAAATTCAGGGTTAGCGTTAAATGATAAAACCAACCTATATCACTCCCCACTTTTGTCCTTAAATTTGTAATATGTTTGTCTAGTACATATTGCAGTAGCTTTGCTTTCAAATTAAAATATAGTAATCTTGTACCAGCAGAAATTAACCAAAAACAACGATAATACAAAGCTGCATAATATATCACAAATTCAGAGATTGCGTTGACAAGTTAAAAAAAAATTACTTCAATCAATTTATAAATTCAATTCCTATTAACATTCATATTATTCTTGTAGGTTCTAGCAGTGATCCTTCTTTATTTGTCCACAACATTTCTTATTTAAAATTAAATAGGATAAGGTTAATAATATAAAAAAAATAAATCTCATAAAATATTTGTATTCAACTCAATACTTGATAACAACATCAGTAAAGAAATTCTTTTGCCACATGTGGCTGTAAAAGAAATTGTCCTTTTTATTTTTCCAATCACAAACACAAAAAATGTATATTTTTATATACTTATACGAAAAACACATTGCTTTTAATATATTATATAGATTTAAAATAAAAATATTACTCCTTGCTATCTTCAATTTTTTTTTAATATCATATAGTTTGAAAGAAATAAAATTCTTCTTTTACGACGCTGAATTTTATTTCAACAAAGACATTCATTTGCACGAAATGCCTCTGGAGATCAAAATCTCGCAAAGTAGAAAACACCTTGATAAGACTCTCACCAATCGTCATATGCAAATATTTACACGTTGAACATACCACAAATTGGCTATTTGTCCATCAAAAATGCTTATACCTTTACGTATTTAAATATGCTTGAAATATTTATTAAATTTTTATCTAATAACTTGTTAATAATGCACAGTTAACATTGCTAGCAAACATTCTCACGTTATGCCATTAATGCCCTTTTTACATCATTAACAATACTCCTATGATTTGTTAAATTAATCTACTATAGCAAAGAAAATAATATTCTATTCAAAATATTGACGATGTTAAACGCTTTGCTAAAAATGAACATTTTCACGTAGCATCTTTCGCATACGCCACACATCACCAAATATCTATTATGAATTTATTTCAAGAAAAACTTACTTATAATATTCATACATTTCATCAAATTCCTCTTGATTTCTATCTACCATTTTGATAATAAAAAAAATAATGAAATTAAACAAAATAACAATGAATTAATTATAATGTGATAAACTACTTATTGAAATCAAAAATAACTTAATACATTTAACTAAAAATGATTTTATGCAGTGTATCAGTACACCTGCAATTAATTTAGCATGAAATAAAATTTTACGTTCGAACAATTCAAAAGATCGGCAGCTTCTTCTTCTTTTCCGTCGTTCGCGGCTTTTTATCATCTCGGTCATCGAAAAACACAACTATTCGTCTGCAGCGCCAAAATTCACGCACTAATGTTTATGTTGGCATTGTCCTGCTCATATTTGTTTTCTTCAAGTTTTTCCCCAGGTTGAACTATACCTATATTGTTTTTGACAGTTAGAAATTGCACAAAAATATACCACACAAATTGTTTATTATTAATGTCCGTGCACCTTCGCGATTCCTTGTCTTGAGTAGGTATATTCTTCTTCCATTAACGCCATCCCTCATTGTATTTGTAAATGAATTTGTTGCCTCTTTCATCATTGTTTAAATACTTCCTTTTCCCATTATTTAACACTTTCCGTGATATTCTTTTGCAGACATCTTCGTTAGAAATAATCGGAAAGACATTGCATACAGATGGAATCCTTCCTTTTATGATTACTTTGTCAGGAACATGGACCTTGACAGCTCTATCCCTGTCTTCGAACCACCTTCTCTCATCTTCGTGTAGGTTGATTTGTACGCAGCTGTTAACAACATTAACATTATTCTTTTCTTTGTAGATTTATTCAGATTAAACCAATTTTATCCCATTATTTCTGGAACTTTTCTGGATTAAACCAGATTTATCCTGCTATTTCTGAAGTTTTGCTTTATTATATCGTGTCGAATAAAAAACACTTTTCTACATATCCTTTTTTAAAAATAAGTATCAGGTAGTTATTGTATTGTTAAGTGTGACCATAAAATGTCTAACAGATAACAATCTTTTAAAAACTTATTTTATTTCTTACGTCTATTCATGATGAAAGATGTTTTCATGTCGTGAATGTCTAATTTCACCTTTTTCATACAATTTTACAGCATTCAAATGACTAACTCTTTTCACTGTTCCATCTTTCATCATCACTCTCTCTCTGTTATTTATTGTTAACACATTATTAAGCTTGAAAGGTGGTTCACTTCTCAAGATATTTAGTGCCACTCTTACACAATGCAAAAAGTTTGGTTCGGCCTTTGTATACTGAAAATACATCTTGTGCTCCTCGTTTCTATAAATATAGAATACATGAATTTATTTTCGTATTTATTTTTGTACCTTTCATATAAATTTTATTTCAATTTCAATTACTATATACCCATCATCATAATGTTACGCCGTTGCGGTTATGCAACTCATAATTCATTTTTCAACAATTATGTTTACCACTAAAAATTATTTCCTTATTCTAATACTTAATTGTCTAACTATTTTATAATGCCTAACCAATAGGGATCACGGCAATATGTAATTTCTCGAATTAATGTAAATTCTTCATTATTCATCCACCTGATGAAGTGGCTGTGCGACGAAACAACGTTGTATGGGTTTACTATAATCAAAATTTTGAAACTTAAAATCGGTGTTTCATACTTATTATTATTTGTCATAGAGTTTCAACAAGTGTGTCCCTCTTCAAACATTTTTTAAGAATGAAAGAAATAAATTCCGAAAATGATTAAGTAAACAACTACAAAATTTTTTCTAAAAATAAATAAAAAAACAAAATAAATCTCCACGTTATTTATCCGTATTCTTTTCTTAGTTTCCTGACTGTATGGCTTCGTCTATTGACGTTTCGTCACCAATCTATGGAACTTTTTCAGGGTCTTTTATTGTTGCTGCTGCTGCTGCTACACAGTGACTGGAAACTTTCTGTTTCGGGAGAGTTTATATAGGCTACTCACTGTGTAGCAGCAACAGCAGTAACAAAAGATGACTTTGAATATATCCCATACGATTAATGACGAAACGTCGGTCGAGTAAGCTATCACGACGCGGTCCCAGTCTGGAAACCAAGAAGAGAATAAGAAAACTAATATTTCATGTAGTAATCATTAGCGCTTATACAGTCTCTTAGTCTGACGGGCAATGAATGTAATCGCAAGTGAAGAAGGTGATGGCGAAGTCGAAAGTATAGATGGGATGATCGAATGTGACGACTAATTTTTTTTTATAATTTTGTCTTGTTTGATTTTCATTTTTCTAATAAAAGAATGTACTTAATCAGCCTTGTATTTTCTAAATACTGTGACTTACATATATACATTTATACGTATAACGTATAACGTATATGCATATATGCATGTGTTTGAGATACACACATACATTAAGTGCCATTGCCGACAATCGAACGCACAGACACCGGTGTTTCGACCTTTGAGGTCTCGTCAGTGTACGTGGAGACTGTCGACAATGGCTTTAAGACTTAAATCACTGCTTATGTCACTTTTGCGTGCTAAATGCAGTGAGAATATCACAGCGACATCTAACACCCAAAAGATGACACAGAAAAAGCGATGGTGTCTGTGCGTTCGATTGTCGGCAATGGCACTTAATGTATGTGTGTATCTCAAACACATGCATATATGAATATAAGTTTTACGTATAAATGTATATATGTAAGTCACAGTATTTATTTACTGCTTGATGTTAGTTTTAACATCCATGTGTTTACACTTTTCATCTTCGTCTTGTATTTTCTTTAGAGCACTTTTTGAAACTTGACGAATACTAATTCTTTCTTGATATTAAACAATCACAAGCCACAATTTTTTCAATTTCGTGAATTTTTTTCCTTTGTTTACTTTTTATATGACAATATCAAGTTGACAGAAGGTGCGTGAAGTTGGCACCACAACTTGCGGCGCAAATGTTCTTTTCAGTTCCAAAAGTTTGCGCCTAATATGCGCCGTCGATATATGAAGAAAAAACACCGGCGCATTAATTTGTTACAAAGTTATAAACAAAAACAGTTATTTAGTAGCAACTTCTTACCAGGCCAAAATTTCCGGCGCAAACTTTCAATTTTGTGCAAGTTGATACTAAATAACTATTTTTGTTTATAACCTTGCAACAAATTAATGCGCCGGTGTTTTTTCTTCAGATATCGACGGCGCATATTAGGCGCAACATTTTGGCACTAAAAAGAATATTTGCGCCGCAAGTTGTGGTGGTGAAGGTGGCACCACAACTACATACCTACATGATTGTATTTGTTTATAACTTTATAACAATTAAGTGTTTCGGTGTTTTTTCTTCAGATATCGACGGCGCATGTTGTGCGCCAACGATTTGCACTAGATTGAAAGTTTGCGCCGGAAATTTTGGTCTGGTGAGAAATTGATACTAAATAACTATTCTTGTTTATAACTTTGTAACAAATTAAGGCGTCGGTGTTTTTTCTTCAGATATCGACGGCGAATATTGGGCGTAACATTTTGGCACTAAAAAGAACATTTGCGCCGCAAGTTGTGGTGCTGGCGTGAGGTTGGCACCAAAAAACTGTTTTTGTTTATAATTTTCTAACAAATTAATGCGCCGGTGTTTTTTCTTCAGATATTGGCGGCGCATATTAGGCGTAAGCTTTTGGCACTAAAACGAACATTTGCGCCGCAAGTTGTGGTGCCAACTTCACGCACCTGTTGACAGGTTGGAAAAAAAATTAAGTGAATATTTGTCATATTATGATTTCAGGATTTGAGTGAACTTTCAAATTGGATTTTCTCATTATTACTATAATGGGGCTTGTTACTATTTTTCCCCGAGTCTTTATTTATTAAGTTAGGTAAAATGTTGAATAGGTAATAAAAAATGTGACCTATTTGATTATTGTATTTTTTGAACATTATATTTTGCTATTATTTTCCATGACTGACATAGAATTAAATGTTAATAAATTTTTTGAGTTTTAAACGCTTCCCATTTGTTTATTTTTTAGTTAGTATTTGACATTTGAAAACACTAATAATTTTCTAATTTGACCAAAACCGTAGCTCCAAACGGAGATAGCGATAGTGCAACGATAACTTTGGACACGGTGTATATTCTTATTCTAGACGATTTCCAGATCATTTTTCTTTCTTCTTCATTACCTGCCCACTTCAAAGAGGAACAAACAACACCGAAACCATCATCACAATTTACTCCTTTTCCGTCTATATCATCTCGTTCATCGACTGGTCATCGTTAACAACGATGTTATTATTGTTGTTGTTTGTCTTTACCATCCTTCCTTTACATCTTCTTCTAATTACATTCCGTCCTCTTTTCGTTCCTCAGCTTCATTACATTCAGTCGTCGCATCATGGATACCCCATTCCGTATGATTCAGTCACGATTCCAGCACTTTCTATTCACGTATGTACCACCGAAGACCGAAAGACCGTGTAGCGCCCTCTTCACTGCGTCTCCATCAAAAAGGAAGTATATGTGTGTGTTCTACGACACATACATACATATGTGCATTTAGCGTGTATGTGTCGTACGCAGCGCGCTCCTATCCGAGTCCGGTTCCACGATATCTGGTCACCATTCACCTGTTCGCGACGAAAGAACCTACTTTGAGAATGCTTCAGTTTCAACAGGTGTTTCAGACGGTAGACAGCTAAAACTCGATTGGTTCAAGTGACGGATGAACGTGTGTTTGAGAGATACTCTACGCTAAAGTGAAGTATAACAAAAAGGACTTTAAAAATCAATATTTAAAAAGAAATACCTGAACAGTCTCTATTCGATATTGATAAATCGACTTTAGTTTTGGTGTCAGTGGTTTAATTTTTTTCTCATCGGTCGAAGTGGAGGACTGCAGATTGTCGGTCTTTGTTCAACAAACAATTTTAAGTGTTCTAAATAATGTCTTAAAGTACCAAAGTGAAAGGGAATAACTCTTACAATATATACATGGATAATTCTTGCTATTTTATGAATGTTTTAAGGTAAGGATTTTATTTTGCTCTTGCATCCTTTAAATTAGTTATATTCTTTAATTGAAAAAGCAAATTGCTAGTTGATTTTTATACTATGGAAGAAATAATTTAGAAAAAAAAAATTAATTTGATGATATATTTAGATAATGACTAAATATTAAAAATAATAATAATAAAATCGAATCTTTATTAACAATTGTAAATATTTTTTGATTACACTTCATTAACGTAAATTAAATTAATTTGTCCTAAGTCTCGGGTAAATGAAGTCTTCACTTTTTTCGAAGTGTGCCTTTACATACTGGAATCGTAAATAGCCTTAGCCTTTGAGCATTTATCGATCAAGCTGGTTAGTTCATCCGTACTGCCTCATACATTGTACAAGAATTCTGAGCAATTTTCATTATGGCTTATTCGATACTGCTCGAAGCATCTATTTCCTAATATATCCTGTAAGTGTCCTGGACTTCTTTTTAACATATCCAGTTCTAAATTACTTTTCTTTTTGAATATTGCGTCTTCACCTGTTTAGATTGTAAAGAGTCTTTAAGAATTTATCAATCAAAGCTTGTTCTTTTCATACTGCTTAAATCTTTTAATACTCCATATATCCTATCAGTATTCTGGACTTTTATATTAATACTGCTAATAATTGTTAATCCCTTTTTGTTTCTACCTCATCAATGGAATACGCGTCAGGTATTAGGCAATTGAAGTCTTCAGTGCTTTGTCTAAGAATTGCGTTCATATTGAATGGAAAATAATCCTAAAAAAATTGATCAAAGGTGATGTATTAACAGTTTATTTCCTGTTAGCCTATCCTGTTAGAATTTTGGAAAGCCGTCTCATCGTGGATGTCATTTTCGTGGATTGTCCAGCAGTTTTACTCATATTCATAGAATGAGATAGTATCTGCTATAGTTGACATTGCCAAATTTAAATTTTCCGTCGTGATACTGCTTTACAGGAGCGCCGCTAGCACCTTTGACGCCCCATGCATATATCTAGAATTACGCCATTCCCCCCACCCTTTGTTAAAACTACAAAGTCATAACAAAATAAAAACTAAATGTTGTAATTTTGATGTAATTTAAATTTTCAATTAACATACATACATTAACATATAATATTTATAACGTTTAAATTAAAATAGAGTAGTCAATTTAACATACCTTTTGCCTTTATTAAAAAATAAAAATAAATATTAAAATGTTGAATTTAGTAATAACTTTTTCAGTGTTAATTTCGAAAAAGATCTTTCTTCACCAGCAAGTGTAAATAATTGTTTTAATAAAATTTCTTGTGCTATATATATACAGGCTGTTTCATGTATCGTTTGCCAAATTATAATGGACAATAGAATGTTTTTTTTATTGTCTCTTATAAGGCTCAATAATTTAATATAACTCCCACGGGTTTCTTTTTCCGACCTTTTAATTTTTATTTTGCAAAATCCCAAAATTCAGCATTTCAGCAGTGGTTAAACTGAATTTAAAATTACTTGCTAACGTCATGTAGTACTAATTTTATTAACTCACATTACGTTTTGGTATAGATATTTATTGCCTTTTTCAAAACCTTCGTAATACCACAATAATAATAACAATTATATCAGACAATATTAATAAGACTTACATTTTTTATTCTGTTTGACAAACAATATACTTTTCTAAAAAATTTCTTCGTGGAATTCTGTCATATTTACATTTCTTTTTTATTTTTACAACCATTTTATAATATTTCACTTACACTTATTTAAAATTTTATACTTTTGAAATATTTATTAAATTCCGGTAGTTTCAAATACCTGCCTACCTTTCCTTTTGGGGCATCTTAGTTTGTCCATTGCAATTCCTTAATTATGCGATATATAGTTGATTTTGTCAGTTCTATACTAGATACATATTTATTATAATTGTAATTGTAATTATAATGCTAGTGTAAGATTAAGGCTATGTTATGTTGTATAATATGGCGGATATCGCGTACTTATTTTTCCATATTAAATTTGCCTGCGCAAGAACCAATTAAATCTCTTAATAATATCTACCATTTGACGTGATATTTGAATCTTTCCTTCCTATTCTTACACAGAGTATATATACGTATATTTTTTATTATATGTCTGATATGACCAGGATTGTGAGTATAATATTGAGAAACATCACCATTATAATATAATTATAATTATAATATATTTCAATTAAAAACAAAATAATAATAAATCATTTTGTATATACTTACTTAAGAAGGTAATGCATAAAAATATAAATAAAATTTAGATTAATTTAATGTTTGTTAGACAGTTTCTAAAACAGGTAAATATTTAAACATACTTTCCAATATAATATATTCCCAACTTATAATTAACATTCTTCAATAAATTATCATACATTTTATATACAATACAGTACAAACTTTTATATTTGCAATTTCCAAATTATCGTTTTTGCTTTTTCTCTTTTCACTGTATATTTGCAGAAGCATTGGCAATTCAAATAAAAAAAATAAGTAAAAACGCTTATTTAGTTAATATCCTATCAATAATAGAGAAACAAATTTAGTGAAAACAGAAAAATTTCAAAAGAAAAAATGTTATTTACACACTTCGTTTCTATACACACAGCAAAAGTAAACACATCATAGGCAAACTTATAAATTTTCCATATTTCAAACACAATAACTGATGCTAATTTATAAATAAATAAACGCCTCGGCATTTGGTAGAACAATTCTAATATTTATTCTATTCTGAATACGAAGTATATATATATATATACACAGTGCGTTCATGATGAACGGAACAAATTCGTTTAAAATTCAGGTAACTATTTTGCAGAAAATCGCTCGGACAGGTCGATTAGTATTTTTAGTTGTAATTTTTTTGACATAAGAAAATATTATACAGCGTGTCTAAAAAAGAACATATGCAACAATCATTGTTTTTTTTAATGGAACTGCCTGTATATTATGCCATTTTTGAATTGTATGGTAAATTCTCAAAACTTTTTGTGTAACATATCATATCCTCGAAATCAGCGGTTTTCGGAATAATAACGTTTGAAATGTGATAAATTTAAAAAAAATACATGAACCCTAAATAATAATACATACAAAAGAAATAATATTTGCTTTATAAATGTTCAATATGTTGTCCGTGTACTTCAACACATTTTGTAGTGGACGGATTGTTTCCTGTTGAACGTTTTCAATTACCTCTGGTGGAATAAGTCTTATTTCTTGGCGTATTCTATTTTTCAGGTCATTAAGATTATTTGGTCTGTTCACATAGGCTTTAGATTTCAAATAACCTCATAAGAAAAATCTAATGGGGTTAAATCGGGTGACCCTGGTGGCCACTAAATAGGACCTCTGCGTTCAATCCATTTATTAGGGAAAGTTAAGTCAAGAAATTGTCGAACTACAATTGCTTGTGTGTATTTTAATTTATCACATTTCATACGTCATTATTCCGAAAACCGCTGATTTTGGGTATATAATATGTCACACAAAAAGTGTTGAGAATTTACCATAAATTTCAAAAATGGCATAATATACGGGCTTTCCATTAAAAAAAGAACAATGATTGCTGCATATGTTCTTCTTTATACATCTAAAAATACTAATCGACCTGTCCGAGCGTTTTTCTGCAAAATAATTACCTGAATTTTAAACGAAATTGTTCCTTTGATCATGAATATATATAATATAATATATATAATGCGTTCTTTTCTTAGCCCTTTGATAAAACAGTTTCCTTTCGTGGTTTAGCGGCTGTAAAATGAACTCAAAAACAAAATAAGAAATTAAAACATTTCGATAATATATATATTATCTCTTTCAATTAATGTAACATAAACTAATTAAAACATTAAAACTCCAATAACTATTAATAAAACTGTAACATATATTTGACAATTACTTTTTTGACAAGTATATTGGTGGTTCAACTGGCATATAATGATGACTATTATTCACAATGGTAAAGCAAAAACGTAAAATCACCCGTGTTAATAACAGCCATTATATGCGAGTAGGATACTATACTTTGTCCACGATTGTTAGGTATTTATAAAAATACTTTTATTAAGACAAATATTTATTTAACATTATCTTTATTATTTATAGCATGGAAAATAATATTATTAACATTAACTTATAACTAATTACAATTTACCAATAATTATTCATGTTAATACATAGTTGTTACATTTGAACAATTTGTTAGGTTTAGGCTTTACGCTACACAGCTGTCGATTGTTTTGACATTTAGCGCATGCGTGCGTCTTCTGCAGCAGCACCAGTCTCGGTATTTCATAGCCACACCTAGTATACTGAATATACTCTTAAATAAAGGGTTCGGTATTGTTAGCTATAATCGCTTGGCCGCTATCGTAATCACATATAGAGAGAAACAAACAGACATACGGGTATCTTATTAGATCAAATGGCGAATCAAGTGTCTTTTTCTTATATTTCTTCTTCTTCTTATTCAAAAAGAATTGAGCCGTTATATTCTCAACCAAGGTAATTTATACTTAAAAGTAGATACCTCTCCAACCTTATAACCTAATTTTAAAGATAAATACAATCAATAAATATTTAATTTATATAATTGTAATTTATATAAGTTCCCTATAACAAATCGAATCACTATCTTATTTCAGAACCAATCGTATCAGTATCTCTGTTTCACAACAAAACAAAATAACTTCATAGTTGTACCAGATAATGTAGATATTTTCAAAATCTAAATTACGATTTAATTTCCAAGGAATGTAGATTTTATTAGAGAAAAACCCGACCAATTACGGTACATATATATATTTATCATATTTAATTATAATATGTGGCGCGATGCGTAACGATTAATCTTAAAAACGTATCGTCGATTCTCGAGTTCCGAGTTGCCGCTTTTCCACAACTCATATTAACAAACGTACCGCATCTACACCGAGTCGCGGGGCAATAAGGAAGAAAATCCAATCGTAAAAAACAGGAATTCCACCGGATCGATTTTGCGATACTTAAGTCACCATTTTATTAGTGCCAACGTCATAAAACATAAATCAAAGACGCGCGCGTGCGGGTCTCATTGCTACCCGCACAACAGATGTCACTAACGGAGCGATCGACTCAATCAAACGTTACAGGTAACTGTATTACCTACTGTTACTTTTTTCCTGTTTCGCATCGAGGAGGAAAAGGAAAAATGCAAAACAGTTTCTACAAGCGAAACGGGTTTATTGATTTGTGTCGATAAGAGAACTAACCCGTGTAATCTTCTTTGCATAAATTATGTTTTAACTGGCAGTTCGTTTGAGATGTGGAAACGTCTGGCGTTTTAGTTTTATATTCTTTCTTTCACTAAAACAACCTTTGCTCACTAGTTCATATCTAGTTTTTCTCACCGCGAATAACTTATCTCGGAAAGGTTTGTTTTTCCTAAGTAGTTTCTTAAATATCTGAATACTATAATTTATAATAAATATCTGACAAATGATAACAATAGTTCGAATCGATGAACTACAGACAGAAATCCTAACACAGTATTCTTCCGCGCTTGAAATATTAATTGTAAATCCCTAAATTTATGAGAAAACTAAATAAGTAGACTCTAAGTTGCACACTTTTTGTATTCTGTTTTCTTACTTTTTGATATAACATAGTATTGTTGTATTGTAACTTGGTATTTTTCCAACTCACTCTTCTCTTAGAGTGTCAATTCCTAATATTAAACCTTCATTCGAAAAATGTTGCTCTGCAAACCAGGCCCAAGTGCATCACTAACAATTATTAATCTTGTTTTTAATTTAATATTGATAAATTAATTATTAAATACATTGTGCAGTACTGATGTACATAATTCTATTAATAAGTGTAGTATATCACAGTGTAAACGTGTATTTTATTTTTTGTTATATCAGAATATATTTTTTTTCAGTAAATTAAATAAATTTTGTAATAATATTTTTTATCATTTTTCTCGATATACTCGCGGGGGGGGGGGGCGCCCCACAATTTGAGAATCGCTCTTTTAAGCTATTACGTTCACTATGCATGTCTGTTATTTTCCAAATCATATTTTTCTTTTCTTGCATTTCTCTTTTATGTTTTTTTTTCTTCTTCTCCGATATTCCATGTTAGCCTTAATTTCAATTTTATCTCTTCGTAAATATTTCTTAGTACTTCATCAATTTTTCTCGTTTCTTTGTTATTTACACGTAGTCAATCTGATTTTCATTCTACTTCCATTTCCCTTCTTGGTATAATCCATTTCTCTTTAGTTGTCTTCTGTGATGAAATTTTGTACTCATGACTTACATGTTTTACTCTTCTGACAAACTGCTAAGTCGTTCACCATTAGTGTTTGTTTACTTATGTATTGTACATTTCCCTCATAGATTACTCAAAGAGTTTTCTTTTCCGATATTCGCGTTTAAGTATGCCATTAATATCAGTGTATCATGTCTTTTTAAAAAGAAAAAACCTTCAGTTTCACCACCAAATATAAATTAAGACTGTAACTTTCCCCATTCAATTAAATAATTTGAACTAACAAAATTTCAGTAAATTTCCCTTTCCTCTCGACGACTATCCGAGGTGATTTAAAGGTGTTTATTTGTTCTTTAGATAAGATACACAAGAAGATGTCTATATGAAAATAACAGAAATTTTGTGAAAGTTGAAAGGTACTCGTTTCTTTTGCTCAATAGTACGTATGTACGTACATAAGTTTTTAATAGCAATTACTTTTTTAATGTATTCCATCAATAACTATTTATTTATATTATCTCCGCATCACCTTCCTATATAATATATGTAAATAACCTTTTAAGTATGTATGGTAGATGTCATTGAAGTCTAACATCATCCTACCTTAAAACGACTTCCTAATATTATAAATGTGAACGGTGGAAAATATAAAACGTAGACAATTCGTGTTAATATTACATATGGGCATCTATTACCTTTAAAATTTATATTTCCGCCTACTTGAATTGAACACCAAACGTATAGATATGTGTAATAACATGTAAATATATTAAAATAATGTAGTACGACCGTGTGTGAGTCATCCGGGAGACGAACCGTTTCGGATATGGTCTCTGTTGTAGTGCAACGGACTTTTTAATGAATGTAATGCAGTCTCATTTCTTTCTGTTTTCGTGTGTTTAATACTCGTTCACGTGGGTTCAGGACTACGTCAGTCGGTCCAACGCTTCGGCAACAGAAAGGAAATGACAACTTCCGGTTAGGTCTGCCTGGTCAGGGTTGCCAAATTAAGACATTTATTCGAGCATTACGATACACGAATATTTTCGTTGGTGAATAAGCCATTGTATTTTTGTAAATGATGGCGGATGACGTAAACCTTTTTTTGAGGACATTGGTGTTTTAAAATTTGCAACTGTTGTCATATTTACTTTTAAATCGTATTTAATATTTCTTAAATTATCAAAATCTGTAATGCATTGTATAGTGCTATATGTGCAATATGTTCAATAATGATTGAAAGGCGTTTAAATCGCCCGCGCTTTTTTTTATGCCGGAAAGTTGGTGCTTCTAGAAGATACACCGGTAATGATAAATAGCGGCTTACTATCCTGTTGTTTTTATTTTGATTTTCGTTTTCATCTACTTTCTTTATTATTTTACTTACACGAAGAAAACTCTAGTAGATTATATCTTGTAAACTTTTATGTTCATTTCAACAAAAAATAATTATACGATTTACAAGCTTGTTTGTTACTCTTTACAAAAATGTTATTGCAACCCACGTTTGGTAAAACCAAACATATAGAGTAATAAAAACAAGAAAATTGGAGTTGAACTTAAGGTGTTACTGTAACACTCAGTATAGTATTATAAGTATTGTAGAAGGTTTAGTAATCCAAGTCAGCAGTTTGACTAAACACGGTGACTTACGACATGCATACTTGCAATTCTAATATTGTAAAATATAAATAATAATAAGTATGTATATAATCTAGGTTAACAAATATTGCATATTCTTCTATTATTAGATTTACGTAGTAAAAAGAATAAAGACATACCCATCAATATGGTATTATTAATTATAACGAACCAATAACCAACAAAGTATTACATTACTTTTTAAAATATGGAGTAGTAAATTAAGAAGTATTTTTAAACATGTAAATATAAGTCAATTATACAGGATGTCCAGAAACTCTCCTGACAAACGAAGACCGGAGATTCCTCAGATAATTTTAAGACAATTTAATCCCCAATTCACCCTAGTCCGAAAATGCTTCCTAAGGGAGCTAGAGCTCTTTGAAGATGGCGCCTTGTAATTAGTTTTTTTTTAATATCTCCCGAACGCTTCTATTTAGAAAAACAAAAACTGGTATGCTTATTTATCCTCCAGAGACGAATCGATTCCATCAATTGCGAATTTATATTTATTTATATTGCGGTAGGTTAACGGTTATTTTAACGCATAACTTTTTTGTCTTTAACTTTTAAGCATTTGTGACACTAAATTATTAAATTTTCAGGTATTATATTACTAAAAGGTACTCTTACTTTAAGTCGGTAGGATACACCGTTTTCTAGAAAAATCGATTTGAAAATTTTTCGTTTTTTCGTCATTAAAATTCAATTTATCATTTTTTGCACTAGTTCGCTCTGAACTGCCAACAGAAATAAAACCTACGTTTTTAATTGTCAAATTGTTGTCAGTTCGCGAAGTTTATCTTTTAATTTTTTATTTTGTAGTATTCAAACACAACGATTTCAATTTAAAAAAAAATGGTTATTACTAATGAAGAATACGCCGATATGCATTTAGTTTATGGCAAAATGAGGTGTAACGCTCGAGCAGCGCAACGTAGATACGCTGAAAAATTTCCCAATCGTCAGCATCCCACTCACTCAACATTTACAGCTCTTCATCAACGATTAAGAGAAACAGGTTCAGTGGTCCCAAAAAAAAAAATGAAACAGGGAGACATAATGATGTAACAGCAGAACATGAAGATGTTATTTTAATGGAAGCTGAGGAAAATCCAGAAATTAGCGGTCGAAGACTATCTGCCATGTACCCCACAAATTCAAAATCTTCCGTAGGAAATATCTTACACAAAGAAAATTTATATCCTTTTCATTTTACAAAGGTACAAGCACTGCTAGAAGGAGATTTTCCTGCTCTTTTCCTGCTCGTGTAGAATTCGCTAGATGGTTACAAAATCAGATAAATCAAGATGAAGATTTTTTCAGGTACATTTTGTTTGGCGACGAAGCTTCATTCTCAAAAAATGGAATTTTTAATGTACATAATGCACACTATTATTCGTACGTTGGTGACAATACCCACGTTGTTCAAGAATTTAAGCATCAGCATAGGTTTAGCATAAACGTCTGGATTGGAGTAGTTGACGATTATCTACTTGGACCTGTGGAATTACCTGCTCGTTTAAATTGTGTTGATTACTTACATTTCCTGCAAAATATTTTACCTGATTTGTTAGATGAGGTGCGTTTAAATATTCGGCAAAACTTATGGTTTCTACAGGACGGCTGTCCGGCCCACTTTAGCAGGAATGTACGAGACTTTCTAGATAATAACTACGAAGATCATTGGATTGAAAGAGGCGGTCCAGTTGCTTGGCCAGCAATGTCGCCGGATTTGAATCCTTGCGATTATTGTGTTTGGGGATACATAAAAGCATTTGTTTATTCCGTTCCGATACAAAATCGTGCACAACTCTGGCTAAGGATACAAGATGCTTGCAACGAATTTAGAAATAACTGAAATTTTTGCAAGAATTCGGCGTTCTCTAAGCAAAAGGCTAAATTTATGCATAGAGACTAATGGTCATCACATCGAGCATCTTTTGTAACTATCTACCTTTGATACTTGTTCTTTTTTTTGTTAGTTTCGTTCCATTGTAATAAATACTTTGTTTTTAAAAACCTTCAGCTAAAATTTTGTTTCAAATTGATTTTTGCTTCTTTTCCCAAACTTTTTTTTACGAATTGTGTGCTGCATTTATTGAAACAAAAGATGATTTATTAAATTAATTTTCATCCATGCCTTGATAGTCCTAGCCAACTTCGTCGCTAAAAATAAGTAGGTACATAATAAATTGAATTTTAATGACGAAAAAACGAAAAATTTTCAAATCGATTTTTCTAGAGAACGGTGTATCCTACCGACTTAAAGTAAGAGAACCTTTTAGTACTAGAATACCTGAAAATTTAATAATCTAGTGTCACAAATTCTTAAAAGTTAAAGACAAAAAAGTTATGCGTTTAAATAACCGTTTACCTACCCAAAACGCCTATGACCGGTACTAGAAATTCGCAATTGATGGAATCGATTCATCTCTGGAGGATAAATAAGCATACCAGTTTTTGTTTTTCTAAATAGATGCGTTCGGGAGATATTAAAAAAAATAATTACAAGGCGCCATCTTCAAAGAGCTCTAGCTCTCTTAGGAAGCATTTTCGGACTAGGGTGAATTGGGTTAAATTGTCTTAGAATTATCTGAGGAATCTCCGGTCTTCGTTTGCCAGGAGAGTTTCAGGACACCCTGAATATTTATTTTATTTTAAATGTGCATGTATATACATAATATACGATTAGTGATTATTAGCTTTGTAAAATAATACCACTAATATTAAACAAACATGGCTAGCTTTGGCATTTCAATCACATTCCGCTCGATGTGAAAGATTACCTTAATAATTGGGGTTTTACTAAATACATCGACATCTTTAACGGTATGTATAACTTATGTTAGATAAAAATTAGTCGTTCCTGGATTTTATAGACCTACCTATTTGTAAGACAGCAGAGTGATGAAATAAAATAGATTTTTCTAAGCTGCTGATAAGTTTTGCATTAAATGTTGCAAAGTAAGTTCACAACATCCATATATATTTAACTATTTGTACAAGAAATATGTAAAATGTATTTTAAAGTTCCTCAAGAAACTTTCAAACAACTTTTACTTGAAATTGAAAAATATTTTCCTACTGAACCATCGATAATATATTTAAGACCCTATCAACCAAAATACCAAGAATCCCCTCGGCGACAGTGTTCTGGTAAATAGTGGAGTAAATACACAAACACTAGAAAATCTTTAAATTTACTAGACAACGTGGCACATGTAATAGGCAAGATAGTTATATTTGCAATATAGTACAAAATAATTTAACTATTTTCTTGCAGGTGAAGATGATGATGCAGAAATAAATTGCAACCAAGACGAGTTTACAGCGTTAGAGTGTTTGAAATATAATCTAAGTCCATGGAATACTGTCAAGGAGAAATTGTCTTTATCTTTCAATGCACGAAGAAAAATTTTAAGTAACAGTGCTGTACACAAATATCTGCAATTATTGCCTATTTTGCAACAACAACATGGTTATACTTTATTAGTTGAAGATTTTAATCGCCTGTATCCAGACAAAAAACTGTTTTTTTACGAAGAGTGACGCGTGGTAAAAAATAATATACCGCAGTTATATCAAAAGTACAACATTTCTAATCACACTGAATTCACAGATGAAGGTAAACCAAATTTATTTTAATATACACCTATATAAGTTTTATCTTTATGTTTTATACATGTAACTGCTCTATTTAATTTAACCTATCTATTTTCACCAACTACTATACGTGAGAATAAAAGAACCAGAAGGCGATCAAAATTAGAAGTGCAAGAAGCCTATATTCTACATGTCATGGTAAATATGATATTTACTTATGAATATGTTTAGAACCCTGGAGAAATAAAGCAAAAGCTAGAAAGTATACGGGAGAATCTTCGCAAAACTAAATCAACCAATCGTTTTATGTGAATATAAATGAACAATTGTATCAATTGGAAAGTGCCGTTAAAGCTGTGGACATTTGTATGAAAATATTTTTTGCTTTAGAGGCTAAGTATCCTAATGAATGTGGTCATGTTTGGACATTCATCCAAAGGTATATGTATGACATTGTTACTTGTAATGATAGAGTTTGTGTTGGTATTGATACATTGATAAGCGAAATAAATTCACTGAACAGTAAAAATAAATAATTAGTAACTTTGTAGTTTTTATGTACGCAGTTAAAAATACCTGTTTGTTATTTATGCAATGGAAATTATCACACGATGAAATTACTTATAGTCGGCGTTTGTCTAATACAGGTTTCGAAAATCATGTAAGTTTTGGTTTCTCACAAGTGAATAATTTGGTTCAATATGGTTTTAGTGCACGTATGAAAAGTATCCTTGTAGAAAAAGTTGTTGATAGAGAAGTTGCAACGACTCATTTTGTGAAAATAAATGGTTAAACATATTATGTGAATGACAATATACTAATTTCCAATCCAAATAAATGTAATTATAATTTGAATTTAGATAATAATTTGTAATATAATATGTATGTATACAGTGAGGACGCGCGGGTTGGAATAAATTCATTTAAAATTTTTGGTTTTGTTTTATTGAAAAACGCTCGGATAGGTCGATTTTTATTTTTAGCTGCGGTTTTTTTGATGGTAAATTGATGTACAAACGGTGGTCCAAAAATAAGTTACGACCATCAATTTCTTTTTTCAAATGGAAATATATGTTTTTTATTTAATTTGTTAATTCTGCATCGAATTCTAAGTATATTTCATGTAGCATGTCCTATACCCAAACTCAAACAGTTATCGAGAAATTATAACCGAAATACAACAAATTAAGCCGCAAACGTTAACGGCAGTGTTACGAGAAATTGATGTTCGGCTTGCCTATTGTCAGGAAGTTAGTGGTCAACAGTTTGAACATTTAATTTGACTTGTTTTTCTGTTTTTTTATAATAAATCGGTCCTTTTCAGACAAGAGAGTGAAATAAATTTTGTAGGATACAGTCTCAGTTATTGATATGTTCAATTGTAAATTTCTCGATAACTGTTGAGTTTGGGTATATGACATGGTACATGAAACATACTTAGAATCCGATGCAGAATGAACAAATTAAATAAAAAACATATGTTTCCATTTGGAAAAAAAATTGATGGTCGTAACTTATTTTTGGACCAGCCTTTGTACATCAGTTTACCATCAGAAAAAATAAATTCTTATTTCTATTATTATTATTTCATATTATTATCACATTTATGTTAATAGCGGCCAGTAAGAATTTATTACATGAAATAAAACTTCATGAACATCGATAAGTAACCACTATTATTTTGGACATAACACTTAATTAACCAAATTATACGACTTGCGCGAATATTCTTAATATTTACTCTTCTATAATACAATATTTGGGTCGAATGTGTTCCACAGTATCTGTTACGAATCTAATACAAATGACATAATAGCACGACCTTACGGATACTCTCGTTAATTCCTAACACTGCGTTACATAACTCGAATCCAGGTACATATTTGAATGTCACTTCTAATATCACTAAATTAATATGCACGTATATACATGCGGTGAGGTGTGCTATATACCACTCTGGTGCGAGACGACTAACGCAATTGAAAGTTCAATGTTGTTGCATTATGATGCTTATATGCGGTTGTTGGCGACATTACTAACCATGCAAATAACGCTTATTTATAATTTTAATTGATTCGGAATCATTTATTGATGACTTATTGATAAATTAAGATCTATCTCACACCACATTTCCTCGATATCGGTTCCTTATTGAAGAATAAGTGTTGCAAGTTAAAACAGCAGCGTTAAATGTACCATTTGAAATATCGTAACTACAGCTTTCTAGGTTTTTCTTTAGAAATGAAGAAGAAATGATGGACAATATTATAAATCCAGATGTAAATTTACTTATATGTGAAAGGAAACAAAAAGATTGATAAGTTAACAAACTTAGTAAAGACAGCTTATAGGTAATAAGTGGCTATTTTATAGTTAAATATAAAAATAATACCAATTTATTAAATAGTTAAAAAGATATCATAGAGAATTGATATTAATGAAAACTTGTTAATATTTTAATGTTCTTTGTTCTTTTTTCAAATCTGCTAGGTAGAATAAACCTAACAGACTGAAAGCAGAAAGAATAAGACTCTAGAATATACTCCAATCTTTATAAATATAGGTATAATCGTTGGAGCATCTGTACATTAATCAATAACCTTTTAACGGCTCAACCAATCTTCTTGGTATAGTCAGACCATATTTATATCGTCAATGTGCGTAAAATAGACTATCAAAAGATTCGCTAGATGTCGCTGAAGTCAAGTTATTAACAAATTCTATATTTATGAAGAGAAATGATTTATATGTACCTACATTTTATATTTACAATTTATCCATATAACGATGACACCCCGTTGTTAATTATATCATTTAACAATACACCCGTTTAATGACTGACTTTGCTTCCAGCCTCTATTATCGCCACTCTGATTGTTAAAGTCACTCTGTAAATTTGCATATTATTGCACCATCTAGTAAATAAAAGATGTAGTAATAATTAAGTGTAATTTTAAATAATATGAAATGTTCATATCTGTTGCTTATGTTAGGGAATTGACAGAAAAAATCAATAGCATTTTTAATTTTTATTTTAATATGTTAGATATATAGACGGAAAATTATAACTTGAAAACTACGTTAAATATTTGTGAATATCTAACAATTAAGAAAGCTATACTGGTTACTTAACATTATTACTTTAAAATGTACGCTAATTTTAGATAAGTGCTATGCCTGTTACTCGGAATTTGTATAAATATGGTATTATTGGAATATCCCGATACTTTAGGTTCAAGATTATTTTGCCTCATTGTCTTTGTATGTAATTATATCTAATACGCACATGTTTCTTTGATGTTTCAGATACACTATCTATATAATTAGTAATTAACATTACCTTTAGCAAAAGTAACGGAACAGATATGAATTACATGCAGTTATACGTAACATTACAAATCGCAGACTGATTAAAATAAGAAATATAAGGTTATATTTTCACATGATTGTATAGCTTTATATAGGTTAACAATATTATAAATTACTATTAGATATGTACTAATAAGAAATAATTATGTTTTAATTTGTTGTTTTCTTGATCCTCTATTTAGAATTTTAAAATTTCTTTTGCCAATTGAAGGAATAACCTTGTCTAATTATACAGTCATTGGATTTACGAGTGGAATTTGAAATGTTTCCGAAATTCTATAGGAAAATGACAATGACTGTCAAACGCTATATATTTGTATTACACTTGACGTTTTATTTTGAAACATATACAAACTTGTATACAAACTAAAGACATTTTAGTATACGCATTTAAAACACCATTAGTTTTTTTTTTTTTTGAAGTGTAAACTTCTTTAGGCGCGTTGCGCTGATTGTAGGCACTGAACAAGACTGACAGCAACGCTCGGATTTGTAACGCTCGGATATGTGTAACGCTCAGATATGTGTAACTCTCGGATTAGTATAACGCTCGTTCGGCTAAAGTCGGATAAGGGAACAAGATAAATAAATATATCATATATGTAGAGGTATTTAATTTCAAGTAATTGAAATTTAAATGAATAAATAAATTCATGTTCCAGAACAGATTCGATCCCGAGCTGCGGGACCGTAAGCGAGTATTTATATCGTCTATTTATACATACACATACGTCCGAACCGACCAAACGAAATGGCCGCTCGCGTAAATGTAATAAATGTGCGAATATGTTTTATTTAATAAGTTACTGAATATTATACGCGTGTATTTCGTATTATTGAAAATTGACGTATGAAAGTAAAATTTTAGATACGGGGGTGTCCTAGGTCGCCGATCACAAATCCAAAGTCAAAATGTCAAAAAAAACAAAATGGCGGACGAGTTTTTTGAAAATTGACGTATGGATGTGAAATTTTAGATACGGGGGTTTTGGGGGTCGCCGATCACGATTCCAAAGTCAAAATGTCAAAAAAGAACAAAATGGCGGAAGATTTTTTTGAAAATTGGCGTATGAATGTGAAATTTTAGATACGGGGGTGTCTTAGGTCGCTGATCACGATTCCAAAGTCAAAATGTCAAAAAAAACAAAATGGCGGACGTGTTTTTTGAAAATTGACGTATGGATGTGAAATATTAGATACGGGGGTTTTGAGGGTTGCCGATCACAATTCCAAAGTCAAACTGTCAAAAAAACAAAATGGCGGAAGAATTTTTTGAAAATTGACGTATGAATGTGAAATTTTAGATACGGGGGTGTCTTAGGTCGCCGATCACGAATCTAAAGTCAAAATGTCAAAAAAGAACAAAATGGCGGACGAGTTTTTTGAAAATTGACGTATGAATGTGAAATTTTAGATAGGGAGGTGTCTTAGATCGCCGATCACGAATCCAAAGTCAAAATGTCAAAAAAGAAACAAAATGGCGAAAGAATTTTTTGAAAATTGACGTATGAATGTGAAATTTTAGATACGGGGATGGTTGAGGTTTACGTTTTATTTAATACGTTACTGAATATTATACGCGTGTGTACATGTGTAAATGTAATAAATGTGCGAATACGTTTGATTTAATACGTTACTGAATATTATACGCGTGTATTTCGTATTATTAACCTCGCCTTGATGAAGTTTTCACTTCTGCCGTGTGGTTTTAAGCGCACTCATTCTTCTTTTTGTGCTTATTTTCACTTTGAAAATTGTCAAAATTGATTAAGTCTTATATTTTCGTTCGATAATTAATTGTTTTTGTTATTGTCGAATAGTACTTACAGCGCTACCGTAGTGAGGTCATGATGACCGCAAATAATTCAGGTCCCATTTCCGTAATTAATAAAAAATTACTACTTTCAGCAGTCAGATCTATTGATTGATTGATTAATTAATGAAAGGCAGAGGCAAAATACAAAAGATTATTTTATTATCCTTCCAGTCACTACAAATTTCACAAAATGTAATACTTAGCGATTTTGTACATACCGCATCCCAAAAAAATTTTGAGAAAAGTAAACAAACTTTCTCTTAACAAATTGACATATTTCTACGAATATAATGTAGTTACCC
Source organism: Amphimallon solstitiale (assembly GCA_963170755.1). Lineage (NCBI taxonomy): Eukaryota > Metazoa > Arthropoda > Insecta > Coleoptera > Scarabaeidae > Amphimallon > Amphimallon solstitiale. The sequence goes on from OY720677.1 coordinate 162,035,886, forward strand.
GAGATACACTATTAACATACAGGCCTCTGTATAGCAGAACATGCTGTCAGAAGCCATCGCCTTTTTCCGTGTCATCTTTTGGGTGTTAGATGTCGCTGTGATACTCTCACTACAGTTAACGTGCGAAAATGACATAGGCAGCTATTGTCGAGAATCTCCACGTACACTGATGAGACCTCATAGGTCGAAACACCGGTGTCTGTGCGTTCGATTATCGGCAATGGCACTTAATGTAGGTGTGTATCTCAAACACATGCATATACAGCAAGAGCGCGCGAGGTATGATCACCCGATGGTATACGTAAACTCGCATCTAAACGTGGTCCGATAATACATATTAGAGTTACGTCACAACATACTAGCATTGCCTGCTCATATTCGAACTCATAGTGATCTGATTATCTTTTCGCAGATTGACAAAAAGAACAAATTAAATTTTCTCTTTAAGTGATGACGATTGCTTAGATAACTAAGTCGATAATAACGCGAAGATTGTAATACTTATAACGTAATTATGATTATCCTAATGAAATTAAATAATAATGTAGTTGTGTACAAAGTTATAGCAGTACAACTGGGTTTTAGAATGAAATAAAAACAACCCGCCTGAAACATCTGCAGAATAAACTAAGATGTCTAGAGAAAAATAAATAAATAGAAATTTCATGGTAAAAAAAAAACTATAAATAAGTATAACAGGAATACCATAAAATAACATAAAAACGACCCTTGAAATAGAAATTAAAATTAGAGATTCTCTCCAGTAAATTAACGAAATAACAACTCTGGAAAAATAAATCTATATATCTATATCTGGCGAACACAGCTAGCGGAGATCATTTGCCGAATATACGTCCGAAGAATATCGACTAGCATCGGGTGATCATACCCCGCGCGCTCAAGCTGTATACATTTACGTTTTACGTATAAAGCTATACATATATGTAAGTCACAGTAATTATAAAGCCTTATCAATAACTAATGATAAAATATTGAAGAATGCCTTAGAGATGGTATGAATTTAAAATTTATGTTTTCACGAAGCAAGTACGGAAGTCCCAAATCAATTACTCAATTACGAGTATCTTTTTATAATTTCAAACGCATACGTCGACCACATTGAATATTATACCTCAATTTTCACATTATTTACATAAATGTATACGCATTGTTCATGTACATGTACAAATGTATTCAGTAATACATGCCTGAGTTTAATAAAAACATCACCGGAGTTAGACGATACACATAAGTTAACAGTGGGTAGCAATTTCGCGGGCTACACAATGGTGTATGCGCTCGCTTAGTTTTGTGACCATGATACGCTGCACTTGGTGTGGTGAGAAAAAAAATCTATGTGCAAACGCTGGTGTACCTGTTTGTGTGTGTGTATAGAAAATTAACGGTCTAATGCCCTCGGTGTCAGAAAAACTAGGCTACGGATAAGTTTAAGTTACACGCAGTGAGACTATTTTAATGTGTACATTAAAAATTCACGTGGTGATATTTTTTCCTATTTAAAAATAACATAGTTTGTGTGGTTAAGTTATTTCGAATAGAATACATTAAAATGAAAATAAGAATTGTAAGCTTATGCGATCGAAATTGATTGACATGATCAATTTGACTTGACATTAATATCTATTTCCATATCTTGTAAAGTTAGCGTTTTAGGAAAATCACTAAAGTCGTGTCATTTCAAATTAAAATTTATCATTGGCGTTCGCTATCATATTTATTTTTCACATTTATTATTTTCCATATCATTGTCATCGAAACAAGTGTGAATATAAGTGATTATACACGTGTCAAACTGCAGAGATATAGGTTTAACAGTTGCGTTTCTTTTCCGATGAGAACACCCCCATATTAGCTAGAACCTCAGTTTTAACCAGAAAACCTTAAGAATTACTTTTTCATTAATAAATATTTTATCCCTTTACTAATACTAAAAACTATGAGAAGTTCCTAAGCAAACTCAAAAGAAGGTAGAAGATGATTAAAATTTCTTTATAAAATTCTAGCCTAAATTGCATAATTTTTACAAAAAGATTATCATATTTCACACTAACTCGTGTATCCCTATTATGTATTGTATGTATTTTAGTATTTAATTCGTATTCTTCGTCACCTATTACCACCTAAGACAGCAAACGCACATGTTTAAGCAATCTAATAAACTATTAACAGTTAATCTAATATATCTTTCCTACACAATCATTGTGTAGTGAAAGATATTCATGGATACGCATGTTTTTCTTCGTTTAGCGCCATTAAAGCTAAATGATTAGAGCCTGAGTTCAACAAATATTAGGTCTTTATTATCATTCATTTAGTTTTCGACAAAAAACCGTTCGAATATCGTCCACATAACAGACTGGTATACAAAAACATACAAACGTTATAGATATCCGTAAATGAGATTATTTAACTGTTGTGACTTTACTTCTTTCATTCTGTTCAAGGCTGTGATGATATAGTTCGTGTTCGTAGGCACTCGAAATAGATCGCGATGGTTTAAAATGGATAAAATATAAAAAGAGAAATTAGAATTTAACTATTTCCTCAAAGTTTAGAGTTACTCAAACTCTTTAAAAATCGAAAGGATTGGCAAAATGAATAAGCAAGTTAGAATCCAAACAGTTTCCATAATTTTTTTGATTAATATTTCTCGATATTTAATAAATAAATACGATTTCTTGGCGTGCAGCGATTGAAAGCACTGTTATTTTATGATAATACAAAAATACAATTCAAAAAAATAAAGCAAAAACGACAACTTAATCTCCAATTAATATCAATCAAAGGTAAAAAATTATATAAGTAATGTTCATTTAATTTTAACAAAAAAATTTCTAAGTATGTATTCTAAGATGCTCATTTGACGTGAAAATAAAAAATTCAATTTCCCTAAAAATGAATTTGTTCTGTCTTATCTATTAAGTATTTTAGAGTCTTCCATTAATTTATTTTTTCATTAACTCCTATTGAGTACTGTGATGCAGTTAACAACAAAATTTCTTATCGGGGTTTTTGCAACAGTTACTTCAACCTATTAACAATTAGCTTAAGTTTACAAAAACAAGAAGAATGAGTGTGCTTAAAACCAAACGGCAGAAGTGAAAACTTCATCAAGGCGAGGTTAATAATACGAAATACACGCGTATAATATTCAGTAACGTATTAAATAAAACGTAAACCTCAACCATCCTCGTATCTAAAATTTCACATTCATACGTCAATTTTAAAAAAAAAATCCGCCATTTTGTTTTTTTTTGACATTTTGACTTTAGATTCGTGATCGGCGACCAAAGACACCCCCGTATCTAAAATTTCACATCCATACGTCAATTTTTAAAAAACTCGTCCGCCATTTTGCTTTTTTTGACATTTTGACTTTGGAATTGTGATCGGCGACCCCCAAAACCCCCGTATCTAAAATTTCACATCCATACGTCAATTTTCAAAAAACTCGTCCGCCATTTTTGTTTTTTTTGACATTTTGACTTTGGAATCGTGATCGGCGACCTAAGACCGTATCTAAAATTTCACATTCATACGTCAATTTTCAAAAAACTCTTCCGCCATTTCGTTTTTTTTTGACATTTTGACTATGGATTGGTGATCGGCGACCTAAGACACACCCGTATCTAAAATTTCACTGTCATACGTCAATTTTCAATAATACGAAATACACGCGTATAATATTCAGTAACGTATTAAATAAAACATATTCGCACATTTATTACATTTACGCGAGCGGCCATTTCGTTTGGTCGGTACGGACGTATGTGTATGTATAAATAGACGATATAAATACTCGCTTACGGTCCCGCGCTTGGTCTGATGGTAACGTGTCGGCTTCATAGTACTTCATACCCGTGCGGCTCGGGATCGAATCTGTTCTGGAACATGAATTTATTTATTCATTTAAATTACAATTTAATTGAAATTAAATACCTCTATATGATATATTTATTTATCTTGTTCCCTTAGCCGACTTTACCCGAACGAGCGTTACACATATCCGTGCGTTACATATCCGAGCGTTGCAGTCAGTCTTGTTCAGTGCCTACAATCAGCGCAACGCGCCTAAAGAAGTTTACACTTCAAAAAAAAAATCTAAATATTTACTGCATAACAACTTATCGTTCCTAGGTCTGAAAATTATTGTACGTTGTTTGTATTTCCTTGTTATTATGGAGTAGCAAGCTGACGTTAGGACCTAGCTCATCGGCACCCTGTTTATTATATTTAGAGATGTTTTAAGTTAAGAATGCTCGATAGCGACATTTTATTTGCCTTCTGATGAATAGTTATTTACACTTCACAAATAATAATGGAAATTATAAAGTTTTTCTTATAAGGAAGCGGCAGGTTTGATTAACGATAAGTACACCAAATTTTATTTCGTGATAACAAATAAACTAATAAATTACACGCGGACACTGATATTTGCTTAAGACTTGGTGTTGCTTTATGTAATTTACCAGTTCTTTCGCCATATATTTTTCCATTAGTTGATCCAACATTGCCAAAATTGAGATACATTTTGGAAAGATATATGTGCTTCAGGGCTATGTAAATCTAATCAACGTCAGTTTGAACAAACAAATGTGTCTGTATTGCGTATTAGTCCCCCTTGAATTAAAAATCAACCGGTTTTGGCGATTTCTCACAAAAGATTTCTCTTTCGAGATATTCAATCTGTTACGTTTTCGGTGCCGCGCCCTGTATAAATCTTGCTCGTAAACCAGTATCCTCTTGAATATAGAAACGCCAAGCATGGCAATACGCTAGAATGTAGTACTACGTAATTATGTTAATTATGAAACATTTTGCTAATCATTTAAAGCCATCACATATGCCATGCATTCAAACTCAAAACGAGCTAATTATAAAACATTATTGCGTTACTGTTACAACTTCTTCTTGTTATAATGAAAAAGAAAAACGATACACGTTAACACTTAAGAATGACTCACAAAGACGCATTAAAATATTTCGATAACATCTGCATTGCCTACTTGCACCGGGCACCGATAATTTCATGTTCTTATAGTTTAATACAAAGAGTTCGAATAATGTGAAAGCGATGACCGGAACGCCAGTGTGCCTTCTATAATAAGTAACGAATGTTCCAGTATTTCCGGAAAAAAATACGGAAACGTGTCGTCATCATCGGGTGAATATAAGGGAAGAGAAACACGTTCGCCTGTTCGATTCTTATAAAGATGCGAGACTTAAATTAAGCACAGTTCCTCAACGTGGTAATTACGCAAGAGGCAGAAGAAAAGGCAAAGAAATACCATTCATTTGCGCACGTGTATGTGTGTGTGTGCTCTGTTCGATCGAATTGAACTAATATGGAAAATTCTCTTGAGCATGAAATTGAATTTTGTGGATTTATTGTAGTGTGGAAACCGTTTTAAATAATTCATTAGATGTAAATTGGAGATAAATAATTACAATCCAATTATGCGTGTATAAGAACGGCTTAATATTTTTACTTTCGTATACATAGTACCTATAAGGAAGTATTGTGTTGATGAAAATTTTCGACCTCGAGATTTTTGCAAATGTTCACGTTCTGAAGTCCCCTGATAATCTAATTCTTGAGATCTGATTAGATTTTCAGTAAAATCGGCAGGCCGGAAGTAGTAGTTTACTTCAGTGAAAGAATCAAATTTTGCCAATATTTGGTCAACCACGAAGTTTAAACAAATTTATACAGAATTTATAGGTACTCAAAATTAAATTCAAGAAGAATTTTATTATAAAAATTTTTCGAAATTCCTACCGGAAGTGGATCTTTTACTCTGATAGAAAATCAGTTCTTTGCGAATATCTCGCAAGTCATGCTTTTTAGACAGGTACATTCCAAGTATAAAAGTATTTAGAACATAACTTTCAATACCTTTTGTATGAAAGAAATTTCAAAATTCGGACCGGAAGTAACACTTTTACTATTATCGAATAGCGATTGTTTGGAAATATGCCGTAAATTATGCATTCTGTATATACCGGTAAGTTTTCTGGTAACGCAACGATTGTATAGCGCATGTATCAGTCCCCACAACTGAACGACTACGTATATGTACTCCCCTCCGTTAACCAGAGCGGTGGTAGTAGTATACTACAGCCGTTCGCGTCGGGGAATACGATAACTGTAGCGAGTGATAGTGGGGACTTGGACACTCCTCTGTCGTTGCTTCACCCGAAAACTTACCGGTATTTATCAAAAGTACAAAAGTATTTAAAGCTGGATTTGGAATATTTTTTGTATAAATAAAATTTCAAAACACTTTCACTTTTAGCGAGTAGCGCTTTTTTTCAAATATCTCGCAAAATATGCATTCTACAGAGATTTATTAAGAGAATCGAAGTTCTTAGAATAGGATTTTGAATATTTTTTGTATAAAAAAATTCTTTAAATTTGGTCTTGAAGTAACACACTAACAGCTTTATTTTTCCAAGAAGACAAACGTATTTAAAACAATTTAGAACATCTTGTGTATAATTTGAAACGTTCATACGTATAAGAAAGTCGTGTGATGGCCACACCTCATTATTTAATTTATGAATATTTTTAATAAAATGAAATTGTAAGTATCGAAGGAATAAAAAGGAATTTTATTTTTTCCGGAGAATCAATTTTCAGCATTGTCCTTGTCGTTAAACTAAATATTACATAGATATAAACTATTCAACACGATTCCGACATTGTGTACTTGATTGTGAACATCTTTACTAAGTTAAAAATGTAAAGAAAATTAAATGCTAGCTTTTCGACATTTGGTTTTTCTGATAAATTACTATTTTTGACAGGGAAAACTTTTTTTTATACGAAGGGAAAATCCTGTGTGGACATCACTCATACTCATTTATTGATAGTGTAGGATAGTTGTCTCTATTATGCTGCCTTCTTAGGTTCGCATAGTGCTGTGTGTCGACCATCACAGTCCGGCCAAAGATCATCTGCTGCTAGCTTGAATCCCTTTAAGTATGTTCTAAAATGACCGTGTCTTGAGAGGAACTGCACCATGTAGTAATTTGCCACTCTAAACCCATAGCCTACTCAGATATTCAAGCAGCGAATCAAGGTCTGGACTAGGAGTCCAGCTAGCTGTGGATTCCAGGTCATTCCAGTTCTTTTGGCATCGTTTCATCGTTGTTTTTCTTTCCCTTGCCTTCGATGGTATATACTATTTATCTTTTCTTGGCGGAGAACAATTTCTTTCGTTCCTCTACCAAGAGGGAGATGGGTGATTATATCAGACTGTATGTCCGCCTGTCTGAAAAGTCCTTTGAGGATAACAGCCTCTGTTTTTTTCCGAGGTAATCTGCAGGTCAATTTCCGTCCATCTTTCATCTATTTGTTCCATGGATTCGTTAACTTTCCAACACAAGTTCTTTCACATCCTCCCCTTCTACTATTATGAGTGGTAGATCGTCGGCATACGCTATTGCTATGTCTCCATCTATAAGACGCACGTTTAAAATTTGATCGTACAAAATATTTCATAGCATTGGTTTCCCAACTGAACCCTGCAGTACACCAGAATTGACCTCTAGACTACTTTTGGATGACAAATACACCTTCCTCTGAGACAAAAATTCCTCTATAATGTTGATGAGGTATCACACAGTGACAACTTACAATTAAAATTATCTATATCTTCATTTGCACTATATTTTGCGAACGATTATTATTGGTTAAACTACTAGGCAAGCACAAACAACAAAACTAATGTAAAGCCATAAAATTCTTTTTATTTGTATCTTTTCATTATGATCTATTTTATATTAGCTGTTATTTTATTTTGCGACACGAGCAAAGCCAGTGGAGCAAATTACGAACTTCTAGCACTTGTATCGTAAATAACTATTATGTCGTTTTGATTGTCTGATATCACGGTAAACTTACTAACTATTGCCATGTCATCAGGGTTTCATGTAATACTTAGGTTATGACAGTGGATTTTGTGTTGTTTTGAATATATTCGTTATCCGTGCTCTTTTTAACTTTGATAATGACAGATTTTCATGTGACATTTAGTCGTTTCATAGTGCTATTAGTTTTTGTAAACATATTGCTGTAGCATATAAATATTTATTTTAATTAATGTTATTGCCATACGTTGGGCATCGCCATATAATTTATATGCTGTGACAACATATATTTGTGTGTATTACCACACGTAGGGTATAGTCTTTTGTACATGCTGTACTCTTAAAATTATTCTTTATACACCAAGAACTTATAATTGGTTTTGTATTTTTTATCTTATATTGTTGGAGCATGTACTTTATGACTATTGTGGGTCCTGGCAATGTATGTGGTTCCTTCTCCTTTGCTGATGATTTTTCTCTTGCTCATAATAGGGAAGAGGTAATAGTTTTGTTCAAAGAAAAACTGTATGTCTATACAACATAATCATATATCTTTTATTTTGTAATTTATAGATTCAAAAATAATTTTTATATACACACCTTTATGCTCTAAACAAGATACATAATTGAAAAATGCTCATATCATTTATACCTAATGCCGGTTGTAATGTATGTAAATCTTTTATTTATTTATTTATTCTGCCAAACAAAATAAATATTTATCCTGTAAATAAACAAATGTAAACTTTTATTGTACATTTATGGATATACTTATCGATGTAATTATATTTATGTATTGGCTTCAATTAATTGCTTTAGACAACCATTTGCACGTGTTGTATCTAGCTCTTAATCTTTGCCTTGTGAAATTTTAATTAATTATTTGCTTAACTTGAAAGAGATTAATGATGCCTAGACAATACGATGAAGAAAATGCTCATTTGCACGTAGCATCTCTCCAACTGACCAACACCATTAATCCTATTTGGTTGTAATTCCAACTTTATGAATTTAAAACAAACCTTACAGGATAAAATATTTACTTATCTATATTGTCCAACAATACATTGATTAATCATTTGCACGTAAAAACCAATGTCTGTCCAACAATTTGTATAACTTCCTTTTCACAAAAAAATAAACTTACTTGCTATCAAAATATTTATTTCGAATGTCCATTATGAACGCTTCAAGTGAATTCAAATGTATTAAAATAAAATAAACTACTATGACTATACGTGATGAAGAAATAATGAAAACTACAATGTAACAATCTAAAACGTCTTATTCTTTAAGAGATCTTCCTTTCGGAAGTGTTATGAGAAGTCTCCTTCTCGGAATTGTCATCAGAAGTCCTCTTGTCGAATCTTGTTTTCGTATTTATAGCGGCAAAAAAAAACTCTATGTTGACCATTGCGCCCTCTAGTCCATATTTAGGTTGGTACTGGAATACACTTTCCCGTGGAACCGCTGCCCGCATGTTGCCGTCTTGATACACGCACACATACACATATTGTTCTGACAGTTCACAATTTACCAAACGTCAACATAACTTTCCAATTCAAAGGTCCCCTCTGCCTCGCACAGCATTTCCAACGGTAGGTTTATTCTTGTCGCTAATACCATCCTTCTTTGTATTCGTCAATGAACCTATTGCCTTGTTCATTGTTCGATACATATTTTTTCTTTCCATTTATTAATGTCAATTTCACTTTTCTTTTAGCCGGATTGCGACTTGGCAAAATGGGAAACATGTTGGAGATAACCATTATTTTTCTTCCCGCACTGCCTGTACCTGTAGGACACGTCTGTTTCTCCACTGCCTCTCTATCCTCTATCCAAGATCTTTCTATTGGTAATATGTCAATCTGCAATAGACTTTACACAAGTTTTATATATTTTGTTGTCTTTTGTAGGTCATTAAACCGTACACGTCTGTTTCCAGTCCCTGAAGCATTGTGTTGCAAACAAATCATAAACACATATTATTATACTTTTTATTTATTTATGATGTCAGCTACCCTTAAATACAAAAATGTTGTTGCTGATCGTTTCTACGTTTTATATATTTTTATATCCTTTTTCTTAGTCTAGTTGTAAGCTAAGGTAAATTTTATCTTTTAATATAATTTAGTTCATAAACACTTTCATAAAATTTTTACTGCTTTATGCATATAAATCATAATAATTTACTTATTTATATTTCTTGCATATCGTATTTCATCTTTTTCATGATATCTAAACCATACATCTTGTGTATTCTTTTACAAAAGAAATATATTACTTATATTTATTTTGTCTTTATTTCATATTTTTATTTAATAAATTTTTATTCTACATCTTTTGTTTCATATTTATTTAATAAACTTTATTTTGTATTTTCTCATTATTTACTTGAATAATAATAGTTTTTTAAAATCACTTTTATAAATTGACTATGTGTATGCAACTTTGTATACCTTCATGTAGTTCTTGTTGCATAGTTTTACTCAATAATATTTAAATAGGATTTTTGTTATTTTTATTTTTTTATTTCAAAGCTTAAACTAATTCTTAAATTAATCTCTAAAGCTATTCTTATTCTACAAATTTTGCGAGTTCACGGCAATATGCAGTGCTATTATTGAATTTTAAAGTGTGACGTTTAATGTAAATGTCAAAACTATCTACATTTTAATCAATATTTATGGTTTGCTAATTGAAATTTAAATTAATTCTGTTTTAAATTTAAATTAATCAGTTATGGATTGTACTGTTCAATGGTGACAGTATTTTTGACGTAGTGAAGACATTTTCAGTAAATTCTTTTCAAATTGTATGCAAATATTATTTTGTTGATTGGAATTTTCAAAATTAATTTTTGAATTCAGGTCTTGATAAACATTTCAAATAAAATCTAAGAGGGATTTTGAAAAAAAAAGATTTAATTATAAGAATTCTGTACTGAAAATGTTTTTGGTTAACTTTACCTGAAAACAAGCAAGCCGATAGAATGCAGTACAACTTTGAACATATATTTCCCATGATATTGTTTTATTTAATAATTTACTCTACATTATTTAATTTAGTTGGTTTACTTCTGATGAATCATTTATCTGAAAGGCATAACAATGTACTGACCAGTACTATATTTTGCCGCAGTTTTCATAAAGTAAATTAATAGGTTATTTAAGGGCATAATAATCTAAAGAAAATATATTTCTTGACAATAGTGGTTTTTGTTACAATAATACAATAAACATTTCTTATCGTAAAAAAACTATCTTTTCATGTAAGTGACATATCCAATTTCTTAGTTTCGCAAGACTCCAAATTTTAAGCTCGATTCTCTCCAAATGTATTTTTTACGAATAACTTCATTGTTTCACCTTTACACGGTAGTGATAACTGATAACGTTATATTACGATAGATAACGTAAGGCATATAGAAAACTTGCATTCCCTATCTTCTTATTTCTGGCGTCTACCCGGAAATCAGGAGACGTGAGTTCAAGTCGCGACATAAACGAGTGTTTTACACTAAAACCCATAAGTGAATAAAATAGTAAGTACTTATTATTAAAATTGCAAGATATTTATTAGTAGTACTTATTGAAAAAAACACAAATATTCCTCGATTGTTTCTATATTGCTATTTAACATTTCCACTGAGGTCATTCGATCACGAAAGGAATGCCTTTTCAACACGAGCTCTTCGAAAATCGTTATTTAGTCTGTCCATTGAAGGTCGCGTATTCATGTTTGACTTAAACATGCGGATTTATGTCTATACATATCATAATATATAAATATACAAATTGTAATATACTGTTTATAATATTTACTTTGTCCATACGCTTACGTTGGCCATATTCTATACGGCAGCAATTATGGTAAGTGTGCTGAAACGAGAAAAAGAAACGTAATACAACAAAACGGTATTGGTGAGAACAAGGGAATTGAATTACATCCTGATCGTCTTATATGTAACGCACCCGCGAAATAGTATACAGCTAGCGTATAATCGTATTACGATACAAAACATGAGTTACATTAAAACATGACTTGCCCCATGGTACAAATATATAAGGTATGTTCTAGCGCAGCTTCCTTATGACGTCAATTGGATGCAATTTCGTCATACCACTGATATTAAGAAAAGAAAGATTACTCTTGAATAACCACAGATGTAATAGTATATAGATAGCTATATAAAGAATAATAAAATAGACATAATATATAGCACAGTTGTTTACGAATGTGTAACTAAATTAAATTTCTTTACAAATTACCTGTTTAAAAACTCATAAAGCAAAATAATAAGATTGTATTATTGAAAAATCTCCCACTGGATATTATGTAGCACTTTGGTTTACGAAACCTGTTTTAGTCGTTTGATAATACAATTTGTAATTACTTTACTGACAAAGTAATTTATCACAAAATAAATTGATGACTTGAAATTGTGCATTTTATGTAGTATATTGCTTTAAATTACTGATACCAATGAATATTGCAAAAGTTGAAAGTATTATAGTAAGAAAACTATTGGTTTAATATTGGATTTTCGTTTATTAATTGTTAATTGACAGGTAATAAATAAAACAACAGATATGGTTACTTTTTTTTATTGGTAAATTTTATTGTTTTTTTTTGTAATTTTCTTTTTTGTTGATAATTATTTTTATTTATCTCTTTTATACGTATGTAAGTTCTTACTCTAATATATGATTCCACAACTTCTTGTGGCAAACTAGTCTTAATATTTTGTACCAAACGCTTTATTATGTTGGTATTTTTGTTAATCGATTTCTTATGGAATTCATTAAACATTTGTTCAGCGTCTTCTGCCATTTTCTTCATAATAGCATTCGGCTGACGTAGACACCGCCTGGAGACTAATCCAATCCAGTTGCTTTCTGGGGATTCAATCTGAGTATCATCATGTAACGAGTATTTGCTTCTGAACTTATGTGCTATATATCCCGCTATATAGTATAAGCCTTGCTTCGCAATATCCCCGGTAGCAGAGGTTGCGGAATGGATTCTTTCGAATTCCGTCAGCAAGTCCATAAATTCCTCATTTATGTCATCCTCAGACACCCTGACAACATTTTCTTCAAAATCTCCAGTTTCTTGCACAAAAGGTTCCAAAACTGTAGTTAAGTTAAGTGTTGCGTCTGTAGTTAGTAACTCTACTACAGACGTATCTTCCTGTGTGTTGACATTTTCTGAAAACACAACAGATGAATGCTTCCCAAGAATGTACCATCTCAATCGATATTTGAATTGTAATGCACTAGGGTGGTCATTGGTGGATCCCATAGCTCGCATATATGAAAAAAAATTTTCTATTATATCTTGATTCAGACGTCTAGTAATTATGTACTCAATATTAAAGTTTGACCTTAAATATTGATATAAGTTTTTTAGAGAGCTGTTATTTTGTAGTATCGCTTTTTGAAAAAACATTAAACTTTTTCTTGTACCGACTCTTATATTTTGTATTAATTTAGTCATTTTTTCTATTTTATCCATTTGGTTTTCAATATCAACACCATATGCATTGGCAGCAATATCAAATTTGGTTTGAGTATTGAACAAATCAAACCAATCGTTAATGATATTAATTATGTCACTAATTTCAGTGCATGCAATATCTGGCATTAAATTATGTTCACCACACCACCTTATCGCTAGCGCCACTGTACGTGAGAGACATTGCACAGCATATTTTACTTTCTGCCTTTGGTTGCCAATTACATCGATGTGAACCTGTGTAAGCTTATGGGCAAGTTTCAAGTCACCTTCCTGTAGGTCAACCAATTTCTGAAAGGGCTCCTTCGTGATCTTTGTATTATTTATGGTGAACCCATGATCAAAAAGATTATTTCTAATCAATTTGATTAAATGTGGCACATCAGCAAATACAAAAATCTTTTTCCCTTCATCAGATGGATGAGTGAAGGATTCACTTTCATCGACAGCTACACCAACCTTCATATTTTTCCATAATTTTCTGTTTCCAGGTCCTAGATCCGAAACAACAGCTACAACAGTGTACTGTATTACTTCTAATTTACATATAATATTTCGGAGGACTTCTACCGACATACCACAGTCGTAATCATAGTATATTACTTGCTTCCATGCCGAAAACAAGCCACGTACCATAACGGTTTGCACTGTTTTGTGCGGTCCTACAGCCTGTTCCCTTTTGCGATCGAAACATATTTCATTAGAGACGTACATCTCGTCAAAAGAAAGTACACACAATCTGTCGCGCTCGGTATACTCATTTGCCTTATATTTCATAATTAGTAAAACCTCTTCCAGAATACCTGGTTTCAATTCCAAACTTGTCGCCCACTTCCTTAAGGTTGATAAGCCTGGCAGTGGATATTCTCTGGTAGTTCTTAAATATCTGTAGGCTTTAGGACTTACGCTTCGAAGCGAAATTGCCGAGGAAATATCTTCAGCAGTCCATTTTGCCTTCATTTTTGTCTTTGATTTTATTAGTCGTATTTGCCCCGGTGTAAAATATTTCTCTAAAATTCTATTGAGGTGACATATTTCTTCAGTGAGGTAGGCCACCTTTTCCTGTAAGGTCTGTATTTTCCCTTGCGATAGAAAATATTGTTCCTTCCAATGTGATAGTGTGTCTTCAGGGTTTTCGGTTGAAGTAGATGGTCTGCATTATAAAATCAAAATTAGAAATGCTCAATACATAAATCATTCGTTATACTATCTTTCACAAACTTGATTTGTTTCATTTTTAAAAAAATGCATATTAAAATATATATTACAGAATTACTGTTTTTAGCATATTCAAATTATTTATTATACACCATAATCTTAATCAATAAAGTCTACAACATTATTACTTACATAACAGCTTATGGCCAAGCATTTCAGTAAAAATGGAACATAGGTATATAGTAATATGTATCAAATAAGAAGTATATAGAATAATTAAATAAGTAAGACTGATTTGTGTACTGTTCGGGCATATGAAAATAGGTATTAATGTGAAGGTAATGATTAAAATCGATAATTTTCTTTCTGTAATTCCTTAATATCATATGTAACAATGATCATTCTCCCTTACAGATTATATTACAGACAATGAATGCTATACTTTTTTAAGTAAAATATCAAAATTTTTACTGACAAAAAGTTTTTATTCAATCAATGAATATTTGAATAATAATTTTATTGATATACAATTTTAATTTGTTTGTCTGTATATTTTGACTTTTCATGTAATGATTTTATTACATTGAATAAATATTATTATTATTATTATTATTATTATTATTATAAATTACATCATTAATGATATATATATATATATATATATTTACTTAAATGAAAAAGCTCCAGGTTTTGTAAATGCTACTTCACAATATTTTTCTGTTTCGCATGTTTGGTTTCTTCTTTCCTCGGGAACAATAGAACAACTAGAACAAATTATTAAAATTAGAATGCTTTGTTTATTAAACATGGTAAGGTAGTATTGCTAACCTTATTTATTTGTTAAAAGTATGAAACAGCAATTTCTTTAAGTATTTTTACATTGCACACCACTTCAACATTACAAGACTATTTAAAACATTTTGAGCTTTTAATTTGACAGCTTATTTGAATACAACTCTTTTCATAATAACTATGCTTTGACAACTCCACTAACGAGTTAAATTTTTCCTTACCTTGTTGAGGAATCTTCTTTTGGCATAGAGAATGTTACTTCTGTATCTTCTACAGTTGGAGGTAACAGGTCGATTTCTTCCGATGGATTGATGGAATAACTGTAATAATTCATTAAATAGGTAATACTTTTTACATTGGCATATAATACATAGGTTATTATTAGGTTCATTGCTTCATACAAACAAATTTATTTGTATTTTTTTAAATACAGTATAAGTAGTGATTATATGAAGGTACGTATTACAGATTAACATTCTTCCTCTGCAACATCCTACTCTGTATACTAAATAATTTAAAAGTAAGTACACTCATGCGTTATTTCATATCTGTTACCTTGATGTTGATGGTTGTAAAGTCGAGTAATTTACAGCAGCTTCACTATGTGTATGTATATACAATTTGGGAACAGCTGTTTTATGAAGTATTTGGTACGATTTTATATATTTCTCTCTCATCTGTCGATTATCTAAATACCACTTCTCATATGCGTCTCTTGCAAAATGAAGTGAACATATATAATCTGTAAATAATAACATCATTAAAAGGTACACAAATACGTCCAAATACAAAACCTACGATTTCTTGTGTTTTTTATCCTTCTACCACAGGCTTGTATCCACTGCTGAGATAAGTTTCGATCTTTAGGAAAACGAAAATATTTAATATTCCTTCCTCGAGTGTTTTCTGACCTGCTTTTGCAGCTCAAGACACAGCAGCTTACCATATTAGATGAGCTAAAGGTAGAGGCAAATGTATTGCTTTATAATACAATATTTAATAAACTCATTACCTTCTATGTTATAACCTCTTCTTAAGTTCTAAATAAATCAAATTAAAAGTCTTTGGCTTAATGAAAATATTCACAAATCTTAATAACTACACTAAACATATAAAATAATAATTATAATGACACAAAATACGATATAATCGGATATAACTCTTCGAAATCTAAATATAAACAAAGCACAAACTCAAAACTACAAACATGTGATGGATGACGCAACACATATGACGAAATTGCATCCAGCGCAGAAATAGGCGAATTTGAGTCAAAGTTGTAGCATACCTTATATATTTGTACCATGACTTGCCCGCAATTTATGTCACTGTAACGTAAGGTGAACTGACTCGAGAGTGAGGTGAATTCTCAAATCAGTACTGCTTCGATTGGAGGTGTGTTTTGATTTCTGGAATTTGAGATTGTCGTGTGTGTGTGTGTTGATATTAAACATATGCGTACACTTTTATAAGTTATATACTCAGTGTTTATATTCTGAAGAGATACTGTTTTAACCCTTCAAAAAACCAGTTTTTATTTTTTTTTCTAACGAAAGGCGGTATTATTGACGATAAATAAAGTCAACAAATTTTGTACACATTTTTATGATTATATATAAACAAACTAAAATATGTTGTCCTAAATGTAGTAAGATTTATCACTGCGTCCCGGCAAGGTTGGTATCTAATATTTAGAAAAAATTATTTCCATACAAGGTAAAATTAATTGTTTTTCATTTAATATACAAAAGATTTTTCCCAAGACATCATATTTTGTTATAAGTGTCATAAAGTGATAAATTTATATATGACATTTATTACTTTATGACACATAACAAAATATGATATCTTGGGAATATATTGATATTATAAAAATTACATACTATCTTTGAATATCGCGGGTAAAAGCGACAAGAGTTCTTGGGTGGGCCATGAACTATCGTCGTCGAACTTTGTCGAATGTGCACGAAAACTGCCGATATCTAACGTAACCCACAGCAGTTTACTGTGCTGTTAGTTGCAAGGAATACAGCGTTACAATTTTCAAGACAAAGTGTAGTATTTTCTTTATACATAATTAAATGAATTTTTAAAATAATGTCCAAAACCTCTGCCAATATGAGTATGAAATGATTAATTGAAGATGAACATCGCAATTTTCATGAAAAATGGGAATTACAATATTTTTGTATTCAAGCAAAAAATAAAATTTTATGTTTAATATGTAGAAACTCTATTGCAGTTTTCAAAGAATACAATATTAACCCTCTCATGCATTGAGTCCACTACAGTGGACAGAACATTCAAGGTCAGATTTTTTTTTGTCTTAGCAAAAATGTTTGGAAATGCATAGTAGCCTCTTCAGTGGACGTCGTATAAGTGGTTTGTAGCGCCATCTGTAGTCGAATTCTGCAGCTGAGGCATTTGTTATGCAGCACGTTATGCAGTGATCAGCTGTTTTGCAATAGAGGAGATTTTGTGTTCAGAAATTAGTGTAAAATCATTTTATGGACGTTCCAGAAAAAAGGTAAAAATTATCAACATTTCAAATAGGTTGTAGAGAATGTATTCACTAAAAAAATTTGGGAAAATATTACATAGATAATAAGAAAAATGAATTTGTTCACGCGTCCATTGTAATGGACATCATGCAGTTTCGGCATTCTAGTGAAACTTGATTTTGTTTCGTAGCACGTGATTTTCGATGATCTGGACAGCGATGAAGAACCAGAGGAAGCACCGTTTGCTGCAATTGTTCGAAATGACGAGTACGCTGGGGTGGAAAATGATATAATTAATTATAATCTGCCTGACGGATCCGATTTAGAATCAGGCAATGAAGAAGAACAAGCTGTTCATAAACCTGATGATGATGTGGAAGAAAATGACTGAGACAGTGAGGATGAATTGCCTTTAGAGCAATTGCGTTCCTTGGCAGCAAACAAAAACAAAAAGAAAACAAAAAAGAGCTACGTGTGGCGTAATGTGGATAGCATGTATGGACCAGCAACACTACCACTATTTTTAGGATCTGATAAAATAAATATTCAAGGAACTACTCCTGTAGAATATTTTTTGTCTTTATTCACTGAAGATATGATGGATGATATCGTATTTCAAACAAATGTATATGTAGGGCAAAATGGTAAACTAAATTTTGGTCTCACTAAAGAGGAATTGTTTGTTTTTTTGGGTGTAAATTTAGTTATGTCTTACATAAGATATCCACGAATACGTCTGTATTGGTCAAGTGATGAGGGCTTGAGAATGAATCTAATTGCAAACTCTATGTCTGTAAACAGATTCGAGTTGATCCTACGTTTTCTCCATTTTGTAAATAACGTCGATTTGAAAAAAGACAACACAGATAAACTAAAAAAACTTCGAGGAAGATTAGGAATAAAACAATAACTTCCGAAAAAGCCGACAAAATGGGGTGTCAAAGTTTGGGTAAGAGCAGGTGTAAGTGGCACATGCATCGGTTTGAAGTTTACCAAGGAGCTGCAGGAAACCGAGATGGAATAAGTGCATTGGGTGCACGTGCAGATGTAGTTCTTCGTCTAAGTGATGATTTACCTCAAGTAAACCATAAATTGTTTTTTGACAACCTATTTTGTTCACTACCACTCTTAGAAGAGCTAAAGCAAAGAGGAATATGGGCAACGGGGACTCTAAGATCCAATCGTTTACAGAATGCAAGTTCTGTATTGATGTCGGATAAAGACATGAAAAGACAGGGTAGGAAACTGCAAATGTTATAAGTACAGAATCGGGAAACATTACAATAACTAAATGGCTAGATAATAATTCTATCTGCATAGCTTCTACCTGTGCAGGTCTAGAGCCACGGAATACAGTACAAAGTTGGCAAAAGTCGTCCAACAGCGTTATTGAAATTAGTAGACCATTTTCTGTACAATTTTATAATAAAAATATGGGTGGAGTAGACCTTCACGATCAACTTATTGCATTATATCCAATTCGACGAAGGAATAAAAGGTGGTACATCAAAGTATTCATGCATTTTTTAGATGTAACAGCGGTAAATGCTTGGATATTGTTTCGAAAAAATGGAAACAACAAAATGGACCTTCTAGAATTTAAAGCCAGTGTAGCAAGAGCTTTGATCAATATGGGTCAACACAGAGAGAATAAGAGAGGCAGGCCACGTTCTGCTACTCCACCTAGTATACTGAAAAAAAAAGAAACCTATGAACCATGCACCTCCTGAAGTACGTGGGGACAGATTTGGACATTGGCCAAAATTGACAGAAATTAAAAATGCAAGACGATGCCATTCAAACGCTTGCAAAAGAAAAACTAAGTACATTTGTAAAAAATGCAATGAACCGCTTTGTCCAGACTGCTTTGAATATTTTCATACCCAATCTCGTTGAGACCGTGGGTGCATAATGTCCACTCCAGGGGACAGGATTTTTTTTTAGGATTAAAGGATAAATACCATAAGTTTTTGCTTTGTTTAGTCATAGTTGATACAATTTTGTCGTTTGAGGAATAAATTATATTTTTTTAATAATTTCTCGATTCTTTGAAATAATTATGCACGAGAGGGTTAAAAGGCACTACGATACAAATCATAAAGTAATCTGCGACAAATGTATTGCGAAACTTCGTGAAGATAAATTGTTAGAATTAAAGTTGACACATAAAAAACAGCAAAGTATATATGTTAAACCTATTGAAGATAAGACAGCTGCTGTAAAAGCTAGTTATTTGTTATCACATTTATTTAATTGTAAGAAAGTCGAAACCATTTAATGAAGGGGAATTTATTCACGAATGCATTATTAAAATAGCAGAAATTTTGTATTCAGACCAATTAAAAAAATTCAAAAATATTAGCTTAGCTCGAAACACTGTTGCAAGTAGAATTGATGATATAGCCTGGAATTTAAGGAAACAACTCAAGTCAATAATACCAACATTTGAGACCTATTCCAGGATAAGATACCGCTTAGCTGACTGTTTTTATTCGCTGATGTGATGTGAACTTAATAATAAGTGAAGATCTTCTGTAAATTATTCCTATACGCGATAGAACTACTGGAGCTGATATTTTTAACGCACTTGTGGAAGTTTTGATTAAATATAATTTATCGTTAAAAAAATTAATTTGTCTTGCAACTGAAGATGCTCCTGCCATGACTGGCGTTCTTAAAGGAGTTGTTGCAAAATTAAAAGAAAAATGCAAAGAAGGTAATGCTTATTTTCAGCAAACATTGTGCTCCAAAGTTTTAAATATCGATCATGTACTAAAAAAGTCATTAAAATTGTAAATTATATTCGTACACGTGGCCTTATTCATCACCAATTTATAAAATTTCTAGAAGACATAGGAGGAGAATACATATTATAAGCTTGTCAAAATTTATGCACAGATTATTAACGTCAACCCAGTAACTGATCTTATTCATTGTGCTCTCGGTTCCCTGCACAAGTTGTGCCAAAGAGGAACCCGTCTCAAAATGACATCCGTGTCATCAGGGTAAGACACTACATTCCAACCCGGAGTTGATGTTTAAATAAAAAGGTCATTAATGAAAATACTGAAGAGTGCGGGACCCAGTGTAGATCCTTGAGGAACTCCTGCACTTGTATAATATACATTTAACTTTTGGTCACCTAATGAGACAAGCTGACATCTGTTACTCAAATAAGATTCGAACCCGCTGAGGGCTTTACCCCTAACCCCATATCTGTCTTTTATTAAAAAAGCTGATGACCGACATAATCAAAAGGCATTGTGAAATCCACACTGTAATGTCCCTTCTTAACCAAGCTGAAAGTTCTGGAAAATAAAGAAGAAAGAAATTCAGCTATTTGAACGTAGATGGCGCAAGTAAACAAAAATATTTTATATTTTTTTTGGTTTCTGGATTGAAACCGCGCCGTCGTCTCTGTTTCTACTGCAGACGTTTTGTCCACTATTCTGAAGGACAACTTCAGGGCTTTTATTGCTGCAATAACCTGAAACAGTCTATTTCAGATTATCGCAGTAGTAGCAGTCTGTTTCAAGTTACCCAGCAGTAGGAGCCCTAAAGATGTTCCTTGCGAAGGTATCAACGACAATCGTGAAAGTCTATTACTTAGATTTAACATACGTTCTACTTTGTATTTAATTGCGTGTTATTTTTGTTTTAAAAAGGAAATCACACTTGAAAAAAGTTTTGGAAGCACTGCTCTACATTATCATATTTTAAAGTTATTTTTTCAACCAAGACAATTCTGTATGTCATTAACTAACGTAGAGAACAAATTCAATTCCAATAAGCACATGCAGAAGATGAACATCCTCATTACGTTTTCTAACTTAGTAAACGATCATAATCGATCCTAAAAAACCAGTTCTCTCTCTTTAGAATTTCACGTTCCGAACACCACGAAGACGACGAAACAGCGACACGATTTGATAAAAATCCAGAGCTCCGTGAACGTGTACATTTATAGTATACGAGACTCGGGTGCGTTCAGCTTGTTCGAGCGTTAAAAGCGATTTTAATGTCAATAGTCACAGTTGTATGTGTACTCATCAATTAGCGATTAGAAATGTTCCTACTTGTTCAGCGCACCGAGACTTTTGTTTATTCTTCGTGTCTTCGTCTTTTTCTTTTTTCTTTTCTACAATCCTCATATAATATTACTAAGGATAACGCTTAGCATTAGGAAGAATAAGTTGAGAATGCTTAATGTGGTACGTGACGAATTAATAATGGGCCGGCGTTAAGGTATTTTTTTCTTCTTAATTGTTGACTAATTGCGTTATTACTGACGGCGCGTTAAAAGTAGGTAAATATTTTGATGTATGATCGTGGCAAACGATAGGTCTGTTACAATTAATTGTAATAAATCATTTGAGAATTACGTGATCTGGCTTTTTACATTATTAACACGCACAGTTTCTGTAATACATCCTGGATTCAAAGAGGTGAATTAGCATTGTTTGTAATAGCTTTCAGCTGAAAAAAGAACATGAGGAAGCTTGACATATTGTAATGTTAATTAGAATTATACACGGATTAAAGAACGTGATAGTAGAAATATATTTTTGCACATTTGTTTTGAGCTTCTTGTACTGTTCTCTTTCAATCTCCTTCCAATTTTGCTTTATTTCTGGCCATTATCGATTTTTTACATTCCATGTCATACCATTCCTCTGTTCTTTTTATTTAGCCTTTCCCAAACAGGTGTTTGCAGCCATTGCCATAGCAGCCTGTATTTTACTCCATTCTTCTTCAATTGTTTGACAATTTAATCTTCCTATTAGTAAACTTGATTTTATTTCTTCTTCTAACACCCTTGCCAATCCATCTTCTCTAAGTTTCTTTAAAGCATGTGTCCCTCTTTCTCTTTTCTTTCTGTGGGTACTTCTTGCTTTACTAATATGCAGATAGAATGGAGGAAGATCTTGGAAATGGATATAAAAGCAAGGAACACTATTTAAGAGTGAAATCAGAGATTTCTTCCAAGGAACCAGAAGAACGCAGTAGAGCACAAGCAATAAAATTAAAATGATTTACTGTAGAGATGAAGATGGGCTACTGCTAGGAGACACAAAAGAAAAATTAAGTAGATGGGTGTAGTATTATTAACAGTTGCTAAATGAAGAAGTAGAAGTGGAAGAACAAACAACAATCCCAACAAGATGACACCAAGAAGAATTCAGAAAACAGGAAGAAATAGAAGAACCAAGGCAACGGGAGCAAGACGATATAATCAAGGAAGTTAAGAATAACAAAAGTCCAGGTGAAGTGGCATACCAGTAGAAATCCTAAAGAAGTTGGAGTGGCACTACGTAAAACCTTACGTCACTTAGTACTGACGATATGGAGAGAAGGGAAAATGCTAGAAGAATGGAGTATGGTAGTCATATGCCTGATCTTCAAGAAAGGGGACAAAACACTTTGCAAAAAATATATATGAAGTCAATGTTGCAGCAAAAATCATACGAAACAGACTAAGGATATACGCGAATGAGATAATAGAGCAATATAATGAGAGGGGTTGGAAGGTTCTTGAAGCAAATTACAACCAGATAGTACAAAGACAAGGAGACTCGCTCTGATCCATTTAGTCTTGTGCTGGATGGAATTATGAGGGAAAGCAAAATCGGAACAAATGGAGTAATTTTCCGCAAAGAAGTATAATTTATTGCATACACAGATGATGTGAGCATATTATCAAGGTCCAAGAGGGAACCAGAGAAAGTGTTTTGATAATTTTTAGAAGCAGCAAGAACTTATGAATTATCTGTGAATGAGAAACAGACGAATTATATGAGAAATAGGAGCAGAAGTGACAGAAGAAAATTATACCAGACCCAAACCAGATCAAAATGGATATAAATTTAAAAGAGTCAAGCAGTTAGAATATGTGAGTGTGACAATAACCAGTAAAGGTCAAGAAATGAAGGAAATTTACAAACGGATCTTGAGAGGGAATAGAGCAGTTGCTGCATTAACAAGAATATTGAGAAGAAAAAACTATTTAAAACAGCCAAGATACGGACATATGAAACAATAATCCATTCAACAGTACTATACAAAAGTGAAACATGAACAATAACAAAATAAAACAAAGAAAACCTTAATATCTGGGAAAGAAAAGAAGATTACTTAGAAAAATTTTTCGGGGTGTCAAGGAGAAGTATAACAAATTGCGAAGAAGAACCAGCATAGAATTAGAAGAAATGTATACTATTCATATGCCGAAGCAAAGAATTGTGAGAAAGCATTACATGAGGAGAAGGTGGTAGGGAAGAAGAGGTCGTCCAAAGATAAGTGGCTACAAGATGTGCTAAAGATTATAGAGAAGAAAGGAGTTGATGACTGAAGAGGAAGAGTAGCGGACCAGAAGAGATGAAAACGATTAGTGAAAAAACTGAAAGTCAAGGGCCTTAAAGGCATGTAGATATTTCTGAGTAAAACAGCTTACATGTTTTTCACAACTGCCGATCTGAAACTGGTAGTACCTCAAGGCTTCGTTAAACAAAATTAACTTCTTCTGAAAACCATTTATTATGTTAATTTGTTGTTGTTACGAGAAAATTTAACACCCTGTATATCATGGTAAAAAAATGAATTATTTCGGTTTAGAATTTATTCAGTTATTCTAACAATTCAATACCACCCAAACCTCCGCTCTGAATTTTTTTGACCCACATTTGTGTAACACCTTCTTCGAATCCGACAAACTGGTACGATATCCCGGTTCTATTTATGTAACAGAATTAAGATGTTTCGGGTATTTTCTGATTAATTCGTAGAGACAATCCCGGAAGCAAGACGGTTTATTTACCTTAGTCACTCCAACGTAACAATAAAGAAATACCAATATTAACACTTCAATATCTATATTAACCATGAACAATCGGAGGGTCTATGACCTGAGCTTGTCGTTCACGGAACATTAAAAGCAAAAAGCACGCCGCTAAAGTACGAAAAGTTCAAATGCCACCGCATCTTATTACGTAGGCACTTCGTTAAGATTGTACGGATTTCTGTATGTTAGTGAACGCAAACGCGCATAATTAAATGCACTGCTCTTCAAAAAAATATGGGACACAGTATTAATATCCAAGAAGCATCGTGGATTAACACGCCTATGGCTTGTCTCAGAATAAAAAGTTATTCACAAAATGGTACACATGTTTAATGTATTTCATTGGTTCTCAAAAAAGTACGCGATATCAACCATAACATAATCAAACCTTGACGTTTGACATTCTCTTATATTCCTGCTTTAACTTAATATATTTTACCGTGTTATTAAATACAATCTGCACGTTTAAGTACGTCACTAATATTACTGATCAAACAAACCGTTAAATTCATAAAGAGCATCCACAATTGGTACACTTAAGATGACAAAAAAAAAGAATTTAAAATATGTACATAATGTTAACGTAACAAATTCCAAAAATGGAAACAACATTAATTGTAATGGACATCTACAAGACACTAACACATAGGTACTATTCCAATTAAAATATATTATAAATATATCACGCCTGGAACACTTGCACAGCGCAATTTACAATAGAGTACTTATATTAACAATAAAGTTTATAAAATCTTTTGATTACATGTTTAAATTTTCGAAAACAACAATTTATTATTTATAGAAAATACTGAACCGATTTAAATTTACAGAAAATGCACGTTTTGTCTTTTTAGATAACTAAAATACGTAAATCTCAAACATAACCCATATCAACAAAACATTCGTAAATTGCTTAAAATCCATCACTTAATAAGTGGAAAAATATTAATTGACTAATTAATACACAAATGCGTATTTTGTAAACAATTTAAGATAAATTTAATATGTATTTAATATCCGGCATTTTAACAAATACTACAAAACCGAGTATTTAAAAATGAAGCAAATATATTAAAGACTATTCACATGTGTATATAATATAAATTGCAAGTTAAAATAGGGCATAGGTCGTCTTCGTCTTCTTTTAGTGATGATCAAGTTAGGCTGTTGCCTTTTACTTTTAATCTTATAAAATGTGGATCTGGCGATAAAGTGTTGGATGCTATGTGCTACTCATATGAGTTTTCTTGATTATAGGTAGAGCCTTGGGCGCTTATGTTTAAAGTACAAACTTGGATCGTATGTAAGTTGTTCGGTGATAGTGCTATTGGGGTGAGTTTCCATCTTAAGATAAAAATCAGATGCCATTTCCTTGATATGTTGGGGAAATGGGGTGGAGTTTGTTTCCTGATGTATTTGGGTGTTTCTGATGAACCACGGTGCCTTTAAGACCATTCTGAGGATGGTGTTTTGGATAGATGTTAGCGATTTTATAAGTGTAGGGTAGGAATTAAACCAGATCGGTGCGGCGTAGGTCATGATGGGTTTGATCACTTGGTTGAAGATTTTCAGTTTCAGGTTTGGAGAGAGGGTGCTGTGTTTCCCTAGTAAGGGCCATAAGCGGGCTCTCGCTGATTTGGCTTTCTTGATAATTGATTTCAGGTGGTAGGAGTATTTCAGTCTGTGATCTAAGAAGACCCCCAGGTATTTAACATACGGTGTCCATGGGATTTCGGCGTGATCAATATAGAGATGGCCTTCGACCTTTTTCGTTGTTCTTTGAAAAGTGATTGCCTGGGACTTTTCCCCGTTAATCGCGATTCGCCAGTTGTGGCACCAGTTGGATATTTTATCTAGATGTGATTGGAGGTTTCTGATAGCTATTCTTGGTTGTAGAGATTGGCAGAGTATGGCAGTGTCATCGGCGTATGTTGCTATCATGATGTTTTCGTGTGTGGGGATGTCTGCAGTGTAGATGGTGTAAAGAAGTGGGGATAGGGCGGATCCTTGTGGCACTCCAGCAGTGATGATTCTGGTGGAGGAGAGGGTTTGATTTATACGAATGTTGAAAGTTCTGCGATGGATGTATGCTTGGATTATTCTGATAAGATGAGTGGGAAAATTGTTTGAGAACATTTTGTATATTAGTCCTTGCTGCCATACTCTGTCAAAGGCCTTTGAGATGTCTAGGAAGACGGCTGTAGTGACTTGATTCTTGTCGAATGCTTTAAGAATGTACTCCGTAACTCTTGCCAGTTGCGTAATTGTGCTGTGGTTTGGTCTGAATCCATGCTGCTCTGAGGGAATGATGTTATTGGTGGTTGAAAATTCTTCTATTTTGTGTAGTATGATTCTGTCGGCTACCTTTCCAAGGGAGGGGAGGAGGCTGATCGGGCGGTAAGGGCATAGGTAGTTTCTTTATTCTGAATATATAAGGAATTTTATACGTGTATAAATATAGTACATACACAGTAAACATATATAAATAAAATGTATACACAATATGCTTTATTTGTAAAACATATATAGAAGAAAGAGCAAAAGAAACTAGAAATGTACACAAATATTTTAAATTTTTTGTGTTGACAACTAAAATTATTCCTGAATGTCACTGCCATAGTCACTACTTTCAGAACTTTCCAAATTAATTACGAAACTATCTTGTAACATTGCAACAATTACGTCTAACTCCCACATATTCTTCTCTACTTCTTTAACATGTTTGATGGCATTCGACCAGTTCTCTTTTGTAACATTGTTCAATGATGTGTCTAACAGCTCTTTGACGTCCTTTAATTTAAATATATTGTTTTTCCTTGCAGTTTCTCCTTTAAATTGGGCCCATATTAATTCAATTGGGTTCAATTCGCAATGATATGGTGATAGTCTCAGTACTGTACCATTATAAGTTTTTCCAAGTTCATCAATCGCATATTTATTGAAATTTTCCTTGTGCACCTTAACTACATGTAATAGTTCATCTTTAACCATATCTTTTTGAAAGGATATATTTTTCTCTTGCAACCAAGACTGAATATCACCTTTCCCTGTGGCTGTAGTTGGCACTTTTTCAATATTTCTACTGTGATAAGAAGCATTATCTAATACCACAACACATTTTTCTTCCAAAGTGGGCAATACCTTTTCAAACCATTCCTCAAAGATATTTGCATTCATTTCTTCGTGGTAATCATTGGTCCTTTTTGACTCGAAAAACAATAAGCCGTTTTCAACATATCCATCTTCTGAATCAATATGAAGAACAATCAATCGTCTTCCCTTTCCAGTTGGATTTTTAAGACCCATCGAGAGCCCTTGTAATAATGCTTGCCTTGGACTTGTTACCGTTTCATCTACCCATATCTTTTGCACAGTATGGTCTTCATTGACCCATGTCTCATGTAGGTAATAAATTTTTCTATTTTGTTCCCTAAATTCTTTTATTTGACGAAGGTAGCGCCGTCTCCATGTAACAATTTGACATTTTTCTTTTAAAAACTATTTCGAACTCTCTTTTTGAAAGAGAAATTCATTTCTTTCAACAACAAGTGCTCATCTTCATGTACTTTGAATAAAATCTTAGCAGATACCTGCAGCTTCGGCTGTAAAGTCAACAATTCGTGTCTTAGAGTCAGCTGGGAATTCTTGTTGACATTTGCTAAATATATTCAGTACAGTCTCTTTTTCTAGCACTGTAAAATGTCTCTTTACTCGTTTCTTCAGTTCTAGCCGCTTTTTGCACAGTACTGTATAAACAGGTAAAAACAGTAACTTAAATTCAACACTTCTGGAATCTGAAACATATTTAACCTATAAACCATTTGCATTGTTTACGTTCTATAGATCTTATCTTAAATAAATCTTAGTCATTAATAGAGTCTATAAAAAGACTGAGAATAATAATAATAACAACTTAAACAAATACAAACAGCGCAAACAAAAAGAACAATACAAAATACTATATAGCAAAAGCAAAAAGTATACATATATTTCAAAATAACAGACAATGTTCCCTAGTAGCAAAATCACTATATGCACACTTGTCCTACATTAGCATATATATATTTTCATCCTTCTCTAAAATTGTGATTTTGCTGCTTGGGAATTAGTCAGAAATGTCACAATCATGTGACAAAATCACAGAAAGCAGATGATTTATATCGTGTGTTGTAGGATTTGTATGTAGCTATAAGAACGAATAGAAAGGCAGTATTAAAAATCATGCGTTGATCACGCGTTTTTTGCTACTCTATTCGTTCAGTGAACGAAGTTTATAGAGTTTGATGAATATATGCCCTTTATTTTTTTAAAATGAATATTTTCGAAGGTATAAAAACAGCGGACTAACATGATGAAATGTATTAATTTAGTTTAATTATTTTTAAGGAATGGTTTCGACAAGTAATAGATAACTCGTCAGCTAATGCTGTAATTGTCATAATCATAATAAAATAAAATATTCAAAGTGAATTCTTGCGTTATTTTCTAATTATCTTACTGGAACAGTCAGGGGATAGCTAGAGTGCTTATGTATGAATTACATTGCGTTCTTTGTATGATATATTATACTATTATTCTCTTAGAAGTATCCTTCACGCAGGTCATCCTCATATAATTGATTTAAAAATGCTTGTAATAATTTTTTTAATTTGTTTCCACATGCTTGGAGTTTGGTTGAATAGATCGTTTAATTTCAGCAACTCTTTGACAAATCTTTTCAACTCATACTTATGTCATCGACATTTTTGTGTGCTTTTTAGTGGTTATGTCTCCGCGTTTGATTTAGTTTGTTCTGGAGTGCTACAGAGATCGAATGTCGGTCCTTTGCCCTTTCTAATTTTTATTTTTAATTTTCTTTTTAAAAAACATACGACAAACAGATTGTAATGCTTTGACATTTGTTGATGACTTTAAGCTATTTGCTTCTATGTAAATTCCAAAAAATTATAATAATAAAAGTTAATTAAAAATATATATATATATATATAAAGTTTGTTTCTTGAAGTTTTAATATCAACTATTTACGATAATATGATGTTCCCTTTCGCGATGACAAATATTAACTCTTTTAAGCATGTACTTTCGTAAAATTACTTCAGATATCCCCAAAAATAAAATCACAGAAATTGAAATCAATTGACTCACGACAACAGAAGGAGAAATAACATATAGGAAAGTTTTATGTAGTACTTAGTTAATAAGTTGAGAAAAAAAGACAACACGGTACCCGCTAATTGTCCCACATCCCACTATTATATTTTTTTAACACTAATTAAAGACAATGAACTGAACAAATAGACAATGGGTAAGTCTGCAGAATGTGGTCTGCGTATACCTTCTTCCTTCGTTGAATGTGCGCTTAATAACTTTTTGTAAAGGTTCCTAAGTCGGTATTTGTTAAATTATGACGGTATGGTAGCCACTTAGCGGATGAATATGCATTTTTGTATAAGCCAGAATCGCGATTAGTTAAAATTATAAATTGATTTGACCTCTAGGTTCTTAATGTTATAATTATTTGTTTAATAATACAAATATATTTTTTATAAATATTTGTTTATTATTTAATTAATAATTTAATTCCTCGAAACGTATAATATAATATTGTTTAATTTTTTTTTAAAGGAATATTATACAAATTATCAATAAAAAAATAAGAAGATCGTCGATTCATACCTATTGTTTAAAGAAAGAAATATTTAATGCTATCAGATATAAACTTCTGGTTTATAAATCTAATTTATGTTTATGTGAAGACTATTTTTGCTATGCAATTAATTGTTGATGATTACTTAATTTAGAACTTTAAAATTATATTTTAAATTTAAATTCGTAAACAGTTAACGAATAACAGAAAGCAGAAGCAAACAGTTATCGCAGACCTGAAGATGGCAAGTGTGATTTTGTCGAAACGTCGTCCAGAAACCAGCACCGGTCTTTTCAAAGTCCTAGCAGGGGATATATAAACATTAAATTATTTCTAGCCAATATCTTAAGAAATGTATAAAAACAATGTGCAAGTCATATTGACATAGCAAACTAAGTACAAAATGAGAAAATAGGAAAAGCCATTTTGTAGCTTCTGTCGAGTTCCACAATTTACTATAAATTGGCTTGATATTCAATCACTAGCTGACACGATTTTTATAACTGACTTAACAGTCGAAAATTTTAGTAATTTGCATTGTTTTAAACATAAAAACTGTATTCTAACATAGGTTTATCACGTCCCATATTCAAAATAAGATGTTTATCTGTTTTCACTAAGATTACCGTAAATTTAAAATTAAAAAGTATTGTAACAAGCTCGAGCATTTTCTCAAAAACGACGTATTAGATGGACACAATTTTTTGCAGTATTGTTTACAATAAGAGGTCCTAATAGAAGTATGTTTTATTTTTTTACAGTTACTAACTATTCAGTCTTTGCGATATATGTTTAATTTGTGAAAGTTTTTGTATTCTCAACAAATCCAGTGTAAATAATCGCTATGGCTAGAGGCACGCGAGCGTGCCGCTTAGTTTGGAATTATAGGCACGTAGCTGACGTCACTGCTGTTATGACGATATCATTTAACGTGCCCTGAAATCTGAAATTAAAAGCACGTGGATAAAACACGGGGAAAATATGCATTTTCTAGTTTGTGGTGCGGATTTCTGTTAGTTTTAGTGGATTACTGCAGTTGATAACGACATAAACTATTAAATATGGACGGTCTAACAGGTAAACGCTGTATTTAATAATTTCTATTTAATAATAGTTAAATCACTAAACAGAGCGTACTCTGATGTTGTATTATGCACACATAATGCTAATACAAAATTAATGCTTGAGGAATTGGGGTTAGAAAATAATTTATCCTGACTAGATTTACGTCATAAACAATACTTCATAAGGTATCTTATTATACATGGGGAAACCTAACTAAAGAAATATTTAGAAATCTATGAACAAGACAAAACCAAAAAAATTATAAAAAAAAAGTCGTACAATAAACTCCTCTCTTAAATACATACAAAGACCGTTGAAGTCCTCTCTTGAATTTTATAAACTTGAATATGCATGTATCCATGGTAAAGAACGTCCTAAAAGAGGAAATGGGTTACGACAGACCAGGTTACAATAGCTTTTAAATAACCGATAAAATTGTTTTGACTTCTGTAATAATTTTCAGCACGCTACGCTTAGGATGTATTGCGAATTTCAAACTACGTATTTGTCCAGCAGGCCAATATTTAAAAGTATATAGTTGTAATAGAACATACAAAACATGAAATTTCGATTGTAAGCAAATGGTTTTATTTTCTAGAAAGTTTTTGATCATTTCCCTCAAAATCGTATATTAAATGAAACAGACCCTAATAGGCTGCGAGAAGTTGAATATTTCTAAAGAGGATCGAGATTATCTTTAGAATACCTTCAAAAATTAGTCTTTTGTAAGAATGAGGCTGAATATGATATCATATATACTCAATTTAAGGAATGCGTTCCTCAAAGCGTATGTGATTATTTTGATAAAAATTGGCATACTATTCAGAATGAATGGATTGTATGTAACATAACAAAAGGCAATTTAAATAATACAACAAGTAACCGTATGGACTCAATTAACCATAAAATCAAACAAGTAGTACCTAACAATTCAACTTTAACCGACTTTGTTAAATATTTTTTCATTGTTTTAGATAGCCATAATCAATCGATAATCGACAATCAAGCAGCTAAACACATTTTGAAGCGACCACTGCACCGATTTCAAAACCATGAAAAAGATTTATTGCAGTGTGTGAATATTTTAACAGGTTACAATTTCAAGTACATATTGCTGTGACTCTTGCAAATTTATATATAAATGAAATAAATTTAATTTATTTAATCAATGTGTAATTGAGAGTCGATCACGCATCTTAGTGCTAGGCCTTATGCTAAACTAAGATGCGATGAATTTTCTGCTGAAAAGTAGGTTAAGCAAAACTTTTACATACAACTAGCTCAGTTTAAAATAAATAATTCTCTCAGGGGCAGAAAATATAAGTAGATTCTCCAAACGATTCTCCTGCTCTTTAATTATCTCCAGGTCAGGTAAAGAAAATAAAATGCCAAATAAATCTTAACATCTAATTTATTAAAATAAATTTAAACGAATTCAAAAATTTTAATATACAAATATTTACATACAAAGAATCAATAATTCAATCATTATTCAAATTGATACATCATAATCAATAAAATATTATAAGAAATAAAAATAAATGAAGTCATAATGTCGTGAAAAGCTTATGTCTAAAGAAAAATGTGAACGTGATTATTATGAATTATATTTGTCATAGATACATCTAAACAATCAAAAATAAAATAAATTACACATGATGAATTGTACTGGAATATAAATAACCAAAAATTTACGCGATCTACTATTTGCAAACAAAATATAAACATTAAGGATATGGCTTTGCCCTAATTAGTCCTGTCCGGCGCCTTTTCTCGCTCCCAACACAGTACCATCAGATAGCAAATTCACACAGATGAGTATCCCAAAGTTCCACCCTACGAGTATGTCTTTTCAACTCGTCGGACACAACCCGAACATACATCACAATGTGCTCACTCCTTAAGGAATATATATATATATATATATACATTTATTTGGTTCTTTACCACAATATTCTATTTAGATTTGTTTTCTTTCTTGGGTATGTGGTTTTTATTTGAATTAAATGTAACACATTTTTCTTAACGTTTCGTTATATTTAATAACTTTTTCAAAAGACACATAACATATAACTGTAAAAAACAATTACAAAAATATCAGATTCTTCGTTACAAACATGACTTACAAAAACAATAATATATTATATAATAATGTGTGGCAACGGGCAACTTACCTTAAAATTTCATTTCGTCAATTCTTATTAATTCTGAAAACATTTTGTTTTCAATTACGTTTTACACGTATCTCTATTGGTTTTCTTTTTTTTTTTTTCCCTCTTTTTTTTTGTGTTTGTGTCATTTGCTTGTCTATTAATTATTAGTTCGAAAAATGAGGAATTATAAATGTATATACTCAAAGAATTGTTTTATTTTATATACGTATAGTGTAAAAATTCAATTATACTTTTGCCTACAAGCTTCACCTCGATATGTCTTTGCCAGATGTACCTGTTATTGCTTTTTATTTGTAAAATATATGTTTCTTTTATTTTTAAAAGTTTATAATATACATGGTTTGAAATATAAGATTTAATCCGTATAGAATTTACTTTGTCAACATATTTTTGTTAATTTTATATTATTGAGTGGTACAAATTTGATAAGTTCGTTATGTCTGCTCGGTCGTTTATTGAGAGCTTTTCTTTTTTAATGTGGATCATTTCTAATATATCTCTAGCCTTTTGGTTGCGTTCTTTTTCTAAAATTTTCACGTTATTGAAGTCAAATTCATGGCCTGTGTTAGTACTATGTTTTTTTAGTGCAGTGCTGTTTTTGCAGTATTTGTGTCCGTTCATTCGGCTTTTTAAAAAGCCGAATGAACGGACACAAATACTGCAAAAACAGCACTGCACTAAAAAAACATAGTACTAACACAGGCCATGAATTTGACTTCAATAACGTGAAAATTTTAGAAAAAGAACGCAACCAAAAGGCTAGAGATATATTAGAAATGATCCACATTAAAAAAGAAAAGCTCTCAATAAACGACCGAGCAGACATAACGAACTTATCAAATTTGTACCACTCAATAATATAAAATTAACAAAAATATGTTGACAAAGTAAATTCTATACGGATTAAATCTTATATTTCAAACCATGTATATTATAAACTTTTAAAAATAAAAGAAACATATATTTTACAAATAAAAAGCAATAACAGGTACATCTGGCAAAGACATATCGAGGTGAAGCTTGTAGGCAAAAGTATAATTGAATTTTTACACTATACGTATATAAAATAAAACAATTCTTTGAGTATATACATTTATAATTCCTCATTTTTCGAACTAATAATTAATAGACAAGCAAATGACACAAACACAAAAAAAAAGAGGGAAAAAAAAAAAAAGAAAACCAATAGAGATACGTGTAAAACGTAATTGAAAACAAAATGTTTTCAGAATTAATAAGAATTGACGAAATGAAATTTTAAGGTAAGTTGCCCGTTGCCACACATTATTATATAATATATTATTGTTTTTGTAAGTCATGTTTGTAACGAAGAATCTGATATTTTTGTAATTGTTTTTTACAGTTATATGTTATGTGTCTTTTGAAAAAGTTATTAAATATAACGAAACGTTAAGAAAAATGTGTTACATTTAATTCAAATAAAAACCACATACCCAAGAAAGAAAACAAATCTAAATATATATATATATATATAAATAAATTTTATATAAATAAAATGAAATAAAATAATGTCTTTGCATATTCAATAGATTAACTCAGCCCTGATTAGTTCTGCCTGGTGCCTTTTCTCGCTCTCAAACGCAGTACCACCAAGACCAATTCGTGTCTTTCAAATTCACCAGGACTCCATGCTATGAATTAAATAACGACATAATTCATTTCACACATTCCTGATGTATTATTCAAAACGTTAATATTGAAAACCCAAATACAACAAAAATATACTTGATATACATATAACAAGAAATAATATATACATTAAAATAAACTTTTACCTTCTCGTGAAATTCCAATACAAAAACACCACCACAAACAAAGAATTTGGTACGCCACTATACACACATTTATAACAAATATTATCTAATCACCTTAACTCTTCGTACATGGTTTCAAACTCATCCATAATAAATTTTAAAAACTTGTTCACTTATATATCCTATATACACATAAAACAAAATTATTAATTTCAAATCCCTTTTGTAGGATAAATAAATTAAAAAGAAAAGTAAATTATACGAAAAAGAAATGATTATGCTATCCAAAGTTGTCATTACAATTACTAGAAAGTTTTGTCATAATGTATGGCATAGTACCCCTACATGCAAAACAAAACACTCTAGGAAAAAAAAAAAATGAAATTAAATAAATTCAAAAACCGAATTCATAAATAAAATTATCTCATACATAAATAATTATTCAAGTATAACTAGAAATCTCAATGTAATACACGTTGCATGTTAAAATAAAAATATTACAAGTGTTGAATCTTGTTAAAAATTTTATAAGTGTCGAAAATCTCAAAAATTATTCTAAGTCCGGATTTAAGAGTAATCCTTTTTAAAAGAGGAGGAAGTGGTTTGTCACCTACTTTAAGACTATTTAAAGATAGCGGTTTGCACCAAGCTGTCCCGGAAATTTTATCCGTCAGCTCTTTTATGCCTAATTTTCTTTATAAAAACGTACGGCAACTTTCGGCATATACCGATACCACCACCAAAATTGTATATCGACGGTGCTGCTCTTATCGGTCACTTGGGGAAACAGCGCATTAAAAATCCTTGAAAAAGGTAAACAAACATGTGAATATAAATTTGTCTATACGTTTATGACTCATCCGTGCATCTGGCGAATAATGTTGTTTTTCGCCGGCCATACGGTCGACCTCCGTGCGGGAAACACTTGCTCGTTCCTTTTCACGTAACATTTAATGCGTAACTTAATATTATGACTTTATAAAAATTTTACTAAGATTCTTTTATTGTTTTACTTAAATAAAAATAAAATTTTCGCAAATTATTGATATAGTGAATATTTACATACACATTATGATAAAAATGAATAAAATAAAATTAATTTAAATAAAATCTTGAAGTGATCTTGATTATACTTATTTATTTACATATTATTATTTATTCAAGATCACTGCAATATGTATATCCAGAAACGGATAGATTTAATCACTAAAGTAAAAATATTAAAAGAATATAATGACGGTATGTTTCAAACTACTTGTGTCACATACGATGGACAAAAAATTATTATTTATCAAAACATAGAATTGCAACAACCAAGTCAGATATTGTGGCAAAAGCAAAACATGTAGTAAGCGAAAAGCCTAACGTGATGACGTTAACCGAAAAACGAAAATCAGCCACTTTAATTACGAATTCTTTAATCAACTTAATTAGCATTTCCAGCAATAGTGAATTCAACTATAGATTAGATTTATTGAAGAAAATGGAACACTACTGGAGAACTAGAAACGAAGTGGCAATTATTAAGTGGGAATTATATTACAACAGGTGAGGCAAATTGTGATCTGATCGATACAAAAATAAGTACTGAGGCATACGATAATAATTAAGAAACGATCTCACAACAAAATAGTGTTAGAATAGTATTGTCTGATGGAAATATTAGTGAATTGACAGATAGTATAAGTAATTTAGCAAACATGCCACACATTACATTTGTTGATGAACCCTTTGGTGATAATGAAAATAACAGTAATAACAATAATAATAATGAAATTATTGAAACTGATTTATTAAAATCATTAATGTTGCCCTCAAAAATTAAGAAAAGGGGCGACCCGAGGGACATGATTCTACGACAGTAATAAATCTTAATAAACGCAATAAAAGACATTCTCACATTTATTTTAAATAATCCACTAGACGCTATAAGCAAAGCATCCTTTGATACAGAATGTTCTACTAAAACTTTCCAATAATATTTTACTTATCCTTTGTAAGAGTTTTGTTAATTTGATGTTTTGAATTTTGTAATAAAAAGACTTATTTGGACTCTAATTGTTATTTATTCCTTAAAAAAAATTAATAATGAAAACTATTATTAATTATTCTCATAACTTATAGATTGGCGCAGAATAAACTAATGATTTGACGTACCTCTAATTTCAAATTTAGGTGCACGTTAAATGATAATGTCATAACAGCAGTGACGTCAGCCACGTGCCTATAATTCCAAATTAATCGGCACGCTCGCGTGCCCCTAGCCACAGCGGTAAATAATATATCCTTAAGAGTATATTAGAGAGGTAAAGAAATTTTAAATTTATGACAGTTTTTGTATTCTCAAACATGAAGCAAAAAATTCCTCCAATTACCTAATATTTTTATTTTTACTTTACGGAATAATATGTATCTAGTAAACACATGTTTGGATATTTGGACATTTGGACATTGAAAGCAATTAAACATGAATATATAAATGCTACAATAACGTTGAAAGGCAAATAGAACATACTACGTGTTACATAAGTATATCATGTCTGTTATTTTCGAAACTGAAAATCTGTTCCAAGTTATCCCAGGTTTGTTGTAAATTGTTAAAGTATTTTCAAAAAAAACATAATCGGCCGAGATATAGGAAACAACTATTATACAACGGCGGCTTAATTTGGCAGGACAGTATTTTCGATAGAAATCTGGAAGTTCTAGTAAGATTTCAAAACAGAACTGTAATTTTTTTTATTATTATTATAAATAGGGTGTTTTAATACTTCGCTAAATTTCAAATAAATTATTTACTCTACAAAAAATATCTTCCGCACTTTCAACTTTACAGAAAAATGTTATTAGTATTTTCCATAGAACTCTTAGAGTACCAAGGAGAAGTGCGATCACAACTGTTGTAGGTACGATTATTTTTTCTTTTCACCGTATACTACATGAATTTTAATTTTTCCAATATCTTTTGAATTTTCAACTTTACAGAAAAACGTTATTAGGATTTTCGATAGAACTCTTAGAGTTCCAAGGAGAACTGCAATCAGAACTGTTGTGCGATTATTTTTTCTTTTCACTATATATTACTTGAATTCTAATTTTTCGAATATCTTGTGAATTTTTAATTTTACAAAAAAAATTACTAAGATTTTCGATAGAACTCTTAGAGTTCTAGCGAGAAGTGCAATCAGAACTGTTGTTGGATTATTTTTTCTTTCCACTATAGAGGGTGTCCCAGAAATAAAAAGACGGAGTAGCAGAAATCGGATGCTAGATTGTGTAAAAACGTACCCTCAAAATATCAAGTCTTCGTGCGCAGACGGCAGAAAAAAAATAATAAAGAATTCAATTGGCCTTACGCCGACCCTGCACTAAATATCCACCTGCTTCACTTTCACAATCGGTGCTTTTCAGAACCACCATATTACTTGTGTTAAAAAAAAAGGAGGAGGAATAGATACTTCATAATAAATATCAAACCATTAATTACTTTAATTTTAAACCTGCTAGAAAAATACGATTTTTTGAATATTCTAATAATCAGCTGTTTCCAACTACGAACACATTAAAGAACAACAACCTTCCTATTTTAAAAATAAAAACAATCTTTTATTGCCTGGAGAAAGTAGGTCACCCATCTGGGTCAATAACCGACTACATAGCTGCGTTATTGAGACACATCCCGCAAAAAATATGTTTTTACGATTTAACGTTTTTTTCCCGTTTTATGCAAATAAAAGCTTATTTTTCCCTATGAATGCGTCTTCGTTTCTCTAAACAAATGAACATTCTTACGTGAATTATAAACATACATTCTGTGCCAGGTCCATAATGTAATTTTTTTTATCTAAAAAACAACATAGAAAATTAAAATTTTAATTTCTTCGTTATTGCGGTATATTTGGGTCTGTTTCTGTTCGGACTTTACATATCTACTACTCCGTCTTTTTATTTCTGGGACACCCTGTATATCACATGAATTTTAATTTTTCGAATATCTTTCGAATTTTCAACTTTACAAAAAAATGTTATTAGGATTTTCGATAGAACTCTTAGAGTTTTAGCGAGAACTGCAATCAGAACTGTTGTGCGATTATTATTTTTTTTTCACTATACATAGCACATGAATTTTGATTTTTCCAATATTTTTTGAATTTTCAACTTAACAGAAAAATGTTATTAAGATTTTCGATAGAACTCTTAGAGTTCTAGTGAGAAGTGCAATCAGAACTGTTGTTGGATTATTTTTTCTTTCCACTATATATCACATGAATTTTAATTTTTCGAATATCTTTCGAATTTTCAACTTTACAAAAAAATGTTATTAGGATTTTCGATAGAACTTTTAAGAGTTTTAGCGAGAACTGCAATCGGAACTGTTGTGCGATTATTATTTTTTTTTCACTATACATAGCACATGAATTTTAATTTTTCCATTATTTTTTGAATTTTCAACTTAACAGAAAAATGTTATTAGGATTTTCGATATAACTCTTAGTTCTAGCGAGTACTGCAATCAGAACTGTTGTGCGAATATTTTTTCTTTCCACTATAAATCACATGAATTTTAATTTTTCGAATATCTTTCGAATTTTCAACTTTACAAAAAAATGTTATTAGGATTTTCGATAGAGAGTTCTAGCGAGAACTGCTATCAGAACTGCTCTGTTATTTTCAAAATTTAATTTGCACAATTTTTATTTCTGCAGAACTTTTTGGAAAATTTTTATTTTTGCAGAACTCTTTGCAAATTTGTTAAAGAACTCTAGAACCATGGTCGAAATACAGAAATATGTTTTCGCAAATTCGGTTGCTAACATCACAGGACTGTGTGCAATTAAGTATTTTTGTATTCTTGATACTAACTAAACATTCAATTGAAGACCTAATTGGATGATGGTGGCAAGTCGCAAAAATGAGATTTAGAGAAAAACGGCATTGAAAAGTGACAAAGTAATTTTTGTTTAATTATTTAATTATTGAATTTTTAAGATCAATATATGATCAGTCCAATTAAGGATGCTAATAAGACTGCATACATCATTAAAAAATCAAGAAAATGTTTTCAGAAAAATTATAAAAAAACATTATTTGTACTTAACACCTTTATTCATTATAAACATATACTTTTTAAAAATCTTTAATAATGGATAAAGGTCATAAGTAGTAAAACAATAGTGTTAGTTTCTTGTGTTTCCATAAAATGTTAAACAAAACTCCCCATTTATTGAAAAAATACGAAAACTTTATTCATAACATAGTTGAATTTGAAACAAATTAATATAAATGCATCCATTAAATTATTATAACTACAGCTAGTATAAAATTTCATAATTTTTTTATTTCTTTGCCCTTTTTTCTGTTTTCTTTTTCTTTCTAGACCTATATTCTCTCCATTTGGTATCTCCTTTGATATAACACTCTCATAAAAATACCTGTAGTGCTCGAGAACGAAAGGGATCAGCTCTCGTAAATTCTCAATCTTCTCGTCCGAAAGTTGACCCAGCTTTCCAGCTCGAGGGAGACGAATTGAGGGGTCTACTGCATTGTGTCGTTTCAATAGACGCACTTCTTTAAATGGTGATGATTCTTCATAGGTATCTTTGTAAGAATAGTATCCAAATTTTTCAACCTTAATCCATTTTACCGAATTCCTAAAGTTGATTTTTTCGTTATTAGTGTTTGTTGTTCTATTTACCAGTTGAAGCTGGTTTGGCAAGTCTTTAAAAACACGGAATTGCTGCTCCATATCAGTAACATGGTTTTATTTACTAGCCTTACTTATGATATCTCTGTACTCTTGATGAAGGTATAAGTTTTCATGTTTCCGAAGCACTTTCTCTATCCTTCCAAAATCCCTGTCTGAATCTAAATATGAGTGACCCACTTCGGGAAACTTGTATTCCACTGTTTTAAAGTGTCCTTTCAGAATGAGAAGTTGATATATACAAATCATGATAAAAATCTTATTCTGCCCGGCGCAAGAGTCCGACCAAATTATCAGATGATTTCTTTCCCTCAAACTATCATCAAATTCCAGTAATGTTAACAATGAACTTGCTACTTCTCTGCTTCCACGGCTTGCAATGTCTTATGTCTAGGTGAAAAAGTTGGCTCGAATTTGATTGCTGGTGATCGTGTGTATACCAAGGTTATAAAACCTCATCTGTCGTAAGTAGAAAGGTTTAGAGGTAGTTAATCTTGGGAGTGGCATGGTTTGTTGTAAATCAACAGTCAAGTAGACCAACATTGTGTCACCTTCAGCGCTCTTTCTATCGTTCCGTTGGAGTTGAAGGGCTTTGTGATACCTGTGTTTGTGTTCTGCATTTCCTTCCCCTGCATCGCAAATGCTGCAAGTATCACTTCGTGGGTGCCCGAATGATAAATTAAATTCAGTTTCAAAAATTCGTCTATATTTCCACAGTGTAACTTTAAACTCTTCGGACTTATTTCCCTGATCACAAAGAATGCATTTTTTGAACTGATAGTAGAGGTGACAGATATCATTTGTTCGGATTCTTATGTCTGGAATAATGCGACTCTTCCCTTGGAAAAGTTTACTGTGGTCCTTAACAAACATACCTCGTTGCTAGTTTTATGGGGTTTATTTTGATGATGTCCTCTCATATCTGGGGGAGGAGCTGCAGAACCAATATTCAAACGTCTTTGATGGTGTTCAACTTTCTTCCTACCAATCTGGTATAATGAACAGAAGGCCTTGTTACAGACCCTACTTGACTTACGATCGTATGTGACATAATATTCGTATGTTGCACTCCTATGTTTCGTCGCACCCTTTTTAATTCGATGTACATCTTTAAGGACTATAGAGACAGGCCAACACTTATCACAAAACAAAAATGTAAAGGATGATGAAGGCGCTATGTGCGTTTGCCACTGTCATGAATCCGGACGATGCAAATGGATGTAGGTGCTAAGTGCACTTAACGCCTTCATTCGCTGCAGATGGAGATGCCAGCTTGGCACATAACACCTACATCCATTACTAGAATCGTAGAATTTGCTTTTATGGTCATGAATATTAAATGCTGTAGTATATATGGACTTAACATCTTCATCCACGCAAATATCTCAATTTTCAGCAAAATGTTGCTTAACACCTTTATCCACTTAGGTCTTCAATTATTTCTTATGTCAAGATTTTTGTACTTATCTATTTCTTTTTATAACTTCTGTATAAAAAAAAATCTAAATACAATATTATTGTTCATCTACTAGCGGAGTATGATTATACCTCTAAAACTAGACGTAGTGGAAAGATTTAGTTTTACTTTCTTATACGTAGTATAAGGAAGTATTGTGATGATGAAAATTTTCGACCTCGAGATTTTTGCAGATGTCCACGTTTTGAGGTCCCCTGATACCAAAAAAGTAGTTTTTAAAAAAATGTCTCTGTGTGTGTCTGTCTGTGTGTCTGTCTGTCTGTCTGTCTGTCTGTCTGTCTGTCTGTGACCACGATAGCGGCCAAACCGCTGTATATATCAATTCCAAATTTAGTATTTACGTGTATAATCTCCCTCTTGAGATCTGATTAGTTTTTCAGTAAAATCGGTAGACCGGAAGTAGCAGTTTACTTCAGCGAAAAAATCGAATTTTGCGAATATTTCGTCAACTACTAAGTTTAAACAAATTTATAAAGAATTCATATATACTTAAAATTAAAATTGAGAATAATTTTATTTAGAAAGTTTTTCGAAATTCCTACCGGAAGTAGGTCTTTTACTCTTATCGAAAATCAGTTTTTTGCGAATATTTCGCAAGTCATGCTTTTTAGACAAGTACGTTACGGGTATAAAAGTATTTAAAACATAATTTTCAATATCTTTTGTATAAAAAAAATTTCAAAATTCAGACCGGAAGTACCACTTTTACTCTTATCGAATAGCGATTTTTTGCAAATATGTCGTAAGTTATGCATTCTATATATATTTATCAAGAGTACAAAAGTATTTAAAACTGGATTTGCAATATTTTTTGTATATATCAAATTTCAAAATTCGGACCGGAAGTAGCACTTTTACTCTTAGCGAGGAGCACTTTTTTGATAATATCTTGCAAAGTATGCATTCTATAGCAATTTATTAAGCGAATGAAAGTACCTAGAATAGGATTTTGAATAAGTTTTGTATAAAAAAATTTTTAAAATTGTATAGTTTGAAACGCTCATACGTATAAGAAAGTCGTGTGGTGGCCACACCTCATTTTTTGGTTATGTCTTCAGTTAAAGACTTTAAG
Organism: Amphimallon solstitiale; assembly: GCA_963170755.1. Classification (NCBI taxonomy): domain Eukaryota; kingdom Metazoa; phylum Arthropoda; class Insecta; order Coleoptera; family Scarabaeidae; genus Amphimallon; species Amphimallon solstitiale. The sequence goes on from OY720677.1 coordinate 162,079,499, forward strand.
AACTGTACACCCATTCTTACAACAGTTATTACTTATAAAGAAATAATTAAAATTGTCGCCTAGTAATAATTAAGGCAATTATTTTAATCAGCAAGACTAACTGGGTGGGCCCCTAAGATAATGGCCCCCCTCGCAGTGCGGGGTCAGCGGGAATGTACTTTACACCACTGGTAGATAATGCTTACCCCTGCATAGAAAGATAGGAAAAAGCCTCACTTAGATTAAGCCCATTAGGAAGAAATAATCAACTGTTATATGTATATATAATAATAACGTGTAATATAGAAGGTTTATTTCACTGAAATTTCAGAACTATTATTACAGCAATAGTAATAATAATTATAGTAATAAATAAAGTGTAACACGAACATATAAACGCATAATTTTCATCTGATCTGGACTCATAAAAAAAAAGAACCGTACAGTTCGGCGTCTGACGACCTTATAGATCATGCTGTAACATTTAAAACATTCGAAGGCGAACGCAGTTATTATTGCAAAGCATTTCACTTTATATAGAATCTGGGCACTTGGTACATTAAAACGCACGCTACAGAAAACTATTTTAATTGTTGGCATTTCACTTTGGGCGGTATCGGTGTTTTACGGTGAATGCATTCATTATAGGAAACTAGGCGACGAAAATCCATAAAAAAATAATTAAGACAACAGTATTACTTGTCTGAACGTAATGTGAAGATATCAGAGGTTATGTAACAACGTACTAGTACATACATTTATTATGTTTTTTTCCCTTCCTAATGGAATGTACTCGTTCGTTAAAATAATACATACCAAGGTAATTGGAATGCACTTATGTAATAGGTCATTATTTTATTTATCTTAATGCAATGTGGAAACACAAATGAAGCATGTTCATGCATATTTAAATGTTATTATGAATAAATATAGAAATATTGTCATGATAAGTTAGCGGTAAATTATTTAAAAGAAAAAACATTTTAATTAAATCTTATGTAATATTTTTTATGCAGATGAATTAAGAGGGGCATTTACCAACTGCATCTGGGAAAATCGAAACTTATGCAACTTGTATTAGTAGTGGGACGGTAGACGCAAGGAGGTGTGAGTAGATGGAGCTAGACGATTTTCGGTTTCGATCAGAGCGCCTCGGTTTTATTCACAGATTCTGTCGTTATGTAGATCGAGCAAAAATTGGCGGATCTAAACCGGTAATTTAATAGTAATAATAATTAAATACGACTACCTTCAAGGAGGCTAACAGACAATTTTTATTTTTAAACGTTTTCAAAACAATTATTACAAATTACGCGAAACAGCTGATCTGGGTTGAAATTTTAATATATAGGTAAATAAAATGAATCGTCAAATACCTATTTAAATTCTGAAATCAACTCGCATATTGGTATTATGTACTTAGTTAAACTAAATCGAATTAACAAATGTCAAAATAATATAAAATTATAGACTAAAAATTACTTATGTCGTATTTTAAATTGAATTTTGCCAATATTTCGTCAATTACTAAGTTTAATCAAATTTACAAAGAATTCAAATCTACTCAAAATTAAATTTGAAAAAAATGTTATGAAAAAAGTTTTTCGAAATTGCTATCGGAAGTAGGTCTTTTACTCTTACCGAAAATCAGTTTTTTGCGAATATTATGCAAGTCATGCTTTTTAGACATGTACATACGTTACGAGTATAAAAGTATTTTGAACTTCATTTCCAATATCTTTTGTATAAAAAATTTTTCAAAATTCGGACCGGAAGTAACACTTTTACTCTTAGCGAATAGTACTTTTTTTCGAATATCTCGCAAAGTATGCATTCTATGGAGATTTATTAAGAGAATAGAAGTATTTATAATAGGATTTTGAATAATTTTTATATAACAGAATTTTTAAAATTCTATAGAAATAATATAATAAATAAAACGAAAGTATTGTAAATAAATAATTATTAAAGAATCAGTACTTAATGAATGTGACTTTTGAATTTGCGGTTTTTTTACCAAATCATCTATATTAGAATTTGTTCTTTAAGATGCCAACAAATTTGGATGTTTTAGGTGCATATCAGTTAATTTTGAACGATATTTTGATTTTATTATGTTAATAATAGAAAACATATGTTCACAGACATATGTTGATCCAAACCTACAATAATATCTGACAGCCAAATCGTGTACATTTGGAAGATTGCTTGTTGGTACAAATTTCCAAAATGTATTATAATTTGGATCACTTGCAGTTAAAATAAGTTCCTTATATTTGCTTTTCAATGTAGCATTGCGGATATGATGGGCAATTTTTACTTTCCTTAAAAATTGACAAAATATATTTAAAATTCACACGAGTCACATTTCAAATTAAATTCTTTCAAATGTTTGGTTTTTATATGTCTTTCTAAATTACTTTTTTTTTATAGTTTGATCCATATTTACAAGAATAACAATTATAATCAAATGTTGGATTTTCATATGTTCTCCTAAATGTCTCTTGGAATTTGTACTATATTTACATAAGTCACATTTATAATCAAATTATTGTAAATGCTTGTGTTTTATATGATTTTCTACATTTCAAATTAAATTCTGTCAAATATTTCGCTTTTATATGTCTTTCTAAATTACTTTTATAGTTTGATCCTTAGACCATTTAAACATACAGACACGCCTTAACTATCAAGCAGTGAAGCAATATTAATTTTCTTTTAACAATAATACCTCTCTTATTATGCAACTTTTGTTAAGATATTTTTACGTTAATAACCCTCTTGTAAGATGTTTAATCACTCTTTGAAAATAAAATCACAAGACCTTTAACACCCTGTATAAATAGCAATAATTCAAACTAATATGTAAACCGTTTACATTGCTTAACATTTTGAAATATCACAAATAATATATTTTTCATTTTTTCATTTGCATTTTTTTTACCGCATTTTGATTACATAACCTTTACCTTTTTACCATGACACAAAGAAGTGTTTGCATAGAAAATCATCAGTCTCTGAAACGTATAATTTAATGATAAAAAACACCAGAAATAACCACCTCACAGTTAAACAAACATTAACCGTTCTTACAACAGGAACAGCAATAGAGAAGCTGCTTGTTTCATAAACATAACGTTTTAGAGTAAAAATTATTTCTACATTACATATTATTTAACATGTTTTAATGGTATAATACCGTTAATATCATTTACATAAATTAAATTATAACGTACGTGTATTCTTGATATGGACTTGACTTGGTGCAATAGCGGCATTTTCTTAGAAGAGACCTTCGTTTCTCTGTTAGCATAATCCGTTTTATTTATTCTGGTATGATAATTGTTCGGTTTATGTTACGACACTGGTAAAGCATATGTACATAGATTCCTGGACAAAGGCCAGATTACATTAGCATTAGATAACCTCAACCAAGAGTGCGAATTAATTATATTAGACTGCATTAGGGAAAATTTACGTATCTATCTATATTGATTGATTCAATAATGATGCTTATTGAAGTGTATTTCTCTCTTTTTGTTATAGATTCAAATAAATTTTATTCTATAACAAAATTAAAATTTTGTAACCGTTGCAATTTAACAAGTTTTTACATTATAACATATCCGAAAGAAATTAATTAAAAATTAAGAATAAAATTAAATAATTTCAATGTAGGTAGTCCAGTGTTGGAGAAAAATCAAAAAGAAATTATTATTAACAAAGAAAAGTGCTGCTTTATTTTGGTTGGTTAACCCAGGTGTTCTCAAACTTTTAGTATTTGCGACCCAATTTTCAATTACAATTTTTATCCCCCCCCCCCCCCTCCAATACAATAATTTTCACTGAAATCATGTACAAGCACTTGTGAAACAAAAATTTCCACTGTATATCCGGACACATTGCATGATCCAGCGAGAAGCTCTGGCTTCCAAATAAATGAGTTCTTGTCTGAATATTGTGCTAACACCATCGTTAGTAACCGTAATAAATTATATAAAAATGAAACTCCTAAAATCAAGAATCTTTTCTGCATTTTGCCAAGCAAACATTGGCGCAGTACATACAGCGTTATTATTTTATTACGAGGCCAGATGGTTATCACGTGGGAAATTTTTACAACGTGTTTAAGAATTAAAAGATGAAATCGCCATTTTTCTAGAACAAGAAAACAAATCGGAATTTTTTTGAATATTTGCATATATACTTAATAAATAGCCATTGCATTTTGATTGATCTAGATCTTTGGCAGGCGTTTCAAGAGTTCAAGATAAACAATTTTATAAATTTTCCATTATGAAGTAATTTATTTCATTATGTTTGCGGTTCTTAAGAAAAAGAAAATTATGAGATACATATTTTTTTTTATATATATATATATATATATATATATCAAATAGACCAACACGTGAAAACTTCTGCTCATATGGCTATATTGGGTGAGTTAAATTCTGGACGCGTGTTACAACTCACATTAACGCAATGTTTCCAATCGATGTCCAAAAAGTTAAACGAACAAGACATTTTTAACCGAGACCTATGTCATGCAATGATGACGTCAAATATTCCCTTGTCAAAGCTATGTAATCAAAATTTCACTTCGTTTCACCAGAACTATTGCAAATTCAATGTCCCAGGTGAAACAACACTACGAAGAAACGACATAAGTTCCTTGTATTAGGAGGTAATTTAGGAAATTGAAGCAAAAATTCGGTACAAACATTTTTACATATTGAGTTTGGTGGTAAATTATAAATAGGCATAATCAAGATCACTTCAAGATTTTATTTTAATTAATTGTTATTTTATTTGTCTCATCATGATGTGTATATAGATATTCATTAAGTTAATCTTTTGGCAAATTTAAATTTTTATTTACGTAAAATAATATAAGAATGTTATTATAATTTTTATAAAAGTTATAATATTAGAATAAGCATAAAATGTTACGTGAAATATAACAAGAAAGTGTTTCCCGCACGAAGAATACTGTGACTGGGAGAGATCGACCGTTTGGCCCGGCGAAAACAATATCCTGCGCTAGATGCATTAGACGAGTCATGAATATGTAAACAAGTTGATATTTACATGTTTGTTTACCTTTTTGAAAGATTAGTAATGCGCTGCTTTCCCGGGTGGTGCAGCACTGCAGCTATGTATTTCTGGAGGTGGTATCGGTATCGTACCGAAGACAACCGGGCGTTTTTGTGAAGAAAAATATCCATATAAATTGGGAACCGATGAGAAACCGGGAGTTGCTTGGTGTAAACCGCACTCAAAAGAGGAAAAAAGGAGAAGTAGGTGGAAACCTCTTCTTCCTCTTAAATGTTATATTAACTTAGAAGTTTATTCATGAATTTGAACTTAGAATAATTTTAAAGAGATTTTACGACACATAAATTTTTCAACAAGGATTAGAACTATTTTCCGTAATAATTTTACTGTACTTATAGAATTTTCCCACCGAAGTGGAACTTAGAATAATTTTTATGAATTAGATATCTCTTTTAATTTGGAGTTTGGTTTACATTGAGACTTGTAATTATTTTTGGAAATAATTATTTATGTTCGGAACAGTTTTATTTAATTAGAACTTTGAATTTTTATTTTTTTCTAGAATGTTTTGTTTTATATGTAGGGTTATTACACCATGATAAAGCATTTTAGTGTCTGTAACGATCAAATTGAATAGCATGATTTTTTTTTATATAAACACTTGGTGTTTTAATAAACATTTTCTTTACTAATTTATTTACCAGATTAGAAGATTTGTAGTTAATAATTTTGTTTTATGTATATATAGAGTAATTGAACGGTGATCGAGTTTTTTTTTTGAAATACATATTTGAGATGGATGGGTTTGAAGCGCTGTACGAAGAATTAAGGTGATTTAATAATGTTTGTTATAAATGTGTATATAGTGTTGTACAAATTTTTTTTGAGTGGTGTTTTGTATTGGAATCTCAGAGTGAGGTAAAGTTTTATTTTATTACATATTTTTTTTTATATGTATATCAAGTATATTTTATAGTGTTTGTGTATTTGATATTAACGTGTTGGGTAATAGATCAGGGATGTGTGCGATGAATTAAGTAGTTGTTTAATTCATAGCATAGAGTCCTGGTGAATCCTTAAAACACGAATTAGTCTTGGTGGTACTGTTTTGGGAGCGAGCAAAGGCGCCAAGCAGAACTAATCAGGGCTGGGTTAATTAATTAAATGCACAAAGACATTTTTTTTATTAAATTTAAAATTTATATATATATATACCTTAAGGGATGAGCACATGGTAGTGTATGTTCGGGTTGTGTCCAACGAGTTGAAAAGCATACTTGTAGCGTGGAACTTTGGGGTACCTACCAGTGTGAATTTGCTTTCTGATGGTACTGTCTTGGGAGCGAGCAAAGGCGCCAGGCAGGACTAATTAGGGCAAAACCATTTCCTTAATGTTTATATTCTTGTAAATAATAAATCGCGTAATTTTTTGTTATTCATATTCCAGTACAATTCACAATATGCAATAAATTTTATTTTATTAAAAATGTTGATTGTTTACATGTATCTTTGACGAATATAAATCATGATAATCACATTTATTTTAAAAATATAAATTTGTACTCGATGTTATTCTTTCATTAATCATAATTTCTTTATTGTTTTGACTATTTAATCATGACATGTATGATTTTATATGATGTTTTGAAATATTTAAATTTTTGTAAATATATTTGTGTTAATTTAAAATCTTTCTTTCTTTAATATTTTTTTTAATAAACTAGATGATAAGGTTTATTTTGCATTTTATTTACTTTACCTGACCTGGTAATAACTAAAGAGCATTCAAGTTGATGGGAGAGTTTATTTATATTTTCTGCCCCTGAGAGAAAATTTTCTTTAGTCATTCTAAACTGAGCTAGTTAAATGTAAAATTGCCTAACCTACAATTTAGCAGAAAATTTATTGAATCTTAGTCTAGCATACTAGCACTAGGATGTATGCTTGATTCTTACTTACTTATTGATTGAATAGTTTAAATTATTTTTATATAAATCTCAATTTGCAAGAGTCAGAGCAATATGTATTGATGAAACCACCGATTCAAGAGAACGTTGTGTTGCTCATATATTGACTGGTGTTCTTAGCGACAAGATTCTACCAAAATCTTACCTCATTGCTTCTAAAGAGTTAATAAAAATCCACTGACAGGGGCCAGATTTATTCAAAAGGAAATATCAAAATTTTTTCTTCCTTCGTCTGTTCCTGGAGATAATTGTTTGCTCATTTTGTCAGATGCAGCACCGTACGTGATAAAAGCCGGGCAAAATTTAAAAATATTTTATCCGAACTTGATACATGAAACACGTCTTGATCATGCTTTAAATAGTGTTGCTAAAGAGACTAGAAAACATTTTCCTCTTGTAAATAGTTTAATTTCCAACATGAATCTACCAAACACTCCTCTACCACCGTAACCTGTTTTGACGTAGAAAATGGGACACATGGTTGGAAGCCGCTTTTTTCATTGCGATAATTTCTTTCTGACGAATTTCTCAATCCCTCACTGATGTTAAGCAATATTCGAAAACAACGAAATAAAGCAAGAACTTCTGTTTATAAAAACCAATTACAGCTTTGTTTCTAAAACAATAACAGAAATGGAGGAATCTAATTTGCAATTAACAGGAAGTGTAGAAGTATTAAAACAATCTAAGGCAGTTTTTCAAAGTATGGCAGGCAAAATGGAGGACAAAATTTTACACTAATTCAAAAATGTGATGGAAAAAAATTGTAGATTTCGGTTTCTTAGCCAAATAGCTAAGCTATGTTAGAGGTAGAATTTACTGAATCCATTGATTTGGATCCTGCAATATTAAGCAATTTTAAAGACACCCCTATTACATCGGTTGATGTGGAAAGTAGTTTTTCCATTTATAAGTTTTTGTATTCTGATAGAGACAATTTTTTTTTAATTGAGAACTTCGAGAAACATTTAGTGGCTTACTGTTCTTACGACAACCAGCTTTGTGTAATAAATTCGTATTTAGGTTTAGTTCAGTATGTATAAATATTAAAATGTCTGATTATTTTTAAATAAATCAATAAATTTATGTATTATAAGTATTTTTTATTTGCATATTTTCAACATTTTTGTGCATATTTTGACTAAATGATTTGCATATTTATGCGCACATTTTTGGGTTTTCCACTTGCATATTTGGGTTTCTCTAGTAATGAATTAATGACACATACCAATTATGCCACCTATTGGTTCTTTGTGAAAACTAAAATGTAGTTATTAATACCACCGTGTATGTTTATTTTTAATAGATCTTTAATTAAATAGATATTCATAAATACCGTTAAACAATAACACTTCAACAGTTAAATCGAAACTGTATTCAGTAAGATGTATGATTAAACATCTTTATTACATTCACCGCAAGAAGCAAGTAACGTTCTCGCACTTTCTACACTCGTCACAATGGATCAATGCTTCAAGCTTTTTAATTACGTAAAATTTCCATAGTTGGAAACTTTATCTTATTAAAGAAAACTAAAATTTCAAAGGTACAGTAAATTTAAATATTAATCATTGCTAACCTACTATACATATACTCGAAATACTACAGAACACATTGCAGCATTTCAGCTATATATGTTAATAATAAACGTTTGCTTAATTGAAGGTGTCGTACTTAACGAACTGTACATGATATATTCATACACGCCAAAGCATATTATTATGATGTTTTTCTTTTCTCTTCGAGCACTATTAATGAATGGTCTGAATGTTATGAGCCAAAATTGCGTTTAATTAATTTTATGCGCGTATTAACTTGAACCGAGGAGGAATTGTAATTAGGAGATTACTTATTTAAATATTAATATTTCATGTTCAAGTTTACAGTTGATGAGTTGCTATAGAAATTTGTCGGAATAATGGAATGAAGTCATGAAATAATTTGGACGTTTCAAGGTTATGCGGACAGTCTGATTAATCCAAGGGGAGTAGATGAGGGAGGGGGCGGGGGATAGCATCCTTGACAGAGAGTAAAGCCACGAGGGGTACGTTTACATCCGATATTGAGTAAATAAATTATTTTTCGGAATTGCATCTGACCGACTTGTTCAGTTTCTGATGGTGTTCTAAAGAAGGAATGTACGAATACTTGATATTTATCCATATCTTATTTTTTTACATATTGCTCAATTGTCCGGCAGTGCGCTTATTTCTAAGGCTTTACTCGTTGAATCGGTTCATAAACATATGATAGTTCTCTAGAAAGTAATTCGTTGATAAAACAGAAAGAGGATGGGTGTAGAAATTGATCCCTGCGGTACTCCCAAATTCAAATCACATACAGCGCAGCAACCTTAATTATACGATCACTGAAAAAATATATTATTAGATCCAAGGTATTTTTACAGTTCCGACAAATCTTATATAAATACCATTTTTTTTTAATATCAGTATAATTTTTTCGTTGTATTTCGCTTTAGTCGTGAGCTGTATCTTCTCTCTATTCTTTTTATTATCGCACATACCTATAATATTACGCAAACATCTTGACACGAGTTATTTCTACAGCAGCGAAATCGGACAAACCAAGGACTCTGCTTGTAATTATTCCAGTCTTTAGCAGGCCAGGAAGCGCTTCCTTGCCGTCCATTGTAATACACCATTGTTGTGTTCAAACACATTGACAAATATCTTGACGTTTCGTGATTGGTATTGAGATTACAATCGAAAAAATCAGAAAAACGCAAGTAGAAAAAATCGAATGTTACCAAAAGTGATTTAAAGGAATCTATGAATAAAAAATGAGGTGTGGCCACCATACGACTTTCATATATGTATGAGCGTTTTAAATTATACAATTGTTGTTCTAAATTAAGTTTTGAATACTTTTATCTTCTAATAAATAAACCTGTGAGTAAGTGTGTTACTTCAAGTACAAATTTAAAAAAAATTTTATACAAAAATTATTCCAAATGCAGCTCTAAATACTTTCATACTAATAAAATAAAACACATTAAACAAACATATTACCTACGAGACATTTTGTAATAAGAAACTACATGTTATACAGAATAATTTTAAAGGTAGAGTGAAAAATGATTAATGCAAAATTACAACGAATATTAACAATATATCATTCTGAGAATTAGTTCAATTAGAAATACAAAATATTTATGAAAAAGACAACGGGTTAATTTAACGGTGACAGGATTATGGATTACAATTCAAAATAAAATATTACTGAAAAGTTTAATACATCTTTCAAAGAGTGTCTACTAAGGAGTGAAATATCATTATTCAGGAGATAATTTTTACGTTTTTTCATGTATATGGCTTCCCACATATCTAAATTTGTATTGTTGCTTTGTTTAACTAAACTAACATTTTCTAGACTTAAGTTGTGACTGGCATATATATGATGTAGATCTAATGCGGATTTTTCTAAATTATGCAATTTAACATGAGCCATGTGTTCTTTATATCGTATTTGAGCATTTCTTATAGTTTGTCCGATATAATTTTGGACAACTACTGCACTGTAGTGGTTGTCCAAATAGCTGTTACAAATATGTCGTAAATTATGCTTTCTATATATATTTTATATATTGCAAAAGTATTTAGTTAGACAACCACTACACTGTAGTGGTTGTCCAATATTATATATAGGACAAACTAGAAGAAATGTTCGAATACGATATAAATAACACATGACTCATGTCAAATTGCACAATTTAGAAAAATCCGCATTAGCTCTTCATCATATAGATACAGGTCACAACTACTATTTCTATATAGCACAAATGCTCAACATATACTGCTTTTATACCGGTAATGTACCTGTTTAGAAAGCATGACTTGCGAGATATTCACAAGAAACACTGATTTTCGATAAGAGTAAAAGACCTGCTTCCGGTAAGAATTTCAAAAAACTGATTTACTAAAATTCTTTTCAAATTCACTTTTGGATATATTTGAATTCTTTATAAATATATTTTAGCTTAGTACAGTAAACTCCAAATAAGATAGCGGACGGTGAGAGAGCGTTTTAGTCGTTTTTTAAAACGCGTACGCGCACTTACTGAAGACTATCCAATAATGTCAGATGCCATCTTATTTGGCGTTTACTGTAGTAGATAAAATACAGGTAAAATTCGATTTTTTCACTGAAGTAAACTACTACTTCCGGTCTACTGATATTACTGAAAATCTAATCAAATCTCAAGAGGGACATTATACAAACACACACATACACATACACTGACAGACAAACGGACACAGAGACCATTTTTAAAAACCACTTTTTCGGTATCAGAGGACATAAAATCGTGGACATCTGCTAAAATCTCGAGGTCAAAAATGTTCGTTTAAAATAATCAAAAATTAAGGAAAGGTGATACATATATTTTGCATGACTTACAAAAATAAAAAAGAGTTACGAGATAATGAAAATACTAAGAAGAGAGCTACCAAAGAACTTTCAGACGTTTATTATACATATCTAAATAACTGATAAATATTTGTGTGATGAGATTAGATGTTTGTCTAAGGTAAATCTAGACCGTCTGATTAACCCACATGAATGGTATACTACAGCTCTACTCCTAGTTTTTTTACATTTACATCTTTAATTACACAATTTGCGTCGATATTATTTGTGTAGTGGAATTAAATGTATGTTTATGATAGATCAAGACCTTTTAATAAAACTGCATAAATAGTATAGCGGCTATTCTATGCTTAATTGGTAACATTTTTACTTTTACACATTTCTCATTTGCATTATATTTTGTTAGTCAGTAAGACTTTTTAGATGACAGCTTGCTTTCCAATTGTCATTTTGTTATCAATTACTAATGAATTATGTTACCGCTACGCCAAGGTTACTAATTATTTTGAATACATTTCTTACTTTTGTTTCGTCACGTAAAATGATACTCACTAAATATTAGTCATTAATCATTCACCCAAAGTTTTTCCAGGAAAAATGTAAATCCAGGGAAATAAATGTTGTACAACAAAGATAAAAAAGTAACATACTCAAAAATAAAATTTAAATTGTCTTCTTAAATTATTTTCGAAAACAATTCAATTTCATTTCACTTATTATAAATAAAAAATATGTTTCACTCAATGTTATATAAATTAATCCATGTTCCTATGAATAAGATTAATTTTGATAAAGAATTAGATAGCTCAGAATAATGGTTATGCAAAAGAATTAATAAATAATCTCCTTCATAAAAAACAAAAATCAAAAATCATATCCGAAATTTATCCTATAGTTCCCCAAACTTACTTATCAAAATTTGCCTCTGTGACTTATATAGGTACACCTTCCATAAAAATAAAAACATATTTACAAAAAACAACAAACACATTAATTTCATTTCGTACAAACAACAAATTACAGAATCACATTAAAAATAATAAAGATAAAACTGACAAAAATTTAAAATCTGGGGTCTATAAGTTAAATTGCGAGTGTGGAAAAGCTTATATCGGACAAACTGGTAGATCCTTTTCCACGCGCATAAAAGAACATGAAAGAAGTTATAAATTACAAAAAACAGATTCCACATATGCAAACCACTGTATTGAACAAAAACATAAATTCAATAACAAGTTTGACATACTACATATACAAGACAAGAGTAAAAAATTAAATTGATTAGAAAACCTAGAAATAAATAAATTAAACAAATTAAACCTTATTTTAAATGACCAACTAGAAGTGAATAATTCACCGTTGTTAAATTTAAATATTTAAAATCAACTTAATAATTCTTATAGTTATATATATATTTATAAATTGTTTAATTTTATAATAACAGTAAACAATCAGTTTTCAAAAATTTTTAATATTATTAATCATATTGTTATGTATATATATATTAAATATTACATTAAAGATATAAGTTACTCCCGCTCTTAACCTAATGTCACAAACTCCCCCCTCTTCATTTAGGAAAAGACATAAATAAGAACGTCTACAAATATTTTGTATTATAATATTCATCACCTGATGAAGCCCTAGTAGGGTGAAACAATTGTTGCGAATTAAATAAAACTGTTTTGAACTCAATTCGAATTTATTTCAATTTTTACTTGTAAAAAATGTATTATTACATTATAATAAGCAGATATAATTTGGGAATTCCCCGATATAAAAATTGTAATGATAAAATTGTTTCAATTTTAATTTGGGCTAGTGGTGCCACAACACAAACAGGTTAACCGGAATACTTAACAATAACGAACGGGAGAGCTAAAAATAAACTGAATTGTACTGAACAACTTTTCGTAATGCCCCCAAAAATAATACCCACTTGAAAAAGATGTGTTGACGGTATTACAACTAAACAAGTACTTAAATAAAACAGGTTTTTCATCAAGAGTCAGCGTTTTCTACATCTTCTCTCTCACAGCGGATAGTTCTGAATTATTATTAAACAACTTTATACGATATCATCGTAAATAATGTTATTCGATGAAAAGTAGACTTTGTAATGTCCTTAATACAGCAAGAATTTAATGGAAAAAATACACATTTAGAAACATTTAAGTGCCCGTTTAATAGCGTATATTGTGAGTGTTAATAACACCTATCGGACCGGTTTTTGATCGCTCTGAGAGCATTGGAAAAAAAAAGTGAAATTGATCCATATATTTATTGAATGATATAGACGATGTCGGTGTTTATAAAATATTTTGCTCGGTTCTAATGGCATTAATTGCTTTATGCCTTTAAAACAGAAATGATATTGAAATGTCATTTTTAATAATACCCGGTGAATGTTTTGGATTGTCGGCCATTTACTAAATTTAAATAAATGTTTTAAAATCAGATTATTAGTAAATCCAATATGGGCTATGTACTTTTTTTCAAAGTTATCCAGTTTTTGTTTATATTTGATTTTGATAAGTAAGACTGTTATATTCTATCTCAGAATAAGAAAGAGTTGACATGTGTTCACAAGCTAAATCCTCTTCTTGTAGACGATATTTAAGTTGGTTTAACAACAGAAAAGTATATACCGGGTGTATTTTGAAAAACCTTTCGTGCTGTAACTTTTTTATTTTTTATCCGAATGTAATAAATTATACGTCGAACTAAATCGTTTTAAAAACACTGTAACGTGATCCGCTTTGAATTTTTTTTTACACTTTGTTTTTGACAGACAGCAGCAAACTGTGTTTTTTTAAATTGTACTATATTATTTTTTTTTACTTATTCAAATATATTTTTTTTTCTGAATATGAAACTGTAAACAACGATACCCTTGTATGAAAAAAAAACTAGAAATTGAAGGTTTTTTTTTTAGTTCAATTTATTCTGGTTTTTCCGAACACAGAGATTTCTTAAATGCACTTTAAATACTCTATTTTATTTTATTACCAGCAAATGTGTGTACCATTTAAAATCACCTACATTCAATACTATATAGCCCATAAAGTATTATAAATCAATGTTTTCAGTGTTTCATCAGCACGTTCATCAGTTTATTTACAGACTTCGTTACAGACAGTAAGATAATCAACATCTCTCGTTAAATAACAATTGTGAGATTTACTTTGTAAGTGTTTTTATTAAAATAAATAAAATTGTGAAAACACTCCGTCGTGTGTTGTGGTCAGATGAATGCACTTTTAGGAAAAATGGTGTATTCAACAGAAATAATCATCGCCATTGAGCAGTGAAAATAACCATGTTGTGGTGCAACACAATTTTCAAAATTGGTTCAGTGCATGGTGTGGCATTTTAGGCGATAGACTAGTAGGGCCTTTTTTTGTTGAGGGTAATCTAAACCAAGAGAAGTATAATAATTTGTTACGCAATGAAATAGGCGATTATTTGGATGAGTTGCCACTTGCTGAGTTAAACAGGGTGGTGTTCCAACAGAACGGTGCCACACCCCATAATGCACGAATGAATACTGATTTTCTAAATAATTATTTTGGCGTCAGATGGATGGGCACTTACGGACCTATTAGATGGCCTGCTAGATCGCCAGATCTGAATCCACTGGATTTTTTTCTGTGGTCTTACATTGAAGATCATGTCTATTTGACTCCACCTGATACCAGAGATGATTTAGTAAGAAGGATAGTACAAGTGTGGCATGAAATACCACCAAATCTTATATTAAACGCAGCAGTTGGAGTTAATAGAAAGTGTCAAATGTGTCTGGAACAAAATGGGGTCAATTTCGAACATTTGATTCATTAAAAGCTATGATTGATTTCTGCAAATTTCGTAGTTTTTTTTTAATAACAATAAATTTGTCACTCAATTTAATGGAGGTGTCTTCAGGAAATAAATCTTCATTAGAATAAGTAAAAAAAACTATGTAGTACAGTTTAAAAAAACCAGTTAACTACTGTCTGTCAAAAACGAAATGTCAAAAAAAAATTTTTTTTAATAACTGGTTACAGTGTTTTAAAAACGATTTAATTTGACATATCATTTATTAAAATCAGATAAAATATAAGGAAGTTACAGCACCAAAGGTTTTTCATAATACACCCGGTATATAATAGAACACAATCGTTTAGTTTCAAAAATTATAATGTTCACACGACATATTGCCGTGGTATCTTGCATATTAATAAGATAATAGTAATAGTATTAAGACTTAATTTAAGTGTATAAAATATAAAAGAAACAATAATAATAAGTTTATTGTATTTCAAAAATTTTAACATGATTATATTGGGTTGCATACACTTTTATGTGAGAAAATGTAGACATAAAAATTGAATTTATATTTACAATTTAAATAAGTACTAAAATAAAAGACGAGATAAAATTTAAGATGTATATATATTTCTTTTATAGAAAAGAGAAACAAGATGTATGGTTTGTGTATAATGAAAAACAACCTGACTTTATAAAATGTATGAAGAAAATAGAATTCAATATGCACGAGAGAAAAATAATTGAATAATTATGTAAACTTGAGAACGTGCATGAGGTAATAAAATTTATTAAATAAGTCATACAAAAAGAAAAAATATTTACCTTAACTTATGACTAGATAAGTAAATAAAAAAAGGATATAAATAAAAATATTCTGAGACATATAATCAGCAGTAGTGTTTTTTATAAACGACAGCTGGTAATAATAGAATACATTCAGGAATTTGTATATGTAATATTATGTTTCATAAGCTGTAGAGAGGTTTGTACGGTTTTTGATGACCTACAAAATAAAAAGAAAATATAATGTAAACTTGGTTTGTAGTTTATTACAAATAGATATATCACCGTTGGAGAAGTCTTGGATAGAAGGAGGCGACGAAAAGGCAAACCAAATGGACCATGGTAGTACGAGTAATCTTATTAAAAGAATACCTGTTATTTACAATGTTTTTCCAAGATTGCCGAGAGCTGGACATAAAACAAAAATAAGATTTGTGTTAGCTAATGGAAAGAATAAATTCATAGACAAATATAAAGAAGAGTTATATTAATACAAGTATACCTACGTTGGAGAAACACTGGACAATTTATGAGAAACTTTTAAGTTGTAAACAGACAATTCTCGGGGTGTTGACCTTTGGAGGTGAGGAACTGTCAAAAAGACAACAAGTGCGTGTGTGTGGGTGTTCAAATCACTAGGGCAACTTGAAAGCCAGGAGCGATGAAGATGCAGGGTGACAACTTAAATGGTAGTTTCTGAAGATGGCGTTGAGAACGGTCACGTGTCTTTCCCGGGAATATAAATTGAAAACAAGAATCGACAAGATTCATTCGATTCAAGGCATTCATTGATTGATTCACAGATTAGCTGGTTATATAAAACTTAAAATCGTAGGGTTAGATACACCACGATTCATATTGATTTCTTTTGTATTAGCGTGTTAATTTTATTTTCATTCAAGTTTCATTCATTTTTATTTTCTTTGTTTAGTTGTTTTTTTTGTAATTTTGTAAAAATAATGGAGATGCAAATGACCGAATTTGAAAAGTTTTTCAATGATTCAAAGTAAGTTAGAGGCAAAGACTTATCAATGTGGCTATACGAGTATTGAAATATATCGTGCGAACGTATATTCAATATAACGTTATGCAACAGGGATAATAAATATTTTCCTGAGAAAGTAATAAGCATTCTTTAGTTTCAAGTTTAAAAGAGCTAAAATAATTAATGGTGTTGAGTGTTAAGAGGATATAGAGTGCAAATGTATATTTTCTGGCACAGTATTTGGCATCATTAATAGTTACAATAAAATTTTGATTATGAATTAATGATTTAAGATTAGATTTGAAATAAGGAAAGTGTTTCTCGGTAGCGGACTCTGAAATGCTAGCTATAACGCGTGCGAATGGTTATAGATAGTAATCAGATTCAAGCTTTTCTCCAAACATTGACCATAATGTAAACAATATGCAAAAGTTAATTGGATTTATTTGTTGAGAAACAGGAAAATATTTTTAGAGTTCTGTTTAATTAAGTATAAGAAAATATATTCGTATCATAAAGAAACGTTACAACCTAGAACAAGGTACAAACGTTTTCTTATAATTATGTTTCGTTTAAAATATATATGGTGAATACAGTATAGCGATGCTATATTTTTTTTATGTAATAAATATTAAATAAATTCAACAATTATGTTTTATATGATTTTCTGGTTTTTCATTTTAAATAAGCTATAACCTTATCCCAATCTTTAATAAAAACAAGAGATTTGACGAGAGGGAAGAAATTCAGATGCACTGAAGAATTCACGTGTACTTATAAAGTACGTGCTGTTAAGATAAATAAATTACACATTAAGGATAATAAAAATTATCATCATCTTTATTATTTATGTTGCTGGAACAGCACACAACATAATTTATTTGGCAAGGCCTAATGTATGGCAATACTACAATTATCATATTCCAAATAGTTATGTTGCCACAACAATATGTTTCGCTACACTGTGAGTTTTTTTATCACTGAACATAGCACATGATAACACCTATGTTCGATTTCAAAATAAACGCGTCAATGCATTGAACGGTGTGCAACTAACATCGGTCGATTATGTGTTCCGACAAATGTCAAAATGAATGTCAGTAATGTGCATAACAGAAATGACATTTTATGCCTTATTACAAGTGATGACACTCGCAATTATCGCAATGTTAGTTGCATAATGTTCCCGTGCATTGACACGTTTATTTTAAGCCTGAACATAGGTGTTTTCATGTGCTATGTCCAGTGATAAAAAAACTCACGGTATATATATACCGTGAGTATACCGTATATATAATAATTTCGTTCTGAGAGGGGGCGGACAGATTTGAATTTAAAATTGAATAGGGGGGAGTTATTTGTATGTACTTGGTTATTTAAAATTATACCTAATTTATTAAATTTAATTTAAACTTTCTGGCATATTAAGTTTTTACCTTTTTCTAAAACATGTAAAGTTGTAAAATTGGTATTGATTTTTAATTCTGTTTTAAGCAATGATTCGCAAAAGTAGAATCTGCCTTCTTATCCTTATAACATATTTCGTGTTCTTTCATTCTACTATTTAATGTTCTTCCTGTCTATCCTACGTACACTTTTTTACAGTCTTCGCATGTCAACTTGTACACCCCTGTGTTTAATCTATTGTCCGTTTTATCTTTAATGTTTTTTATTGCTTTTTGTATGGAATTGTTTGTATTGAATGAAACGGTCTCTTCCCTATTTGTTTTAATTAAGTTCCCTACTGTTTTTGAAATTTTACAAATGTATGTGATGGAATTATAATTGTGGGTTCTATTGTTTTTTAACTGTGGGGTAAATTAGGGATAGCGTTTTTGATTTCTGTAGTTTTGCTAAAATATTATTAATTAAATGTATTGAATAGCCGATGACCATGCGGACTCCGTTAAATTTTCCGGGAAAACGTGAGATACTCCCACATGCGCGACCGCGCGTGAGTAGATGTAATTCACCGGTTCTACATCACCACCCTCCACCCAAAGTCACAGCTCTAAAATTCCGGGAAATGACCCCCTCCACTTTTTTGAATTTTTAGATTAGATATGTCAGTCATTAGAAAAAATAGGAAAATCCTTAGAAAATTTAGATTTCTGGGTTAGAAATGACCTCCTTTATTTTTTTAGATTAGAAAGGTTGCTCTAGATTTACCTAAACTAGAGGGCGCTGTAAATTAGAGAAGGCCCTCTAAACTTACAATTACAAAACCGTTTCTAATATAAGAAAATAAAGAAGGTCGTTTCTAACACCGAAAATCTAAATTTTTTAACCATTTTCCTATTTCTCTAATGATTTTTCTAAGGATTTTTATATTTTTTCTAATGACTGACATTTCTAATCTGGAAAATCTAGAAAGTGGAGGGGGTCATTTCCCGGGATTTCAGAGCCGTGATCTTGGGTGGAGGGTGGTGGTGATGCAGAACCAGTGAATTACATCTACTCGCGTAAATTTCAAAGCCACGAGAAAATGATTTTCAATAGATAAATTGAAAAACAAAAGTCTGTATTAAATAAAGTCATTAATATTCAACTGTGTCATAGGCAACAACTCTAGCACATTTAAACTTAAATTTGCTGGAAGATAGGCGCCAAAATTGCATTAAATCAAAACCAAAAACACCTCAATTAAAGATGCGCGCAAAATTTACGTAACACAGTATGACAAAATATATTGTAACGTTTTCGGTTTCGCAATAAACAATTCGTGCAATTTATTTATTTAAAACAGTCTGTATATTCACACACGTAAAATTAATTACAATATAAAAATATAAAACTAATGTATCGCACTTAAAATTACTACGATTTAAATTAACACAGGTATTTATTTCTATTACTAATATTTATGTCCGTATATTTATGTAACACTACCGTATTTATATCACTTCTATTTATATAACACCGCACCACTATATTTATTTTGTACTACTTATATTTATGTTTACTCTTTGACTACCACTCAAGGAACTGTTTATTTATGTTTATTTATTTCTCTGCACTATAAAAACTGCCCCGCTCACTGTATTTATTTCTACCGTACGAATCTCTTATTCCGGAATGAATCACCTATCGGTTCAACTGCTTTTATATACGCATACGAAACATCTGGAACACACCAGAAAAACGCTAGTGTTCTTCTCGATGTTTGTAGAACATACGACAGACATTCTGTCTCTTCGCAGTTGATATAAATAGATGACTTATTGCTTTACGACTTGTTTATCAGTCGCGCCGAATATTTGCCTTTCTTTTTTTCTGTAAACTGGTTTCGTTACAATATTATTATTTTTTATTTTTGAGAAATGTATTCTTTTAATAACGCTTTTTCTTCTCTTTATTTACAGATAATGCCATTCCAACATGACCATCGCAACGCTCCTACTAAGAGAAAACGCCACCACATCACTGACGGCAATAGTGGAAAAATCACAGCAAAGGAAACCTCCATTACCTGAATACGACCTGCGGCTTCACTCATGCCAGCTGGACTTAGTATTAGTATCACAGCCCCCACCACCACCAAAATCGACTTCATCAGATGAAGGCTTCGAATCTGACATAGACAGCTTGTCAATAGTATCCAGCGACGATAGCTTTACGAACAACGCCTTGGAAAATCCCATTCCCAAGACTGAAACTGACAGCGCCAACGGTTCGGCCTGCTCGGATTCAGACGATACCGATTCTTCCACGTTAAAGAAGGAAGCGAACCTCTCGAAAACTGTAAATACAACCGAGACTTATAATCTAGTCAATTGCGTCTGCTATGCCGACGTGAAATTCCCCCATCTTTTACTGTTCGTTATTAAGGGTGACGTTTTAGTGTTTAAATTCGATAATCTAGACATTCTGAGCAAGTTCTACGCCAATTTTAATACTTTAAAAGCGGTGACGAATCAGAAGACTTACGGAAAAACTATAAACACCAACAATAGGTTTAATCTGCTCCAAAGAACTGATAACAATGGCATCACGCATATAGAAATCTCGAGGGGATCTAATTGCAATATAATTTTACCTGATAATTATGAACCAACTAGTATTATAAGCATAAACGCACCTGATTTCAAAAAATATCATCCTGAGAATAAAGTAAGAATTGATAAGACCACCGTGGTCGAAGAAACATTGGATAATACCAATGAAAATACTTTGAGAAAGGTCTGGAAATCAGTTGATGATCTAAGAGAGCCTAAGAAACCTGAAAGAAGAAGAAAATTGAAAGGAAAAGCACCAGAACCACCACTGGTCGAGCAAAAAGACGTATTAAAAGGGGAATATGTTAGAATTAACGTGCCCAAAGTTGAACCAGGTGAGAAAATACCTATGCCCAATGATCAGAAGCTAAATAAAGCATTTAACATGCTCGGAAATATCAAACCAAAACTTACGACATATCAGCAATTTAAATACAGCGAGCCCAAAAAGATTACCGAACATGGTACTCTGACCAGAAGCAAGGTTAATCTAGAAAATTGGACCAACTCAGTACCCAGAGTATTAAAAAGTCAAAGAAGTAGGAGCGAAACGAGGAATTTTACACCAATGGCGTACAGATACATTGACACTACAATAAACAATTCCCCCATGTATCATCGGAGGTACCAACCTGTGATAGTCCAACCTCTGCCGAATGCGAACAGTCAAATTTCCAATCGACTCTTCGGCATGTCCGGTAAACTGAGAGAATTTAACGCCTCCCTACAGAGCAGGCACGAGCAACTGGACACGAAGTCGGAATGCGGCAGCAGATGGGGTAGTTTGAGCGAGCTAAGTCAAAAGTTAAATTCTAACGAGAACAATTTGAAAAGTGTCATCAAGAAGGATGAAAATAACAAAAGAAAGAACGATAAAAAAGTGACATTCAGTGCTTATACTACGGTTCAAGTTGTTTAATTAAACGATTTCGAATTTTATTAATGCTTAAGGATGTTCACGCTAGTGACATATTTTTTTACAATAAATTAAAATCGAATGACCTCGTGAATATTACGCGAGATATCCAAGGTCGCATACGTTCAGTACTGATTCTTAAAAATCATCTTCGCAGTTTTTCTCTCAAAGGTCAATTAAATATTCCGAATTTGTTTACTTCTTTAATTTTAAAGTGTCTTATATACAGTATGAGTCATTGAAATATTGATTCAAGATGTTGGAAAGTAACAAAATATAATTATATGACAATTTTTTTTTGATACAAACTCCTTTTAGTTTAACATTTATTTTAGATAGTTAATGAGTAGTATACCGTTTGACTGAAATAAAAGTAGATATAGGGAAACACAGACATGCACACATGTGCATGCAAACATGAAATGGAGGGGTACGATAATAGGGGAAAACAGATGAGTTCATATCGGGGGGACACCGGGTACCGAGACCGAGGCTTCAGTGCAAAACGTTGAAAGAGTATGCAGACGTTTGCTTTAAGGAATTGCTCCGCTATTTTGGTAATTGATGTATAATGTATTAACATTGAACTGAAACAAAACTATAAAAATTGTAACTAAAATAAAATTCTCACATTTTAAACGAAACAAAATATTATAATGAACTATACAAATAAATTTGCACGTCTTTGTACGAATTATCCTTCGCATACCATAACACAATTTGTATTTTTTCCTCGACAGCTAAGGGCATTTTATTTTAATATTTGCGAGTTTGCTCAGACACAATCTAAATTCACGCTCTAAAGATACGGAACGAATGCCATGTGCGCATGGTGTTCGCGCTCTCGGTTTACCCACACCACCATAAGACCGGTGGTGTGGGGGGCCACATTCTTGAACTGTTGTATACATACATACGTAGGTACATGTTTATGTGTGTGTATTTGAAGATGCATATTAACTTTTAAATACGACAATCTGTATATGTGTGAGCTCTACAGGCCTTTGGGGTCCGTGGCTTTGATTTTTTCCCACTATTCGTTGTCGTTTCTTCCGGTCCATCATTCATTCCACTCTATATCCTTTAACACTTCTTGTAGCCACTTTTTCCTTGGAATACCTCTTCTTCGTTTACCAGTTTATCCTTCGAGTAAAGCTTTCCTGAAAATTATCTGCACCAGCATCCAAGTGATATGTCCCAACCATCTAGCTTTTTGTGGTCGAATTATTTGTGTTATATTTGGTTTTCTATAATCTATCTTTATTTTTCTTCGCCATTTGTTATCATCCTCCTTGACCCTTCCAAAAAAAATTCCTAAGTACTCTTCTTGTCCAGATTTTAATTTCTTCTTCGTCTTGTTTTGTCATTATCTATGTTTGATTGCGTATAGTTCTGCTGGAAGGATTATTGTTCGGCTGTTCTAGATACGATTTTTCCTCCTAGTATTCTGTGTAATACACCAACTGCTCTATTCCCTCTTACGATGCGTTTGTCAATTTCTTTCCCTTCTTAATCTTTACTGGTTACTGTCACAATCAAATATTCTAAATGCTTCACTCTTTCGAATTTATATTTCTTATATTTTCTTCTGTCATTTCCATATACTTTGTCCTTTCCTCGTTCACTTTTAATCCGTGTTTTTTGCTTCTTCTGCAAATTGTTCTAATGCTTTTTCCAGTTCCCTCTATGACCTCGATAATATGGTCACATTATCTGTGTATGCAATAAATTGTACTTTGTTGTGAAAAATTACCCCCAATAAAATTTTACTGCTGCTTTCTGAAAGTGTCATTCTTTTTAGCTTTATCATTTTATATGATATTTGTAATTCTCTTAATGTTTCGTAAATTTTTCTCCGAGAAATTGAGTCGTACTCCTGTTCAAAACATTTTTTTGCTCATAATTGTTATTTTACATCTTTAATGTGAATATTTGACCTATTCTTGATCATCCAGACCTGAAACCCCTTTGATATTCTCCTATTATGTCAGTCGCGTATCTCTTTGGTCTCTTTCGTATAATTTTTGCTACGCCTTTGGAAGAGACTTCAAATAAGTCTATCCCCTGTAATTTTTACAATGTGGTTTGCTCCCTTTCTTGAAAATCGGGCATATGACCGCCCTGTTCGATTGTTCTAGCATTTTCTATACCACTCTCACTTGAATTTTTGTTATTTGCAAGTTCCTTAATTATATCGACTAGGTCTTGTTCTCTTCCTTCTACTATTTCTTCCTGTTTCCTAAATTCTGAATTCTTGTTGGTATCGTCTTGTTGTGGATGTTTTTTGTTCTTCCGCTTCTTCTACCTCATCATTTAGCAATTGTTCAAAATACTGTCCCCATCAACTTTTTTTTGCCTTTGTATCTCCTAGCTCCTAAGCTCCTAGCAGTAGCCCATCTTCATCTCTACAGTAAATCATTTTAGTGTTCCTGCTCTGCTTTGTTCTCCTCGTTTCTTGGTAGCAATTTCTGTGGTTTTCCTTTTTTGTTCAAAATCTTTAATTGTCTCTACTGTTCTAATTTGCTTCGATCTCTTTCCAGTTTGGTTTATATCTTGCCATTATCGACTCTTTATATTCCATATCATGTTGTTCCTCTGTTCTTGTATATTTTATTGACAAATGTCAAGTTAAAATTAATACAGGTTCAAATTAAACATACTGCCATATATCAATTGAATAATAAGAGATAATCCTCATAATTTCTTGAATTGCATTATTAAAGTAAAACATTACAAAGATGTGGTGATCAAGAAACTTCGCCAATTTTTCTTCCTGTTTGCTTTTTGATATAAAATTGATGATTTCTCATAAAAAAATCTTAATAACATCCTTGAAATAGCAAAATTATATTACTCAAATAAAATTGTTTTGATCAATTTGGGTTTAATATTAAATTCCAACACTCCTTATACTGCTTTCATTATATTCTCTTTAAATGTGCATTGCCCTTGACTCTTCAGGGCCGTCTGAAAAAAATTTTTGGAAAAATTGGTTTTTGCTTAAAAGGAGATATCAACAAAATATATGATTTTCAAATATAAATTTTAAGTACATTTTCGTAAAGACCAGGTAAACTCGGTTTTACTTTTATATTTCGAATACTACCAGAGCATGCTTCGTTGTATTCTCATAGAAATCATTACAGCAGCATATAGCTTTTTAAACTGGATATTTATTTTTTTAGCTTTTTTTTTAATTTCATTGATTCTATTTTCATATTGTACGCGATCTTTCATCTTCCCTTTGTTATCTTCATCTATAAATCTATCCAAAATGACAATGAAAAGCACTGCATGTTCAAAATTTTACTTCTACTATTGGTTGGAATTGAATATATTTCAATCCAAAATACATTGGCGGATTCAACAAAGGACAAAAGCAAAAGACAGCATTAAATTGAGGGATAAACAGATGACCAAAATCCACACACCAAAAATATATTTTTGTGAAAAAAATCCAAAATCCATGGAAATACGTGTGCACGCTCATGGAAATCCGTAGACTTCCAAGGAAATTTATAATAATAATTTTAAATGTTTGTTAAAGTGTTGTATTTTGGTGATCTGATAAGATGATAAATATTGCGTAATTTTATTTACAAAGATTTTATTTAATTTTTTTTACAAATGATTATTACCTCTAATGGAAAAACAAACAAAAACTTGCAAAATAAAACAAAAAACATGAAAACAACAAAAAACCAAAGCATAAGGTCAAGGATCAGAGCAAAAAAAGCTCTTTTTTTAATATCTGAATAAATACGATTAATTTTGTGTACCTACCTGCAAAACAATGAATTATAAGACTTCAGAGTCTTCATCAGGTAAAAAATGTACTCTCCCAAAACTGTACAAATACTGAGTTTTTCCACAAGAATTCTCTTTTACATTTTCTTTTCTTTCCCAAACATTTTAAAACATATTCCCCAATTCTAGTTGTTATGCCTAAATATCACAGTTATTCGACAACCTAGGAACGTAGAAATATTTGGTAGGAAAAATACAGGCCATTGCCTAGGGTTGGTCACTATAATGTCATCATTATAGTGACATCATAATCATACTAGTATTGTAATAAATTCATTCGTAACGCATTAGCAGTAGTTACATATAAATAGTAGACTATCACATGTCTGTATAAAAAATATTTAAATGCAACAGCATCTTTTCATTCCTCCATATGATGTCTCAAACTGTATCTAAGATCACCTTTTAAAGTCTATTTACACTGACTGATTTTCTATATGATTTTGTATTCGATTTATAAACTTAAGAGATTTCTTCCTTAACACTATTCGCGTTTGACTGGGATGGTCCTAGTTTTAATTCGATGTTGAATTTCACATTTTTCCAATATATACTACAGCACCTCGTTCGGTGTGAAACTTCGAGTAATGAGCATGCGCAGTAGAATATTTGGTAAATTGGAATTATTGAAAATACACAGTTGAGGTTATGTTCTAAGACACGATGTGCTTATCAAGACATGCAAATGACGTTAACTCGACCGCAAAATCAGAAACTAAATCAGACACATCCCGAATATTAAACGAAAAATCATTCGAGGATGTTTGAATATGTTTTCAAATACTTTTGTCAAGTGGAAAATCAAATAGTAAATCAGGCAAGTAAATAATTACAGATAATATGTCAACAACCAATTTACCTTTTCGTTTACACGAAGAGATCAAACCTTCAAACGAAACGTGTTCATTACCTTACGCATTATAAATTTAACGTTATTTTATGTCGTATCGTAACAATTTTACGACTCTTTTTTACGACACTCTGACCAAATATAAAAACCGGTATTTAAGCCCCCAGAAACACATGCCCAAGTAACTAGATGTAGATTCCGAATTGCCTATAATTTATTCATTCTTCTCTCGTACCTACCTAAATAGTTGAAACAACGGCGCCAATTTTTAATATTGGGGAAAACGTGTCATTCTATAATAAAGATGCGGACGTCACATAACCTATAAATTACCAATAGTACAAATTCGGACGAGTTTGACGTAGCTAAACATTTTTTTCTGCGGGTCCAGGCAAGCAATAAAACCAAATATGCAGTATCCAATATGGTAAATAAATAAATAAATTGTTTTTTATTACTTTTAAATTGTATATTAACTACATAGATATATTTCGTTTCGTCCTTGTTTTGTTTGAATTTTTCGTTTTTTTTTTTAGCTTTTTATAATTCTAATTTCATATTTTCGCGCGGGAAATATGAATTTTGTAAAATTTATTTTCATTTTTTTTTCCGTTTATGAATAACAAACAAAACATTAAAAAAGAATAAAAAAAATTATGATTTAAATAAACAACTTTTATGTTTTTTTTTGTTATTTTTTTTATTCTTTTGTTATTATTTCTTTTTTGTTTAATCCGGTTACTGTATGTATGTATATGAAATAAGTAATATATGCATAGTATGTAGCAGAATTGAAATGATTATAAATAATTAATAAAATTATCAATATGAAATATTATTATTTTGTATATTATATGTTCTGTATGTAAATATTATATTCTGTATGTATAGCGTCTATTGTATAAAATAAATGAAATTATTAGAAACTAATTTTTTATTTTATACATTCATCGTGTGAAAATCCATATATCTGCGGATTTTAAGCATTTTGCTTATGACTCTAAATTGTTGGCACAAGTAAATGCCGTAGAATTATATAATACGTATATGAAAGTAAAAGTGCGGAGGCCTAAGGGTATTAGTAAATTAAAATCATTTTTAGGAATGATAAACTATTATGGAATGTTTATAAATCAATTATCATTATATCCTTTATAGCAATTGTTAAAGAAAGATGCAAAATGGTGTTGGTCAGAAGATTGTGAACGGACTTTTAATGAAGTTAAAAAAATATTAATATTCGCTGAAATTTTAGTATATTTTGATTTAAATTTACTTGTCAGATTAACAACAGATGCCACTTCGTATGGTGTAGGTGCTAATCCGAGTCATGTATGTCCCTTAAATATAAAAAACCGATAGCTTATGCATCGTGTACATTGTCAAATGCAGGGAAACACTATCCTCAAATAGAAAAAGAAAGTTGAACAATAATTTTCGGAGTTTTAAAATCTAACCAGCATTTGTTAGGTTGGAAATGTCAGTTATTTACAGATCATAAACCGTTGGTGGTTGGTTGAACAATGTTTGCGTGATTCGGTTTGTAGTACATCGTATCAGATAAAGCAACGTGCTTTTCTTCAAACGAATTTCAATTGCCTCTAAATAGACATGGTATTCAACAATATCAAATCCTCTCCATGTCATCCTCAGTCAAATGGTGCTTCTGAAAATGCTGTAAAGCTAGTTAAAATGTCACTTAAAAAAGCAATTAGATGTACCTAAATCAGATTTGAGTATTTTTAAATACCTTTTTATACCTTCTTGTACCTTTATATACCTTTTTATACCTCGGAGTTAATGTTTGGTAGATATAGTTGTGAACTAGATTTGATGTTCTATTACATTAATATGAGACAATAGCTAAGACACTTTATTAATTTTTAAAATTAACTACCAATTTATCAATCACTGTTGTTAGTACATTTAAAATATATCACGGCTTCTTGATTTTCCCTTGGCTGGCCACCGCCTCCGTCGCTTTTCGAACAACATCAGGATCTCCCAAGTACCTCCTCTTCGAATTATTTATAGGCATCATCGTATTCATGCTCAAGAGATACTGGAAGGGTATTCCGGTGGGGATGTTAACACCCATAATTTCTTCGTCTGATAGGCCTTCTAGTTGTTTAACGATACCTCTCAAACTGTTTCCATGAGCAACTACCAGAACTCTTTTCCCCCTTCTAATAGTGGGTGCGATGGTATTATTCCAATACGGCAAAGTACGCTCTAATGTTAGCTTCAATGATTCAAACATGGGGAACTGTTTAAAAGGTGGTTCATTGTGGTATCTCGGATCATGTACTATCGCGTGGTAGTAAGGATGGTCTGGCTTCATGGGTGGAGGTGGGATGTTGTAACTTCTCCGCCATTCTTTCACCTGAAAGATACGAATATTATAATAACAATAATAATAATAGATATAATTTCAAAAGCAGTATACAGTACTGCCAAATACACATTATGTATAGACCAGAAACACATGACAACTATACTAGAAACACGATACCACCATACTATAATTTTAGAAAGTCATCTGAGCAGTAGTAGGATATCTCAAGGAAATGCTCTCTTAATGACAGGTTCACGAATTATATGAAGATGATCCAGATTACTGCCTAGAGTTCTGCAAAACAATTATGGATTCAAATCACTGTTTAGGGATCAGAATAGTTTTTTCGGATTAAGCAACATTTATACATTTAATGAAGAAACTAATCGTCAACTTAAAACACAAAGACCAATCGAAGAAGCAGCTTCGAATGACTCACTATATTTTTGCCTGTCTGTTTTTTGCTTGAATATAATGTCGATTTTGTACTTCACCAATTCTTTTGATGTTTTTACCATTTTTTCCACTTTCAGCATTGTTTTTATGTTCCATTTACTTATGTTCCTTCTATTTCTATCATGTCCCCTTTTTACCTGTTTCACTGCTTGTTTCGTCGTCTTTTTCTCCTATATGTGACCTTCTTCGATTAGCTTCTTCTAAGATTATTTTTTTCAAAATCATCCCATCCGTATATCTTTTTATTTATAATATTCTTCCTGTATCTCACTTCTGTTTTGTTTTCCTTGTCTTTTTTTTCCATTGCCAATCGTCTCAAGTCTTCTTGGGCTGCCTATCATACAATGTTATATCGTTCTCTATATAAATCTATGTTCCTCTAAGACATAACCCTGTCGATTTGATAACGTGCACATTTATAAATCGCAAGGCGCAGGTCAATTATAGAGACCCATTACATAACATCATAGCTAATATACATTCAAATTTTGTTTTACACTACAAAAAAATTAAAATAAACGCTACAAAGTAAGTATCTCAAAAAAAAGGATAATATGCAGATTTGCAAAATTTTCATACGTTGGAATTAAAGTGTTTTGCATTGTTAATACTAATTTTTGTATTATGTTTTGAGTAATTTTTTAGAATACCTTTGCTTCTCCATACTTAATAGCCGTTTCTTCTTTATTCAATCCCGTCAGCGCACCATAATGCCTCTCGTTCAATCTCCAGTTCCGATGGATCGGTATGCCTTGCATATTAACAATACCCAATATGATATCCAGAGTATCGATGGCTCTGGTTAGCACTGACGTATAAGCGATATCGAAACAGTATTTCATTTTTCTCAGTGTGGCGCCCGCTTGTTGGGCCTCCCGCGTGCCCTTCACTGAGAGTTCGGCATCATACCAACCAGTGAAGAGATTCTTGTTGTTCCATTCGGATTCCCCATGTCTTACCATAACAACCCTGAACACTGGATCGTAATGTTTTTCCAACAGCTTCTTCTTGTGGTGATGCTCATGACAGATGGCGGTACGCACGAATTTGGGATTGTAGATGGGAACACGTAGTAATTTTGAAATTGGAAACCTCATGGCCAAATAATTTTATTCAAATTGATTAATTATGACAGATTGACAGATACTGAATGAATGTCAGTTACGACCATGGATAGCGTGAAGTTTTCATGGTGATTCAACGGTTCAATAGGACTTTTCGATTAAGATTATGACTTCCTACGATGACAGACGTCAGTATGACGTTAAAACTGAACTGCAAAATTTCTATAATGTAAAAATTTGCACGATACGCTCATAACAATAAAAGTAAATCTTACAATGTATAATTATGTATAGTTGCAGTCCCTAAAAATTCAGACATCGACTTTTGACATATTCTGCCAAATTCAAAAAATTTCTCACGTGACTTTTAATCAGTATGGCAATGTCAGTGTCAGTTTATTGTAAGTTAGAAACGTGCATGATTTTTAAAATGCCTCAATTAAACGAACTAAAAAAATTAATAATTAAAATTAGATTAGAGGATGACATGAGCATCAGGCACATCCCAAATGAAAGAAATGTTGATAAAAACACTACGATACTTTTGACAAAACGAAAAACTGAGGAAACTGGAATTATTAGAAGAAAGCAACAACGTAGGCATTTTGCTGATTTATGAAATAATCTTCCAATGTTGTAAACTGTTTCAGAGCGGTAGAGAATAACAACCCTTGATGAAGATATCCGTGTAGTTAATTTTCTAAGAGAGCACCCTTTTATTACCGCAATAAGAGCAAAAGTGGAAACCAATTATCCCGATTCTATAAGAACCAGTCGAAAAAGAATGAAAGAGAGTTAAATAAGAAATCGAAGTGCTGCCAATAAGATATTTTTCTCAATAGCAAATAAAGAGAAAAGACTGCGTTTCGCCTAAGCAATAATGTCAACTTTTGGAAAAACACAGTTTTTTTAAATAAAAAAATCGTAGAGCAAGCCTTCGTCTTGCGCATTTGTATGCAAATTGGAATATTTAACAGTGGAGTGAAGTTCTGGGTGCCTTTTTGGGGAGGTTCTGTTATGGTATGGGCAGGAATTTCTACTGAAGCACATACCGATCTGATATTTATAGAGAATTGTTATTTGAGTGATCGTAGATACGTGGAGGAAGCTCTTGAAGCCGTCGTAGTTCCACTTTCTCATTTTATTGGAGCAGGCTTCGTTTTATCGTAAGTGAGTACTAAAACGAGGTCGGAATTCGCAAATTCGACTGGCCTGCATGTAGTCCAGATCTCAATCCTATTGAACATTTATGAGATCAACTCCAGAGGCGTATTCGCTGACGCGCAGTCGTACCAGAAACTCTTCGACAGCTAAGATTTGCCGTTGAAGCAATTCCGCAAGACTACATAGGAATTTTATTGAATGTCGCAACGATTACGTGATTTAATTGAATCTTGTGGAGGACATACCATATTATACCGCGAGATCAAAAATTATATTGATAAAGTTTTACCATGGAATGAGTCATACTGTCATTAATATTTGTCATTACATTTTCCCTCTGACATCCTGTAGTTTTTCAATTATGATTTACACCACAGCACACAAAACTTACATGATTGCAGCGTATTTTAGACCAGGTGTGCTAGTTAATGGTATTTGGGAATACATGTTTGGATAATTTTCGTGAACACTTTCCAAATTTCGCAGTAATAAAGCAAGATTTTTATATGTGCCTTGGTGTCTTTCGCAAAACTGGATCTGTTACTCATAAAAAAGGTGCTGGTAGGCCAACTATTCGTACAGAAGAAGTGATTACTGACGTTCGTAATCGCATGGAACAGCACCCCACAAAGTTTTTGTGACGCCTGTCCCAAGAAATTGGAGTTTCTTATGGAACATGCCGAACCATTGTAAAGGAGAACTTCAAAATGCAACCATATAAGATCATATCAAGCTCTTTTGTTAACAAACCACCCCAGACGTCTTGCATACTGCCAGTGGTTCGTCAACAATTTAATGAATAACGACCTGTTAAACTTAACATTTTTTTCCGATGAGGCATGGTTTCATCTTTCCGGGTACGTAAATTCTCAAAATATGCAAATGTGAAGCACTAATATACCGCATTTTTTTGTTGAATCTCCACTACATTCTCAAAAAATTGGGGTTTGGATGGCAGTCTCCCGTAGAAGAATAATTGGGCCTTTTTTTCAATTTTACCATCAATGCAGAAAGGTACAGAAATAACATTTTGAATGAATTTGTTCAACAACTACACTACGATGAACTTCATAATGGTTATTTCCAACATGACTGCGCAACAGCACATACGACACGAGAAACTATAGCCTTTCTCCGTGAGTCTTTTGATGGTCGACTTATAAGTTTGCATATGCAAGTTGAGTTTCCTCCAAGGTCACCTGGCTTGACTATTATGGACTATTTTGTGTTCCCTTACAGCAAAAATAGAATTTTCAAAACTCCTGTACATAATTTGCATGAACTGCAACAAAAGATTATTGAAGCATGTGCAACCATAACGCCCAAATGTTGCAAAATGCTTTTGATAGCATGAAAAGGCGCGTAAACGCGTGTGCATCGAACAAGGCGGGGGTCATTTTGAACATTTATTGTAATTTGTTTATTAATTTTTAATAAAATGTTATTCAAACATGTAAATCATTTTAAATAAACATACATTTACAAATTTTATGTCAGTCAAATGTCAGTATGACAGTTAACCTGATAATTTAATCAGAATTATCTCAAAAGAATGATACCTAAGACGGACGTTTTACATTTCATGACAAACCTTTATCACTATAATTTTTGATCTCGCGGAAGATTAGATTAGAATTAAAAGTTACGAATTTTATTTTTAGAAGTTGACAGAGATAGCTTGTTCTAACTGTTTTTCTTATTTTCTAAAATTAAATATACTTCTGTCAAAAATTGCCTTATTAATTTGCATATGTTGCACTTACAATGAATAGTTCTGGGATTCAATATCAATAGAAACTTCAAATGATTGTTCTAAAAATTCCAGGGAAGCCGTTTTTTTGCCGGTCAGTTCATGTTATCATCATCAATAGCACTGAATAAAAACCGCGTTATCATCTGCACACAATAGCGTATACAGAACAACATTCAGTGTTCAAAGTAAACTTCATAAATCATAAATTTTATTCGTCAATCACAATGTTCACACAGACATATTAAACTAAATATTACGTCTTGGATTTTGACTAGGAAGGTGGATTCTTTCATGCGTTTTAGTATACCTACCTATTAAATTTCATTATATTATACGAATGCGGCGTATATCTATTTGGTTTATAAGCTATAATGCGGTTTTTGTGGTGTTCTAACGAAATGCTAAAGGTGCAACGTCGGATTGTAGTAGAAGAATGTAATAATGACGTAATAAATTTATACCTGCCTTATTGTGAGATCATTTACGCGCTTGCCAGAACTGTAAATTATATTATCGGTCTCACGTCTCTCAGTGGATTTTCAAAGAGCGGTAAGTTATGTCATCTGGTCAACACGGATCATAAATATTTTTGCGTTATTTTATTATATATACAGGCTGTCCAGACCTAGCGAGGACAGAAGATTATGGCTTTATTATTAAAGTTAAAGAAAAGTGTTTTAGACAAAAGTTGTAGCCACTCTTAAAATACACATTCTAAAATTATTTTCAACTATACAGAGTGTTGCGTAAGTGAGTGACGATACAAACTTGTGTTTTTTTAAATGGAACACCCCATATATTTTGGCATATTTAGATGCTACTCTTAAAAAGGAAATGGATATAAACATGTGTAGGGGTATCTCTTACCGTTGTAGCTTTATTCACAATTTTGTGTCTCAACATGTCCAACTTTGTGGATACTGCGAGACGAAATCTGAAAGAATTTTTGAGATCTGTATAGGCAAGAAGTTTTCCACTTGCGTTAGGTTTAATAATCTATAATCAATTTATTTAGTTTTAAATAAATGAATTTGCAGGAATAACAAACGCAAAATTAACATTTACGCTTTGTTTTTAAATAGAACACCCTGTATATTTTTCTTCTAAAATACAGTATTTTTTATAAGCTTTTTAATGATACTATGTTTTCCCTATCCACACTTAGTATTATATAACTTATTAACTCTTATTATTAATAGATTGTAAATTTAAACGAAAAAAGCAGTAGTCACATGTGAATTTTTAAATAAAATAATTACTGAATTTTATATCTGTCATTAGTTACGTTCTATTTACAAAATAACGCTGATAATTGTATTTACTTTTACGATGAATTGCACGAAAGATGAAATGGTAAATATAATTTACGCATTGGGTGAGAGCGAAAGAAACTGTTTATTAGCCAATAGGATTTACTGTCAACGTTATCCAAATGCAAGACCTCCTAGAATCGAAGCATTTCAAAAATTAAAAGAACGTTTTGAAGTATCTGGAAATATTGGTTATTCCAAAAAGAAGATTAAAAATCGAAGGGTTACTAATGAGGAAAATGAATTAAATATTTTGCTATCGTTTGAAGAAAATCCTCAAGTAAGTACACGAAATTTGAATATCCAGACTGGAATAAGCAGGAGTACTATCAATTGCATCACAAAGAAAAATGAGTACCATCCCTACCATATGTCATTACATCAGGACCTTCATGGAAATGATTTTGTAATTCGTTTAAGTTTTTGCAACATTATGTTAAACAAAATTAATTTGGACCCGTTAACTATAACTTGTGGCAAGTCAATTTGTTGATTGTTATGATATAGTATGCTAGATATTCGTGAAGTGCCACGTTTAATTGTGTTTTGTTGTCTTCCATCGCCGTCTGTATCAAGCTTTTAACTTGTAATTTGTACTTGTTTCTGTGTATTTTGATTAGCGTGTAAAAAATATAAAATTGGAATTCATGAGGTCCTAGTTACGCCTCTGGTACTCACGTCATGTACCCCTGATTGCCGATCCGTACTTATTCTATACATACTGTAACGAAATATGTATCAGCCAGACCAGGCGACGTTAAAAAGGGGGTTATAAATCATCTCGGCACGACCGGTAAATATCGTAAATACAGTGAGTCATCTCACAGATGTACGACGTAAGCAAGGAAGAGTCCAGATTTCCTCCAGTATATTGCCGAACTTACTGGTACATTTCGAGAACATTTCATGCATGTGTATATGAGGCGACTGGGTCACCGAGTAATCGCGGAATAATTGCGGAATAGTTTCGGGAAAGAAAGTCCTTAACTAGTCTCGAGTGCGATAGTGGTAGCCAAAGAAATAAATATAGTAGTGCCGTCTTATATAAATAGAAGTGTTACATACATACGGACAGAGATATTAGTAATAGAACTAAATACATACAAGTGTTAATTTTAATTTATTAATAGTAGTTTAAGTGTGATAAGTTAGTTTTATATTTTATATTGTTATATAATTTTAAGTATATAAATATACAGACTGTTTTAAATAAATAATTGCACGAGTTGTTTATTAGAACCCGAAAACGTTACAATACATAATACAGTGTGTCCCCGGATGGACTGAACGATAGAGAGATAAAATATTTGGGCCTTTACGCAAAAATATCAAATTTTATAAAATTTTTGCCTGTCTGAAAACCATCAATTCTGAAACAATAATCTAATTATAATTTTTTTTGGGGGGGGATTGTTGCAAACCAAAACTGTATAGATTTTGGCCGAGAGAAAATCCTAATTTCAAAATTACTACAAGAAGTCAGTATTACAAAAAGGTTAATGTGTGGTGTGGTGTTATGTATGGAAAAATCATCGGTCCGTATTTTTTTAATGAAAATTTGAATCAACAAACGTATTTGGAGTTGCTTCAAAAATTTTTAATGCCTGCAATAAAAGATGAACCTAACTTGAAAAGTGTAATTGTTTCAACAAGATGGGTGCCCTACTCACTCAACAGTGCTAGTTAGAAATTATCTGCAAGAAGATTTTGGGAACAGATGGATAGATCGTTACCGACCTGTTAGTTGACCGGCTCGTTCCCCTGATTTAAGCCCCATTGGATTACTTTTTATGGGGATATGTCAAACAGCATGTTTATAATACTAATTTAGATAACAATATCGAAATTTTAAAAGAAAAAATTATGGAAGCGGTCAATTCTGTCATTGAAGATATGACCCATGATGTGATTATCTAATTGAAATTAAACGTGACTCACTACCACTTGTCTCAGAAGATACTTATCATCCTGCTTTGAGTATAAGTCTCACATATAGATCAATTTCAAAACGTCCAGCTTTTATATCTTAATGATAACAAAAGTTACAATTTTTATAAAGCCAATTATAATAATCTTTATTCAGATTTCTCACATGCTGACTGGTCCATTCTAAAAAGTTAATAATAATAATAATAATTTATTGCAGTAAATTTTTACAAAAAAAAACATTGGCAGTGTCAAATAACAAACAAAGGAAAAGTTAAAAAAGAACACACTGCAATAGCAGAATCATATACAGCACAATATGTATGTTACATTAAGAGAACAGACATACAAAAGTTAACACAATTTATAGTATCCACGTCCGGTATTTACAACGTATTATTTAATAACTCTTTAAAGTTATAGAAGGCCCTGTCCAAAAGATATGCTTTCAAATTGCGTTTGAATGCGGTTCTATTCACATCAGCAGCTATCTTTAAGTACTCCGGGAGTGCATTAAAAGCCGAGATAGCTTTGTAATAAGGCCCCCTCTCGTAGCTGCTTGACCTATGCGATGGCACAGACAAATTGAACCCGTTTCGCGTGGTCATAGTAACATAAACCTGGTTATTCCTGACAAACCGTGACGAATTTCTCTGCACTAGCATAATCAGCTCATAAATATACAAAGAAGGGAGCGTTAAGATCTTCAAATTACGGAAAAGATCCCTGCAGGGGGCCAAAAAATGCGCCCCACACATTGATCGAATCACTCTCTTCTGCAATAGATATATAGTATTGAAGCTGGTGGATGATCCCCAAAAAATAATTGCATAACGCAAGCGAGACTCTATGCTACCATAATAAAATTTCTCGATTGCATCAGTCGAGGTACATCTCTTCAATATATTCAACGCATATATGGCGGAGGAGACCCGGCCGGCCAGAAGAGCGCAGTGCAAGGATGAATCCAAAGTAAGGCCCAAAAAACCACAAGACGGACTCATAGGGACTGAACGGCCACCAGATCGCACATGCAAACTGTAATCAATCTTTGAATTTTTTGAAAAATAAACTATCTTCGTTTTTGCTGTATTTAAAATTAATTTATTAGAGTTGCACCACGAGCCCATGTCAGCAATCACCCGAGATGCCAACGTCGATAATTGACCCAGACTCTCACTTGTTACGACACATGTAGTGTCGTCAGCGTACTGTGTGACAGCACAGTCACGAAGCCCTGTCTGAAGGTCGGAAACATAAATCAAAAATAAAGTGGGCCCCAAGATAGACCCCTGCGGCACACCCCTGTCCACCAACGCAAACCCCGACACATAATCCCCACACACCCCATCCACTACCCCATTCACACTCGTGGCATGATATCTATTTGTGAGATAGGACCTGAAAAGCTCGAGTGCCGTCCCCCTAATACCAACCCTCTCCATCTTATTTAATAGGATGTCGTGATCAAGAACGTCGAAAGCCCTCGATAAGTCAAAAAATATGCCCAAAACACAACACCCGCCATCCAAAGATTCATAAATGGAATTAATGGCATTACACATGGCGTCACATGTCGATTTCTTTGCTAGAAAACCAAATTGAGAAGGATTTATTACATTGTGTGAGGTCAGGAATGAACTCAATCTCTCACTAATGACTTTTTCAAAAATTTTACTAAAGCTGGGCAACAATGATATAGGACGGTAATTGCTTATGTCTGTGGTTAGTCCCTTTTTTAGACAAGGTATGATCTTCGCCAACTTTAGCTTATTGGGAAAGATGCCCCTCTCCAAACTCAAATTAACAAGATACACCAACGGCTCCACAATAAATTCAGTAACGTGTCTCATAAGTGAGTATGGAATATCATCAATACCAGCAGAATTCTTTACACTCACCTTATTAATTATATTAATTATTTCAATTCTGTCAGTTGGAGCGAGAAACAGGTTACTCGACAAACTTCTTATATTAAGAGCATCAGTTACTGGCTCGGCCATGATAGGGGTTGATCCCCCAAACTGTAAGTTGAAACAATTCGCCACCTCAACGGGATCTGAAACCAACTCGTTTAGGTCATTTTTTAGATGAATGTGTTTACTCTTTTGCTCCTTAGTTTCTCTTCTGACTACATTCCAAACTGCACGACACTTGTTCGAAGAGGAACTAATTACATTATCATAATAGCTACGTTTAGCCAAAAGCAATAATTTATTATATTTATCCTTTTCCAACTTATAAAGTTTATACAAATCAACATCCCTATGCTGCATATACAATCTATATAAATCCCTAATATTCCCGGCCATCTCACCCAAGGCAGAGGAATACCAGGGCAAATTCATTCTACGTTTCATTTTTTGTTTGTTCAGCGGGAAACTAATATTAAAGTAATACATAAATGTATCATAAAACACATTGAAACTCTGATCGGGATCAGAGTACTGATAAACCGCATTCCAATCCTCTCTAAGTAACATGGATCTGAACGTGTGCATTTGATTATCAGAGAAATCGCGTTTTATTACAAATCGTGGTAATTTCCTATTTCCCCAGTCACAATGGCAATCCGCCGACACCAATTGATAATGATGATCCGACATAAGGCACTCAACGACGTCAACAGCAAAAGCATCCGGATAGACATTTGAAAAGATATTGTCCACTCTCGTGGCAGACGTTTCAGTAACCCTCGTATCGGTATGGATAAGGGGCTTTAAACCATATGAATTAAACAAATTTAATATTTCTGAAACAAGGCCGTTATCCTCCTTGAAATTAAAATTGAAGTCGCCACAAACTATAATTCTATCCCTACACAGATCAAATGATTCGAGAAGTTGCAATAATTTCTCAAGGAAGACCCCAAATTTACCAGATGGACACCTGTACAAACAAACAACTATAATGCGTTTTGCTCCATGTCCAATATAAATCCCAGAATATTCAAAATCCCCCTCAACCCGCAGTACTGAACAATCAACCGGGGAAGCAACCACACCCGACCGGACCAGCAACAAAGTTGTACTGATGTTAACGACGCAGTACATGAGTTCTATGGTATAATTTATGGCATTCTCGATTTGTCGGTGCCTAAGTCAGTTGGAAATTCTAATTCTTTAAAATGCCCGCCATGGTCCACTGTTTATATAAAGAATGAGTTGTCAGTTAAAAGGTATTATCATGTAAAGTGGGAAAAAACCGGTGACATGTATTTTAGACGAGAATTTGAGAGACTACGCAAAATAGTTAAGGCCAAGATCTCTGAAGGTTATATGTGTTACAATAACAATATACAACACAAGTTATATACTGATCCACGTTCCTTTTGGTACTATGTTAGATCAACAAAATGTTCTAGTAGAATTCCAAGTAGACTTAACGATTTCGTTCAAGAATATAACACACCATCTGCCATTCTTGATGCCTTCGCATTGGTTTTCTCTTGTGCTTTCGTGCGTGGTGGCGTGATTTATGACCTACCTGATTCGCTGTCTAATTACCCGTTGGTGCATGACTCAGATATCATCCTTGAAGAAGTCATCCGGCATTTTAATAAACGGCTTAAAAATAAATTTACTTCAGGAAATGACAACCTTCCTTGTTTTTTGGTGAGGGACTGTGCTACAATTTTTGCTGAACCTTTATGTGTGATTTTCAACTTGGCTCTACGCACATGCGTCTTTCCAGATGATTGGAAGATTGCAAGGATATGTCCAGTTTTTAAAAAAGGCGACGTTAACAACCCCAACAACGACCGCCCTATTGCCATTATCCCTGCTTTTGCGAAGATTTTGAATCAATAATTAATGAGCGAGTCGCCGTTCTCACTAAATCGTGTATGTCCTTCCACCA
Source organism: Amphimallon solstitiale (assembly GCA_963170755.1). Taxonomy (NCBI): domain Eukaryota; kingdom Metazoa; phylum Arthropoda; class Insecta; order Coleoptera; family Scarabaeidae; genus Amphimallon; species Amphimallon solstitiale. Next base: position 162,119,898 of record OY720677.1, read on the forward strand.
GCATGGATTTACATCAAGAAGATCCACAATCACCAATTTATCCACTTTATCCCAAGAAATAGCAGAGACGCTGGACATGAGCCTTTGACAGTACTGACCACTCAATACTGCTCCGCAAACTGAGCTATTTGGCTTTCGATAACGCACTAGTCTGCTTTTTTAAATCCTACCTGACAAACTGCCAGAATTACGTCTATTATAATGGCTTCAGATCCTTTCAGTATGTGTCATCATCTGGTGTACCACAGGGTTCGAACCTTGGTCTTCTTTTATTTAATCTATTTATTAACGATCTTATTAATGCGATTCAGTGTCATGTTTTGGCTTATGCGGACGATATCGAAACTTATCAGAGTATAGTGACTTATCAGAAAATACTTGACTTCATTATTCGTATATACCTGTAATTGTATTACTAACTTACAAACGATATGTTCCCTTTTTATGCTCTCGTTATAAGTATACTAGAATACACATCTGAGGTGTGGTTCCAGATGTACCGTGTATACTCGAACGCAGTTGAACGGGTGCAAAGAAGATTCCTGAAATACCTATCAATCAAACTAGATGGCTTCTATCCGATTCAGAATACCTACTACGGCGCATTGCTCTTGAGACACAATTTTAGAGCACTATCCGAAAGAAGAACTGACATCAGTGCCTCCTTCATGAATAACTTATTGTTCAGTGTATTGAATGCTTCGGAGTTGCTTTCTAGAGTGAACGTCCTGGTGCCACGTCTACAGTCGAGAGCAAGCAAATCAATGGACTACCTAAGTCTGACGTCACAAGGAGGCGGGGCTTACAAAACCTTTCTAAACGTTAGAAAAGTGTATGTAATCTGTCATGAGAAATAATTTGAAGTTATATTATAATTTTATCGAGTAAAAATAGACTATTGGGATTTTATAATTGGTTTAATGGTATACTAAACATATCAACTGCTTAATTTGTATTACAATTTTTGTATATTTGTGTATAGAATGCTATGTTTTAATTTTAGCACATGTGCATCATTATTTTTAATATGTTCATACGTAAATTGAACTTGTAAGGTTTGGAATTTTATGGACAATTTTTCAATTTCTTGTTTTAAGAAATAATTTTCAACTTCCACAGAGGCACTGCTTGACATGATTGGTTCTGCCGCAGTTATTTCACTTGTAGATTCTGCTGTAGGATTATCTTGCTCTTGAGCTTGTAAATTGTCATTAGAAGTATTTACATTTTCTTCTGTCACAATTTTCAATTTTCTTAGTAATGTATGAAATATATGTGGATACATAAGGATCTAAAATACTTCCCGCTCTTTTGGATTTGGAAATTGAAATTTTCGTTTCAAATTGTGTTCGAATAGGGTTGGCCTATTTTTTCTTTCCTTATTAACAAAATGACACAAGCACACTAGTGAATATTTTGAAGGTTCTCGATCCTGTCTTCTACAAATTAATATCAAGTTAAATACATACCAATCTTATTTACATCACTTACCTAATTAAATTGATCCATTTCTTTTTTTCTATTGTATTTGCTGGAAAACAGAAAAACTTACAGGTTTTCATTTCACTTAATGCTTACAATGGGGAACAAAACACATCACCATCTTCACTACTAAAAAATTAAGGATATCAAAATTAACAATAAGATCTGATATCGATTTATTATATCACTATATCATACATCAGGGATATCAAAGTAACATAACCTCAAAACTCTTAGTTAATTAGCATAGAAATGACCTGCAAGAACTCAAAATAAAAAATCATATCGGCAAATACTACACAATTTAAGAGTGATTGGAAAGGTTTTTAAATAACCGCCGTTTAATGACGTCACCACTTAGGCAGTGTATTATGGTTCCGGAGCCCACGACGAATATCTTATACAAAGCACCCTTATACCATGCTGCTATAAATTTCAATAATCGACATGTGTAATTTTTATAATTTTTGCGATTTTAGTGTCAATTTTCCAATTTATTTAATATGCTCGTTGTTTTTGTAATACATCATTTCATAATTACAGTACAATCGCGATAGTGTGAACACAAAAATACAGTGAGTCGTTCAAACTAACGGGGGTGTTTATAGAAACGAGGGTGTAATTAAACAAATTAACTTTATTACTTAAACTTAAATGGATTATACATGAACATCCCTAAGATGTAAAAAAATCTGTTATTTTTTTCTGAACATTATTTTGAGCAATTTTAGCCATAACTGCTTTTTCTTGAATTGCTTTCAAAGTGATGATGTCACTCATATATATGGAATTTTGATTGGACCATTCTACAGCTACATTAAATGCTTTAATTGCATCGGAATGGCAAATTTTTCGTTCAAAGGACTCAGTTTCATCCTCATCTGAAGAACACATTTCCACAACATCTGCCGCCTCACCCTTGTCCAAATCTTCCACATCTGCAGTAGTGTAGTCAGCCTAAAATTTGCAGTTTTGATTATGTTATTGACTTCTAAAACCACTTATGCATTAACTTGCTGGAGCAAGTTCCTGTAGTAAATTTATTGTATCCCTAATAGCATCAGGAACCAAAGTTTTTTCACATCTTAATTTTTCCCGTAATGTACTTAATGGAATGTTATCTTCGTCTGCATCCTCATTATGTTCATTAAAATCTGGCAGGATATTTCTCCAACACTTTTCGATTATTGTTGAGCTAAGTTTCTCCCACGCCGCAGCTAAGTGTATTATTGCATCTTTTAGTGAAATCTTACCGAGTGCTGCAGCTATTCCTTCTTCCGTTGATACAACAGAACTCAGCAAACTGTTTCTATAGTATAGTTTGGTGAGCCTTAAAATATTTTGGTCCATGGGTTGGATCAAAGATGCAACATTTGGAGGTAAGAATTTTACAAAAATCATCCCATCTTTAGTCCTCAGTTCTGTTGCTGATGGATGGGACGGGGCATTATCCACAAGGAGAATTGCTTTCTGAGGTAACTGCTGATTACGCAGAAAACATCTTACCTACGAATTAATAATTTTGAAATAATTAGGCGTATGAAACACACCTCAGGTACAAAATGTCGAAAAAACCATTCCTTAAAGAATTCCTGAAGCATTTACACAACCCATAAACGTCAGTCGTTGCTTAGAAATTTTTAATCCAGCAGCAGTTTTTTCAGCTAATGAGACATAACTTTTATCAGGCAATAAGCGCCAATACAATCCTGTCTCATCAGCATTATGAATCTGGTGCAACTTTAGGTCATGCTCTTGAAAAATATGGTTTAGATCCTCTTTAAAAGGGTCTACTGCATCTGGGTTGGCTGATAATTTCTCCCCTGTGATTTTCAAAAACCTTATGCCACGACGATGTTTAAATCTTTGTAGCCAACCGTCACTGGCTGTGAAAGTATCAATATTCAATTGTTTTGATAGTGACAATGCCTTCTGTTTCAGCATAATCCCTGAAACTGGAAAATTCTTGCCTCTTTGTTTAAGAAACCAGTAGTACAATTTCTCTTCTAAAAGCGGAAATGCTGACTTTTTCAATGTGCATTTTTACTTTCTTATACGTAGTATAAGGAAGTATTGTGATGATGAAAATTTTCGACCTCGAGATTTTTGCAGATGTCCACGTTTTGAGGTCCCCTGATACCAAAAAAGTGGTTTTTAAAAAATCTCTCTCTCTCTCTCTCTCTCTCTCCTCTCTCTCTCTCTCTCTCTCTCTCTCTCTCTCTCTCTCTCTCTCTCTCTCTCTGTGTGTGTGTGTGTGTGACCACGATAGCGGTCAAACCGCTGTAGATATCAAGTCCAACTTTTGTATTTACGAATATAATCTCCCTCTTGAGAACTGATTAGATTTTGAGCAAAATCGACAAACCGGAAGTAGTAGTTTACTTCAGTGAAAAAATCGAATTTTGCAAATATTTCGTCAATTACTAAGTTTAAACAAATTTATAAATGATTCAAATATACTCAAAATTAAATTTGAGAAAAATTGTTTTAATAAAGTTTTTCGAAATTCCTACCGGAAGTAGGTCTTTTACTCTTATCGAAAATCAGTTTTTTGCGAATATCTCGCAAGTCATGCTTTCTAGGCTGGTACATTACAAGCATAAAAGTATTTAGAGTGTACTTTTAAATATCTTTTGTATAAAAAAAATTTCAAAATTCAGACCGGAAGTACCACTTTTACTCTTATCGAATAGCGATTTTTTGCAAATATGTCATAAGATATGGATTCTATATATATTTATCGAGAGTACAAAAGTATTTAAAACTATATTTGCAATATTTTTTGTATATATGAAATTTCAAAATTCGGACCGGAAGTAGCACTTTTACTCTTAGCGAGGAGCACTTTTTTGATATCTTGCGAAGTATGCATTCTATAGCGATTTATTAAGAGAATGAAAGTACTTAGAATAGGATTTTGAATAAGTTTTGTATTAAGAAAATTTTTAAAATTGTACAGTTTGAAACGCTCATACGTATAAGAAAGTCGTGTGGTGGCCACACCTCATTTTTTCGATGGTTTTAGTGTGTGAGTTAACGTATCGACAATGAGTTTTTCATTTTTTTTAATAGCACAAATGGTTGATTTTGAAACTCCGTATTTTTTAGATTACACTGTGACTGACATTCCTTTTTTACGTTCTTCGATTATATTGGCTTTTACTGTTAAACTCAAAAATGTCTTTAATTTCCCCATCTTGCTCTAAGCATTTACACTATGTATTTACACTGGAGGCACATTCACAACTATACCTTTATACATGACGACGGCGCATTTAGTATACATGCTTCAATGTATAAAATAAGGGACTTCCCCGAGCGGTAAATAAAGAAAACTCCGACATAAACATATAATGCACTTGTTCGCACCATCGAGGGTCCACGCTGTTCATACTACTCGGCGTTCAATGTAAATAATTTCGTGTTCACACCACCGACAGTTTTTCAGTATACCGCATGTTCACACCATCGCGATTGTACTGTATTTCTTAATCTACATTGCATTATCGAACATTCTTGTAGTTGTATTGCCTCATTTGGAATTCTCTGTTGGGTAATTAATAAAGTTATTATTATCATTATTATTATTATAATTTTCGTTCTTATGAGATTGGCAATACATCCGTCATTATTTTTCGTCCATGATGAAAGTGGATTGTTTCGTGCGTTCTATTATACCTACTTACAAAATGGAATGAGATCCTGATTTAAACGAGATCAGAAAGAGACACACAAATATTTAGAGAAACACATGCAATTATTTGTTTTAGTTAAGAGAGAAAAAGAGGGTGAAACGTAGGAAATTCTAATACACACATATAATAAACACATACACATCTATAACGTATATACAAGAAACAATGCGGTAGGTAAAATATTTTACTTCTTTCTTTCTTCTGTCTAATGGTGATTCGAACTTCTTGTGGATGTTGGTTGTCGATGATGTTGTGTTTTATGTGTTATATTGAAGAAAACGCGCGATGAAGCATCTCATTATGTATATGAAGTAGGTAGTTGCCTGGGGCTCATCAACTTTCCCTGGTGAGTCCAGTGACTGTAGCTAACGACACAGTATCGCTTCTATCTCCTTCTCTGTCTGGCACCATGTGAACCGATAGGTGAGAAGGATTGAGATTGAGATGCTGAAATTCCGATTACATTCAAAACTCTTCGTACGTGTGTGTTTATGCGTCGGTATTAAAATTGGTGTTACGAACTATTGAAATGTAAATGTAGTGATTTAGATTGGGTTGTTATTAAGAGTAAAAAAAAAACTATACCTAATGTGTGTGCTAATACATATATATCGCTATGGATGCTATGACATAAATAATAAATATTATATTTTCAAGGTCAAGGTGCTAAAGAAAAACTTTCAAATTGTATCTTTGGTGCGATTTTATTGCAGTTGAAATGTGGGAACACCAGGGATGCAAGTGACAATATATATATATACTTACTAGCTGTCCGTATAAATTACTTCTAGTGAATATTTTGGTAGTCTAATAAAAAATAAGTAACTTATTGTAAGTGTGTGGGGATATGGAATATGACTGCAAGAGGAATGGAGCGCTGTGAACGATGAGGGCCTATAAAAATAACAAAACACCAAACATTCATTTTTTGAATTCATTGTACTTTTATTATCTTAACTAATAAATTTCTAATTACATCTCTATCACAAATAATGACAATTAAAAAAAAAACTTTATCAGTCTCTTAGTGCAATGGAGTGTACGATATTTTTAGTGAGTCCATCTTTAGCCAACACAAACAAACTGGATGGTTTACCCACGCGAGAACATGCCACGTATAATTGTCCGTGTGAAAAACACGGTGTGCCCAAATCTAAGCCACAAACAGACATCGTTTGGCCTTGATGTGAATATACTTAATATGAGAGTTGCACTGAGAAAGTTAAATGATAAGTATAAGCGTCACTGCGTCGATCGACGCACAATCAGTAAAGTACTAATATCGCTATTAAAAAATAGGGGTTGGTGGTGGAAGGGTGAAAATTTAAGGTTGTATGTATTTTTAATGCCGAATCATAAAAAAACTAAAATACAAAATTTTGTCCAAAAAATTTTTGGGATGGACCACCCTTATCACTTAGGGACATGAAAAATAGTTTACGTCCTATTCTCAGACCTGCTGAATATACTCACAAAATTTCATAAGAATCGGTCAAGTCGTTTCGGAGGAGTTTTGGGATAAACACTGTGACACGAGAATTTTATATATTAGATGTACGATTCATGTATTACAGATACGTATTGTTCCAAACTGTTCTGGAATTTATAATTCAGGGAGGAATAAATAATGTGCAAGACAAAGTGAATTCCTCAAAAAAGAAAACACACCGATAAAACAAATAAAATAGAAATAACGAAAAGTCAGCTAAATAAAACATATATGCATGTTTCCGATGCATTCTTCATAAGGGGAGTTTTACATGATCTGCATATGATCAATTTCCACGCAAAGATTAAGGCATTTGAAAAACTTGCCACTACATGAACGACATAACCAATATTTGTTCTAGTGACCCTCGATCCAAATCTGCAATTATATTTAAAACTAGTTGAAATACAGTATTTTGATTTTTTTCGTTTTTAAGCGGTATAAAGCGTACTGTGCTTATAATATACTTTTTTTGAATCGGGAGATCCTAGATATTTTTATTCTGAACACAATATATTTGCGATACTTTCAAAATACCACTGGTCTACAAAAAGCACTTTGAAACCAATGAGAATGATCACAAATTACGCAATGATAAATCGCAAACAGGCAACACACAATTCAAAACTTTAATGAGCTTGAACACCAAATAAACACAGATTGCATTCATTTTTCTATTAAGTGTGAGAGTATATGTTAAACTAGTTTATAAAGGAAAATGCAATCAGGCAAATGTATTTTAAATTTTGGGTTTATTTATGATTTTGAAAGTTTCATTAAGATATCGGCCTTATTTTATAAACATTTAAATGATATATCCAGAATGTATTAAACATTAATTTTTCGTCTGAAATAAATACGATAACAGCACTATGAAATCGTACTTTTACTTTCTTATACGTAGTATAAGGAAGTATTGTGATGATGAAAATTTTCGACCTCGAGATTTTTGCAGATGTCCACGTTTTGAAGTCCCCTGATACCAAAAAAGTGGTTTTTGAAAAATGTCTGTGTGTCTGTGTGTGTGTGTGTGTGTCTGTGTGTCTGTGTGTCTGTGTGTCTGTGTGTCTGTGTGTGTGTGTGTGACCACGATAGCGGTCAAACCGCTGTAGATATCAATTCCAAATTTTGTATTTACGTGTATAATCTCCCTCTTGAGATCTGATTAGTTTTTCAGTAAAATCGGTAGACCGGAAGTAGCAGTTTACTTCAGCGAAAAAATCGAATTCTGACAATATTTCGTCAACTATTAAGTTTAAACAAATTTATGAAGAATTCATATATAATTAAAATTGAAATTGAAAATAATTTTATTTAAAAAGTTTTTCGAAATTCCTACCGGAAGTAGGTCTTTTACTCTTATCGAAAATCAGTTTTTTGCGAATATTTCGCAAGTCATGCTTTTTAGATAAGTACGTTACGGGTATAAAAGTATTTAAAACATAATTTTCAATATCTTTTGTATGAAAGAAATTTCAAAATTCAGACCGGAAGTACCACTTTTACTCTTATCGGATAACGATTTTTTGCAAATATGTCGTAACTTATGCATTCTATATATATTTATCAAGAGTACAAAAGTATTTAGAACTGAATTTTCAATATTTTTTGTATATATGAAATTTCAAAATTCGGACCGGAAGTAGCACTTTTACTCTTAGCGAGTAGCACTTTTTTGATAATATCTTGCAAAGTATGCATTCTATAGAGATTTATTAAGAGAATAGAAGTACTTAGAATAGGATTTTGAATAATTTTTGTATAAAAAAATTCTTAAAATTCTATTATTTGAAACGCTCATACGTATAAGAAAGTCGTGTGGTGGCCACACCTCATTTTTTAATTTTATTTCTGGTAGTGATGTGTATTTACTTTAGATGTTGAAGCTTTTTAATTCTATAATATGAGCAATGTCATAAACAGTGATGTAAAATTACCGTAATTTATATTTTCGGTAAATTACCGTGATTATTTCCTTCACCTGTCAAATTTAAATTTTGTCCAATCACAATCAAAACTGAAGTTGAAATTAACCAATGAAAGGTACCGGTTCTTGATATCAGCGACTATTACAAATCGACTATTCAAATGTAGGTAACAAATCAGGTATGTATTTTTTCATTAAGTGACAAACGTGTCAAATAGATGAAAATGTCCGACAAAAAGAGATTTAGCGATGTTTCGGATGAAATTATTGATAATCACATCGATTTGACAACTCATTTTTTATTATGAAACTTGGTTTAGGAAATAATCTTAACAAATATAGCTCGAGCTTGATAAGTAGTCGACTATTACATTGTTTCAATTTTTCTCGTGTGCCTCCTAATTTGACTTAACCAAAATTGGCATTAATAATTAAAGACTAAAGCCCTCGAGCTAAAGCTCTCGTGCTCTAGTCAAATTATTAATGCCAATTTTGGTCTCGTCAAATTGACCGTAGCGCACACTCGAAAAATTGATCACAATGAAATAGTCGACTATTTGTCAAGATCTCGTTATATTATCTATGACTATTCAATTCACCTGTCATTGTTCAAATATGAACCAATAAAATAGCAAATATTTACTTTCGTATCATAGCAACAGGAAATTTCAGCGATTATATCTTCCTAGAAGGTATTCAAGTGGATATTTTAAACAAGTGAAAGTTTTTATTAATGTAACTCATTTACTAACAATATTGAAGGTACAATTAGAAAAACTAACATTACTGCAGTGCTGCAGCAGACATTCTGGAACAGAGCTATCACTGGGAGTACCCGAGGGAGTACCTTTCTCTTGTAGCTTAATACCGTCACTATTACTGACAGATGTCGAAGTTGTACATGACACATTTGTTGTTGTAAAATTTCTTCGCATTTTGGTGATAATCGACTCGTGGTGCTCATCATCAAGCTGCAAGTACGATTTTATGGAATTCAGATTTTGGTGTCCCGTTATTTTCATCAGTTGTTGCTCTCCGACTCCAGCTTTCGCCAGAGATGATACAGTTGAAGAGCGTACCGAATGATTTGATATCTTCCTTCTTTTAACATCTAATCCAGTTTTTTCAGCTAATAACTTCACCCATTTACTGATCTCACATATACCAACTGGACTGTTCTTATACCACACCGCATTCTCAACTTTATCCCAAAACGGATTCGGTGTCAAAAACATCCTTTCTGTTTTCACATTTTTTCCTCTCTTCGATTTCAGTAGATAATACAATCTAAATAACAGAAGAATATTAATTATACCGTCTTGAAATTAAATATAAATAGGTTACCTAACTGGACACATATCGGTATTGCTTTTATTCTCTATCAACCACTTGCTGCCTGTCAATGATTTAGTTCCCCCCTGCGCAGTTTTCGAAAATACTGGATTATACTCAATTCTACCAGTTCTTCTTCCCTTGTTATCGAGTTCCTCCTTGAAGTAATAGGTGAAACAGTTGCTCCCTTCTCCTCCCCGCCAAGCTAGTTCGTAAGATGCTATTAAGAAAAACTTTTTCTGTAAACCGTCTGGGGTACTCTCATCTAATATGCGTATCATATTTAAGTATTCTGGTTCTGTAAGTGCCGCCGCGTTGCTGGTTCTTTTTTCAGGACACGCTTGCAGTTTTCTTCTTGTAGCATCCCTGGCGTCACGTGCTGACTTAAATATTGCATCAGAAAACGGGTTTACGTTTATTTTCCACTTATTGAAGAACATTTCTTGAACCATTTTCGCCGTCACGTTCCACATGTGCTTGATGACGCCTTCTTTATAATCGGACCCATCTTTTTTCTTCATATTACATGCCCACGACTTTAAGATGACATTTAAGTCCACAGGAGAAGTAGATTGATCCAGTTTATAGCCTTTTGCTGTTAAAAATGTACTAAATTGTCTCCATACTGAATCTTTGGATTTCTTCGTGTTCCAAGGGATATTTTCGCAAATTTCAGCATCGATTTCGTCTTCAGATTTCGTGCCAAATCTTTTCTCAGTTCCCATTATTTAGAAACACCAGTTTTTATTCAACGAAACGAACTAAATAGGAACACGATTCCAAAAATTTTAATGACAAACATAAATGTTTTTTTTGTTGACATGGAAACGTAATCATGTGTAACTAAATTTTGAGTCATTTTAATATGAAAAATTGATTTGGTTCATTGAATAGTCTCTCGAATACGATTCGTAGTCAAAGTTGAGTCTACTATTTTTGTGGTGCTTTACACTCATGTCTTTCATAATTGCGAATACTACTCGTGCTCCGCACTCGTAGTATTTAAATGCAATCATGAAAGACATTCGTGTAACCACCACAAAAATAATCGACATAACTTTGACTACTCATGGTATTATAAGTGATTATTTTTTAAACTGTTATGTCAGCCAATCGTAATGAGAAAAAGTTTGAAATCGACCAATAACATCACAATTACACCGACTATTTGCTAGTAGCAAATTACACCGATAATTTTTTGATTAAAAAGAAATCCAATCAAATTGGTGTATTTCTAATCATGTGTGTCAAATTAACCAATGAAACCATCATTTAACTAACGCTTATGTCATCATGAAATGTCATACATCATTGTCTATTCCGATGACAATGATGTATGACATTTTATGATGACATAAGCGATAATAGTAGTTTATACAACGAGTCAATAATGACAGTTATTATTCCCGAGAGCTGAAATTACTCCCGAGCCGCGTAAGCGGCGAGGGAGTAACTCAGCTCGAGGGAATAATAGTCATTATTGCGAGTTAGTATACACTACTTTATCGACGACTAACTGAAAATTACTAAAAAAAATCAAAATAAGTAAACGAAAATGTCAGATTACTATATCAATATGACGTTTGATGGTTAGGCAGTCAGTAAAATGGCCGGACTTGTCTATCGTTACTATGACAACGTTAGGAACGTTATGTTCTTATTGGCGGAATGCAGTGAATAATGGTAACGTTATGGCCCATTATATGTTCTTATTGGCGGAATGCAGTGAATAATGGTAACGTTATGGCCCATTATTCACTGGTCGCATTTCATTATTCCCTACGGGTATTATGAGTGTTATTATTAGCCAATATTGATTAATATAATACATACTTTATTGTTTAGTCGTCGATAAATATAATTTTACGAATTGTTCTATTATTTTTTCAAGTTGTTTAATTGGACCTGTGTTTAAATAAATACATAAAAAAGTTAGTATTGCCCTGGTTGTCAAGGTAGCGCATCCATTTGTCTCAAAATAAGCATTAAAATTCAGGACCGTCGCCATTTTGAAGCAACCTTCAGATTTCGCTTTTGCGATTTTCTCTAACATAAGGTGAGTGAATTGGTATAAATTCGAAGAAACAATTAGTTATCTTACAAAAACCAACATGAGCACGAGATTTGGTCAAAGCTCGGCTGATTCAATACAAACAGCTGTCGAACAAACAACACCAATCAACACCAAAAAAAGTAAGAACACAATATGGAAACAGTTTTCAGAGTTTTGCCTTGAACGTAATTATGAGTTAACTGCATCAACCGAGTTGAAACAAATCACAACAATTTTGGAGGACTGGGCATATAACATGCGCAAAAAAAATGGAGAAAACTACAAAGAATCTGTTGTCAAAACTTTTTGGAATGGAACCGCAAAACTTATCCAGGAAAAATATTTCAAGGATTATAATAGAAAAATGGATCCATTCACTGATATTGAATTTAAGACTGCGAGAGACGCGCGTAATTGTAAGCGTCGAGAACTTCAATTTATTCTCGAAAAAAGAAAATCATCTGCTGCAGCTCTCAAGAAAGAAGAAATAGAACAGATGATAGCAGCATGGGACGAAAATACTCCAACTGGATTACAAAGAAAGTTCTATCACACTGCTAGCTACGAACTGACATGGAGAGGTGGAGAAGCGTCAAAAGCGTTAGTGCAATATTTTAGAGAAGAGATAGATCATTATGGAAATCAAACTGGAAAGATAGAATATAATCCGATAATTTCTAAAACTGCACAAGGTGGATCGCGCAGGTTAACTGATAGCAAATTTTTAACGCCAAATAAAAATAACACTGACAAATGTCCGGTACGCCTTTTTCATAAATTAATGTCAAAAAGAACTGAAAATATTCAAATTGATCGTTTCTTTTTGTCACCGAATCCATATTGGCAGGAACCTTTATCTAAGGGGTGGTATAAAAAGCCCCCGGTAGGCCAAAACGAAATAGGAAAATGGACAAAACAAGCGGCCCAAAAGATTGGCTTGGATCCTAAAAAGATAAAAATTACAAACCATTCACATCGTTCTTCTGCTGTAACACAACTAGCTAAAAGTGGAGTAGGTGAGCAGCAGTTGTTAAAAATAACAGGACACTCTTCTGCAAACTCCATCAAACCCTATCTACAACTTGACGAAAAGCATCACGCAACCGTAATAAACAAATTAAGAGGAGACACTGTTTCTTCCTCTTCATCTCAAGGAAATAGCACTATTACCTACAATAATTGCACCATTTACTACAACAATTGCAATGATTCTTAATTGTTTAATAAAGATACTTACATACTTATTTAACATTTTCCGACATAGTTTAAAAAATAATCACGCCGAATTACATTCGTAGTAATAATTTTTTGTTGATAATTTTAACTAGATTAGCACTCACCTTTATTGCTATTAAGAAATCCCACTCGTGGACTTCGTCCACTCGTGAGATTTCTATAGCAACAAAGGTTCGTGCATCTAGTTAAAAATATCAAAAAATTATCACCACTTATGTAATTACTGTTGATAAATTACCGACCTTTAAATTAACATAGCAATTTACTCAAGAAATGGTAAATTACGCAAGAATAAATCTTGATAAAAGAAGAGCGGTAATTTACCAAAAATATAAATTACGGTAATTTTACAACACTGGCATAAACAAGTAAAATATTACAAAAACAATTCCCTGTTGTAAGGCCTAGCGCACACGCATCGATATTTATCGTACGGAAAAATATCGTATCATCAAATTCTTTTAGTGGAACAAAGAAGATCTTATGCTCTTCTTTGTTCCACTAACAGAATTTGATCATACGATATTTTTCCGTACGATAAAAATCGATGCGTGTGCGCTAGGCCTAACAGTAACGTGCCTGTTTTTTTTTATCAAACGTGGAAATGTTTAGGTATATTCTCTAATAAACAGATGTTTTGAATTATTGAAAATTATATTCTTCCCATTCTACATTGATAGCGTTGATTAGCGAAATTAAATTATAAACATTTTGTCCTAGGCAAAATTCGAACTAAATTTTATCCCCAAATACCCTATATGTTGTATTCATTTTTTCCTACTTAAGTTTGAGTATACATTAAACAGGTTTGTAAAAAAAAATATATTATATATATATATATTACTCTATATATAAAATAACTATTTTTGTTTATAACTTTGTAACAAATTAATCCGGTGTTTTTTCTTCAGATATCGACGGCGCATATTAGGCGCAACATTTTGGCACTAAAAAGAACATTTGCGCCGCAAGTTGTGGTGCTAACTTCACGCACCTATATAACTGTATTTATTTATAACTTTATAACAATTAAGTGTTTCGGTGTTTTTTCCTTAGATATCGACGGCGCATGTTGTGCGCCAACGATTTGCACTACATTGAAAGTTTGCGCCGGAAATTTTGGTCTGGTAAGAAGTTGATACTAAATAACTATTTTTGTTTATAACTTTGTAACAAATTAATGCACCGGTGTTTTTTCTTCAGATATCGACGGCGCATATTAGGCGCAACATTTTGGCACTAAAAAGAAAATTTGCGCCACAAGTTGTGGTGGTAACTTCACGCACCTATATAACTGTATTTGTTTATAACTTTATAACAATTAAGTGTTTCGGTGTTTTTTCTTCAGATATCGACGGCGCATGTTGTGCGCTAACGATTAGCACTAAATTGAAAGTTTGCGCCGGAAATTTTGGTCTGGTAAGAAGTTGATACTAAATAACTATTTTTGTATATAACTTTGTAACAAATTAATGCGCCGGTGTTTTTTCTTCAGATATCGACGGCGCATATTAAGCGCAACATTTTGACACTAAAAAGAACATTTGCGCCGCAAGTTGTGGTGCTAACTTCACGCGTGAAGTTGGCACCAAAAAATGTGTTTGTTTATAACTTTGTAACAAATTAATGCGACGGTTTTTTTCTTCAGATATCGACGGCGCATATTGGGCGCAACATTTTAGCACTAAAAAGAACATTTGCGCCGCAAGTTGTGGTGCTGGCGTGAAGTTGGCACCAAAAAAACTGTTTTTGTTTATAACTTTGTAACAAATTAATACGCCGGTGTTTTTTCTTCAGATATCGACGGCGCATATTAGGCGCAAACTTTTGGCACTAAAAAGAACATTTGCGCCGCAAGTTGTGGTGGCAACTTCACGCACCTTCTATTAGAGTTTTTTCCCGTTCCTCAATATTTTTCTAGCTTTCAAAATGTATTTAATTTTTCAAGAACAAGATTCCGACTTTATGGAATTTGTAATTATTTTAATATTTGCCAAAATTAATTAGATATTTCTTCCCAAATAAACATATAGTATTATTATTATTACCATTAATAATTATTAAGTTGCACGACTTCTTACTTATTATTTCTCATCATGATTTGTATTTACCTTATATGTTAAAGCTCTTTAATAATATTAATAATGTTTAGAGAAAACTAAAATCTGACAAAAACAATTTTATGTTAACACAAAAAAAAAATATGAAAATATTTATATTCTATAGTTAACGCATATTTTAAATTATTGAAAGTTATTTTCTTCACAATCGATACTGTAATTTTTTATTAACAAAACTGTATTATGTTGTTACGTTTCAATATTAGCACGACCTTTTAGGTGCACATCTGTGATCTCGTTTTTCGAAGTTTTCCTTACAGTAATGGATTGGTGTTAGTCAGGAAGTAATACAATTTTCATTTGTCTTGATGATAAAAACATTCATTTATATATCTGAATTCATTGTGCCTTTATATTTTTATTTTATTTATACATACTTTGTATTTGTCAATGTTAGCAAATCCATTTCGGTTCAGATCTAAGTATTTAAATTATGTACTTTAACCTGTGATTTCATTTACTTTGTGTTATACATAAAGTAAGTTGGCATAATGCTAATCAGCTAGTTTTACCACCAAAATTTGGCAAAGTGGCAGGTATATGATTCAGTTGCGAATCACCACCAATAAACGCAACAACATAACAAAAATATTGTGAATTATTGTTAATATCCTTAAATATTATACCTACAATTTACACTCGTATTTTTTATTTTTCTCTGCAAATATACATCATTCATTTTGCAATTTAATAAAATGAGAAACCTTGTGCTGATACTAAGTGGGTTATATTTAAATCTTGATCAAAATATCTATCAAATATTCATAGCATCGCAATATCATAAGACCTTGAACCATTTTTTATTTTTAATTTCGAACACTAATAATCTATAATAGACACTTAATAATTCTAAAAGGTATTTTATTTATTCCCCGATAATGATACCATTAAAGTTAATATTATCCGGTTCAACGTGCGAGCAATAAAAATAACAAATTAACTCTAAAGGATAACTACTACCCATAATTGCTGCGATAAAAACATAAATAGAAAAGCCGAATATCAAAATTGTTTCCTTTTCTTATATTATTATCCTTACATGCAAGTCAATCACACATGACTATGCAAAATATATAAGATCAATAATTATATTTTATATATATACAGGGCGTATACTTCTTTGGGGGGGGGGGAGATCACTCCACACTTCTACTAATATATTCTATAATATTTGTGTGATATTGCCTTTTCTAGTATGTATGTCCATTCTTTTCTGTTTTAGTTTGTTATCCCTATTGTGTCCAGGTTTTCTATAAAAGAATAAAAGAAAAGGATGAGTTTTTATATTAAAATATTGTTCAGGCCCTTGTACGTAATGGAATTTATATTATGATATGTTGAAATTATAAAAAGTAACAGTTTATTATTATAATCATTCAAAAATATATTTCAAATTAGGAAAAATTAGATTATATAATATAAATAAATTACACCGTGCATTTCACCAGAATGTCGAAAATCTTCCGGAATAATTGTCGACTCCATGGCTGTTGACGACGAAGACTAATTTTTGTAGCATACGTGTAATTTTTAATTAAACATATATTAATAAATTGTTAATGGTATTTAGTGAAGTGTATTTAAGAGAAATATTAGCAAGAATAAAACGATAAGAAGGAATTTTGTGTATTATTTTTATTGCTGCAGAAATAATGCATCAGTAAATATTGGTTTTGTTAGATTTACCATACAACAAATAATAGTGAAACAATCGTCCACATATGGTGTTAAAATCCATGAAATTTCATATTTACAGAATTTATTTTTTTTTTATTCTTTGTATACTTCGTTTTACATGAACTCGAGCTCTAGCTATATTTGCCGTTTCAAAATGGTGGACGAATTAATTTTGTACCATTTTTTAAACATTCTTCCTCAATTAAAACACCTTTATCTACCATAACTGTATCATGAAATGGTTCCAAATATTGTAAAACATTTTTATTATTAAAAATGTTTTTGTTTGAAGTAAAATAGTCTAAACAGATGCTCATAACAGTTGTTCCAAGTTTTCCAATTTTTAATTTTATAGCCCATTCTTTCCGTAAATTCCGAGGGGGAAACCACTACCACTGATGGTGTACGACATATCCAAAATAAAACACAAAGGTGTATAAACATATATAGTAAGGTATAATAAACATAAAAATACATTTCAAAATAAAAAAAATAACAGGTACTCCTCGAAATCATAGTATATATTCTAAAGTTAAATATACTTATATATAACAAACCAAAACATAATTAGCGTCTTCTAGCTACAGCGGAAGGCTATATGAAATCCTTAATTTTCTTTGATGTATTTATATTTTTGTGTAATTGTGACTTTTTCGACCCTACTTAAGTAATAGGGATGAGATCCTCTTAACTTGACTGGCCCATAAAATATAAACTCTCTTTTAATATTTCCAAGCATTTCCACAGGTCTGTACAAAAATATCCAGTAGTGGTTTCCCCCTCGGTAAATTCACATCTTTTGGGAAAGTAATGAAGAGAAATATTCGCAGATTTATAATTATTGCACTGAGGCACTGAACAATATCTCTTGCAAATACTTTTTTCCGTGATTTTTATCGATGTGTGTATTATAAAAACAACGTGGATCTACAATGTTTTCCCTATAACTATAATTCAAAATTTTGCCGCCAGACGTCAGCCTCTTCGTTGAATGTTTCCTATAGCTGCCACTCCTGATAAACTGCTGTAATTAGACTTATGCGCTCGTTTGGCCCATGCTCTTTCACTTACTCACATATAAAAAAATCTAAAAACTGTTCTGTGGTCAAATACAAAGCATAAATAAAACAAAAACATGAAGGCACAACAAATTCAGATATTTAAATAAATGTTTTTACCATCTAGAAAACTGAAATTTGTGTAACTTGCTTCCTAAAACCAATGCAACTTAGTTTGAAGAGTCCGGCAAACTCTAAGTTCGTATCTTACAATGACATAAAGTAGTTTTTGTCAGACTTTAGTTTTCTACAAACATTGTTCATATTATTAAAAAGCTTCAACATGCAAGGTTAAAAAGTCGTACAACTTCATAATTAATAATAATAATGTATTTTTATTGCTAAAGAAAACTGCATTTCTGAAATTCCATAAAGTCCTTGAAACCTTGTCCTTGAAAAATAAAATACATTTTGAAAGCCAGAAGAATATTAAGGAACAGAAAAAAAGTCTAATAAAGTAGACGCATCAATGTTATCACGTAATCAGTCATAAATGAACACCGACAAATATCTGAAATATATTAAAATTTGCTTGCATATACCAACCGCACGTATTTTCTTTTACAAATATGTTTAATGTATACTCAAACTTATGTATGAAAAATGAATACAACTTTATTTAGTGATAAAATTTAGTTCGAATCTTACCTGTGGCACAATGTTTTATAATTTAATTTCGCTAATCAACTCTATCAATGCCGATTGGAAAGAATATAATATTCAACAAACCAAAACATCTGCTTATTATAAAATATATATATTTACATTTTATTAAAAAACAAAACAGGCACTGTTACTGTTACAGCACAGAATTGTTTTTGTAATATTCTAGTTGACTACGACATTGCTCATATTATTAAGATTAAAAACCTTCAACATCTAAAGTAAAATATCACCGCCAGAAATTAAGTAACAAGTTAAATTTTATAATAACAACAACATATATTTATTCCAGACGAAAAATTAATATCTAATACATTCTCCCAAATATCAATAAAATAATTACCAAATAAAGCCGATATCCGAATGAAGCATTCGTTTACCTAAGGTAATAAAAAAAAGTTGAATATACTCTCGGTTTATTTGACGTTCGGCTTAATACAGTTGATCAGGTATACCTTCCACATCGCTGGTCTTAGACATTTGAATGATGTGTTGCCTATTTGCCATTAATCAGTGCGAAATTTGCGATCATTCTCATTGGTTTCAAAGTAATTTTTTGTAGACCAGAGTTATTTTGAAAGTAAAGTAAATACATTGTCGTGTTCGGAATAAAAATATCTACGCACCCACGATTCAAAAAAGTACTTTTTAAGCACAGTAAGCTTTATATCGCTATAAAACGAAAAACATTCAAAGTGCTGTATTTTAACTATTTTTTAATAAAATTGCAAATTTTAATCGAGAGTCGCCAGAACAAATATTGGTTATTTCGTTCATGTAGCGTTAACTTTTTCAAATGCCTTGATTTTTGCAATTTTTGCGTTGAAATTGACCATTTTGTGGCATACGCCGATCAAGTAACCCCCCCCCCCCTCTTAAGTTAAACAATTTAGTTCATTAAAAACAAAAATGTAGGTTATTAATAGTTATTATTATTCGTATGAACGTGTATCTCAATTTTTATATCTTTTGGATAAAGTTTAATTATGGGCATTAATAGGTTAATATGGTTTGATCTACCATGGTCTCGTAGATTGGGGTTTTAAAAAGTGATGCAAAAATTTTCAAAAGTGGTATTTGAAGTAGGCATTTTTTTTTAAATATGTGCTGAAGAAATCGATCATGATGTCACACTATTAAACCCACATAGACATACGAAATATTACACTATATCTTACTTAAAGTTATTAATTGTTTTGTAATCCTAAAATCTGTTTCAATTAAAGTTATGCACGTTAATCTGGTCAATATAATTTTTAGTGTAAATTCCTCACTGCAATATTTACCTGTGTGATTAAAATGTCTAATGTTGATTAAAAATTTTCTTTTTCTTTACATAGTTCTTCTTTTTTTCGAGTTTTAGAGAGCTGAATAGAAAGCAATCGCCCGCAGGGTTCTCGCATCCACTGAAATACCATCAAATGAGCGCGCAATTGAAGCCAACCATTACCAACGTGCTCGACGTAGATTGGTCAGTAACCTTTTACTTTTATAATATTCGCAAAAACAAAGAAAACGAATTGATAACTCTCAGGCGAATAAGTCCGAATGAAGGGAAAATAATAATAATAAAAAAATTGTTCTTGCGTACCTGTTAAGAGAACGTTTCAATAAATCGAATATAGATGTATAACTTAAAAAAAAATAAGATCGTATGCTTATATTAGGTCAAAAGACGTGCAAAAAATATCATTTAGGCTCTGGGGAAAAAAGTAAATTCCTTCAATTAAGACTAAATTTTGTTGCAGACAATTTTCGATCAAGTTTTATTATAAAAACACATCTGAACTTAATGATAAAATGAATTTTAAAATTGTACTTTTACCGGGACATAAACAATTTTATGTAATTTTATTTAATGTTTGAGGTTATGTTAATAATTGAATTAGCAGTAGCGCAATCCAAGGATCTGTAAAACCAAATCCAATATGGCTCGAACATTTTTGTCGTCACAATACGTTCTTATACTGCGAAAGTAAAAGCCCACGAGGAAAGAATAGAACAGGAGAGATAATAAACTGGTGGGGGAATAGGTATTATTTAGACGGAAGATAAGGTGTGTGAAGTTGGCACCACAACTTGCGACGCAAATGTTCTTTTTAGTGCCAAAAGTTTGCGCTTAATATGCGCCGTCGATATCTGAAGAAAAAACACGGCGCATGTTGGGCGCAAACATATGGCACTCAAAAGAACATTTGCGCCGCAAGTTGTGGTGTTAACTTCACGCACCTACATAATTGTATTTGTTTATAACTTTATAACAATTAAGTGTTTCGGTGTTTTTTCTTCAGATATCGACGGCGCATGTTGTGCGCCAACGATTTGCACTAGATTGAAAATTTGCGCCGGAAATTTTGGCCTGGTAAGAAGTTCATACTAAATAACTATTTTTGTTTATAACTTTGTAACAAATTAATGCGCCGGCCGGTGTTTTTTCTTCAGATATCAACGGCGCATATTAAGCGCAAACTTTTGGCACTAAAAAGAACATTTGCGCCGCAAGTTGTGATGCTAACTTCACGCGTGAAGTTGGCACCAAAAAATGTTTTTGTTTATAACTTTGTAACAAATTAAGGCGTCGGTGTTTTTTCTTCAGATATCGACGGCGCATATTGGGCGCAACATTTTGGCATTAAAAACAACATTTGCGCCGCAAGTTGTAGTGCTGGCGTGAAGTTGGCACCAAAAAACTGTTTATGTTTATAATTTTGTAACAAATTAATGCGCCGGTGTTATTACTTTAATTATTATTTAACTAAGAACCTATTTTGAATGATTTTCGAGAACATACGAAGTGTACATATACCCTATACAAAATATTTATGCACGCCTATGCATTGCGGCGGCCATATTGAGTTACCACTTTGGACAAATATTATTATTAAGGAGACTCTCTCCTGTTCTATTCTTTCCTCGTATATAGGTAAAAGCAGTAGAAATAATATTATGGCACATAACTAAGAAAATAAATATGTATTTATGTTAATTTATTTTGATATTTTATTAAAACACATATCCTACATAAAACATAAGAGTATAAATCTTAAAAAAAGAAGTTCCACCCCTAAACAGAAAGTGTTATTTCAGGTTTTCATACATATTGCGACTGAGAAAAGTTAATAGGAAAAAAAATACGTTAAACCCACACAGTCTGTAGAATATGCTGATAAATATCTGCGTAAAGTATATACATAGTGTATATATTTAGAGTTTATGTGACTGATAATGAAAATTTTCATATTCTTGTTTTTAATAAATACATATATATAGTCACAGTAATATGTTCACTGGCATCAATAAAGAATAGATTACCGTCTTTGTTGTCTTCTTGTATTTACGCATCCCCGTTCAATATTGTATAGAATCCCCTTTTTAACAAGAGCCGATTTATGATTTCGCTCGAATGCTCTAGTCTTACTAGTCACGGGATGAAAAATCTGCATTTATGTCGTGTATATATTATTATTAACTAGCTCGCCCGACAGACGTTGTTCTGCCCTTTCCGACAAGTGGCGCAATGACATGCGAGGGGTCGTTTTTATATTCTCGGACTAGACATTTTTCAATTTTAATATAATTTTTCATTATAGTGGTTTATTATCATACATGCCATGGTAACGACTTTGACAATTTACAAGACAATTGCAGCAATATTATTTTATTAATATCTGTCAGTTTGTGTTGTCGCGTATCAAAATGCACGAACTTGAATATCGAGCGAAAATTGCTGGATGATGATCCTCGTCCAAGTTGACGTGATCACCGCCGATATTACTTAAAACCCAAGATTAAATAAGCGACAGTTAGCAGCTTCATTAGGAGTTTCTGAAAGCAGAATTCTCAGAATTCTACTCGAATACCTTGGAATGACAAAAATTAGTGCCAGATGGGTTCCGCAAATGATTCCGCCATTCCAAATGCGCATGCGGATGGAGACTTGCGAAAACTTTTTGGCTTTGTGGAGACGAACCAGGTTTAAATATCAAACGACTTGTCACCGCATATGAGTCCTGGATTCATCATTTTAACCCTGAGTCAAAACAAGAATCAATGCAGTGACATGTTTAGGATTCTAGCCCTCCAAAGAAGTTTAAAGTCATCCCTTCTGCAGGAAAAATGATGGCAATGATTTTTTGGGATTGTCAAGGATACTAATGATTGATTATCTACTTAAGGATAGTACAGTAACACGAGAGTATTATGCAAGATTAATACATCGCCTAAGAGATTTTTAATTAATGCGACAATGCACGGAAAAGGAACGCAAGGTGTCCCGTTGGTTCACGATAATGCACCAGTCCACAAATCAAGACTTTCAAAAGCTGCCGTTGCCGAATGTGGCTTTACAGTAATAGACCATCTCCTTATAGTCCAGATCTCGCTTCGTGCTACTCTCTTTTTCTTTCCTAATCTTAAGAGAACTCTAGGGGGAACAAAATTTATGGATGAAAACGAACTTATAGCGGTTGTTGAAAGGTATTTTTGTAGACAAACAAAATGAATGTTCTTATAATGGATTAGAGATGTTATTAAAACGATGTGATACAACAAACGTATACAACCATAAAAAAAACCAGTGAAATAGAAGACTACATTCCATCGAACATAAGTAGAGATGCCAATGTTGGAATGGAAGATTTACTGCCAAGCAAATCTAAAGACAGACATCAGAAAACCAACTTACTATTTGAAGATTGGTGTGATTCTAAAAAAGCCACAATGTTACAGAAGAAGTTCACTTCCATTATTTCGCAGAGAAGACGAATAATTATAAATCCTCTACTTTTTGTGGGGCATTTTCTCTATGTTAAAATCCACTTTGTTACTGAAAAAACGTTGATATTAAAAAGTTTTCCAAGTTAACTGCATATTTAAAGAGAAAATCCGTTGGATATCAAGCAAAAAAATCAAAGACATGTTTGCAATAAGAAATTAAGCAATTTCTTAAAAAAGCACCCGTTAAAGGTTTTCTGATGATTAAGGTAAATACAACATCAACGAGTTAATTTATTTTAGTTATCTGATTTTTATTGAATTAAATATCTATGTGCATATTTAACGATTTTTAGAGAAGATTAATATCATACTGTTTACGTTAGTTTGTGACTATTAAAGTATATATTTTGGTCCGGTACGAGTGTTAAAAATTATAATTTTCATAAAATAATTTCTTGCACCCTTCTTAAGCAACTGCCGGCCCACTGGAGAATGACAACTTCAAGTTTGAGAATTAGTGTAAGTTTAAACATTCTTCTGACTAAAAAATAAATAATAACTTGTTTATATCAATTTTTAATTTTCGATAAATTTCGAGCAACAGTGTATATAATAAATCCATCATAAATCGGCTTTGCAGGCGTGTCATTTAGATGTGTGTTTCTGGTTTAAATCAAAGAAGTCCGAGAAATGCTCTTCTCTGCATTCGTATGGAAGTAACGTGTAGACGTGTTGACAAGGAAAACATAATACATACATACCTCGTTGACCTCAGATCGACCTCATTGGTCATAGAGGGACCATGAATGAATAAGGAATCGTAATTGAGCTTCAAGCTCACAGGCACGGTGAAAAATACCTGTTTTTTTCTCTCTTGATTTTCTTCCTATTTCTGTTTAAGGCCGTACCGACATTCGAGTAAATAACAAAATGTCACGGATTTCAATAATAGATACAAGGCGTTTCAGAAGAATAGCAGAGTACCTCCATAACGTAAACGAAGAGTTTACAATTTACATTCTCAAGCGAATTCTAAAAATGCAAATCTTTAATTAGTATCGCGTATTGTTGCTTTTATTGTCGGAGAAACATCATATACAGGCTTTTCCAGAGACGTTTTTTACTTTCTTATACGTAGTATAAGGAAGTATTGTGATGATGAAAATTTTCGACCTCGAGATTTTTGCAGATGTCCACGTTTTGAAGTCCCCTGATACCGAAAAAGTGGTTTTTAAAAAATGTCTGTGTGTCTGTGTGTCTGTCTGTGTGTGTGTGACCACGATAGCGACCAAACCGCTGTAGATATCAATTCCAAACTTTTTATTTACATGTATAATCTCCCTCTTGAGATCTGATTAGTTTTTCAGTAAAATTGGTAGACCGGAAGTAGCAGTTTACTTCAGCGAAAAAATCGAATTTTGCGAATATTTCGTCAACTACTAAGTTTAAACAAATTTATAAAGAATTCATATATACTTAAAATTAAAATTGAGAATAATTTTATTTAAAAAGTTTTTCGAAATTCCTACCGGAAGTAGGTCTTTTACTCTTATCGAAAATCAGTTTTTTGCGAATATTTCGCAAGTCATGCTTTTTAGACAGGTACGTTACGTGTATAAAAGTATTTAAAACATAGTTTTCAATATATTTTGTATAAAAAAGATTTCAAAATTCGGACCGGAAGTAACACTTTTACTCTTACCGAATAGCGATTTTTTGCAAATATGTCGTAAGTTATGCATTCTATATATATTTATCAAGAGTACAAAAGTATTTAGAACTGGATTTGCAATATTTTTTGTATATATGAAATTTCAAAATTCGGACCGGAAGTAGCACTTTTACTCTTAGCGAGGAGCACTTTTTTGATAATATCTTGCAAAGTATGCATTCTATAGCCATTTATTAAGCGAATGAAAGTACCTAGAATAGGATTTTGAATAAGTTTTGTATAAAAAAATTGTTAAAATTGTATAGTTTGAAACGCTCATACGTATAAGAAAGTCGTGTGGTGGCCACACCTCATTTTACTTTCTTATACTTAGTATAAGGAAGTATTGTGATGATGAAAATTTTCGACCTCGAGATTTTTGCAGATGTCCACGTTTTGAGGTCCCCTGATACCAAAAAAGTGGTTTTTAAAAAATGTCTGTGTGTCTGTCTGTCTGTCTGTCTGTGTGTGTGTGACCACGATAGCGATCAAACCGCTGGAGATATCAATTCCAAATTTTGTATTTACGTGTATAATCTCCCTCTTGAGATCTGATTAGTTTTTCAGTAAAATCGGTAGACCGGAAGTAGCAGTTTACTTCCGTGAAAAAATCGAATTTTGCCAATATTTCGTCAAATACTAAGTTTATACAAATTTATAAAGAATTCATATGTACTTAAAATTAAAATTGAGAACAATTTTATTTAAAAAGTTTTTCGAAATTCCTGAAGTAGGTCTTTTACTCTTATCGAAAATCGGTTTTTTGCGAATATTTCGCAAGTCAAGCTTTTTAGACAGGTACGTTACGTGTATAAAAGTATTTAAAACATAGTTTTCAATATATTTTGTATAAAAAAGATTTCAAAATTCGGACCGGAAGTAACACTTTTACTCTTACCGAATAGCGATTTTTGGCAAATATGTCGTAAATTATGCATTCTATATATATTTATTAAGAGTACAAAAGTATTTAGAGTTGGATTTGCAATATTTTTTGTATACATGAAATTTCAAAATTCGGACCGGAAGTAGCACTTTTACTCTTAGCGAGTAGCACTTTTTTTCGAATATCTTGCAAAGTATGCATTCTGTAGCGATTTATTAAGAGAATGAAAGTACTTAGAATAGGATTTTGAATGAGTTTTGTATAAAAAAATTTTTAAGATTGTATAGTTTGAAACGCTCATACGTATAAGAAAGTCGTGTGGTGGTCACAACTAATTTTTTACTTTCTTATACGTAGTATAGGAAGTATTGTGTTTATGAAAATTTTCGACCTCGAGATTTTTGCAGATGTCCAGGTTTTGAAGTCCCCTGATACCGAAAAAGTGGTTTTTAAAAAAATGTCTGTGTGGCTGTCTGTCTGGTCTGTGTGTGTGTGACCACGATAGCGGCCAAACCGCTGTAGCTATCAATTCCAAATTTTGTATTTACGTGTATAATCTCCCTCTTGAGATCTGATTAGTTTTTCAGTAAAATCGGTAGACTGAAGTAGCAGTTACTTCAGCGAAAAAATCGAATTTTGCGAATATTTCGTCAACTACTAAGTTTAAACAAATTTATAAAGAATTCATATATACTTAAAATTAAAATTGAGAATAATTTTATTTAAAAAGTTTTTTGAAATTCCTACCGGAAGTAGGTCTTTTACTTTTATCGAAAATCAGTTTTTTGCGAATATTTCGCAAGTCATGCTTTTTAGACAAGTACGTTATGGGTATAAAAGTATTTAAAACAGAATTTTCAATATCTTTTGTATAAAAAAAATTTCAAAATTCAGACCGGAAGTACCACTTTACTCTTATCGAATAGCGATTTTTGCAAATATGTCGTAAGTTATGCATTCTATATATATTTATCAAGAGTACAAAAGTATTTAGAACTGGATTTGCAATAGTTTTTGTATATATGAAATTTCAAAATTCGGACCGGAAGTAGCACTTTTACTCTTAGCGAGGAGCACTTTTTTGATAATATCTTGCAAAGTATGCATTCTATAGCGATTTATTAAGAGTATGAAAGTACCTAGAATAGGATTTTGAATAAGTTTTGTATAAAAAAATTCTTAAAATTGTATAGTTTGAAACGCTCATACGTATAGAAAGTCGTGTGGTGGCCACACCTCATTTTTTTTAAATTAATTTGGTGAGGATCATTCTATTTACTTGCCTTAGAAATATTGCTGGCAAATTCAAGGCAAATATTTAAAGCTTCTCTAACTCTCCAAAATCCATCAGCAGCATAGAAAACTGATAAAGTTAATTGATTGATTTGGGCTGTCGCATGTCAAAATTAAACTTATTATATATACTAAAAGCTGAGTAGTCAATGGCAACCAAACGCCAAATTGGGTGCACGGGGCGGGCAACTCCTCTCTGGATACGCCAAATTAAGGGCTGTCTTTTGGCATGTTGGTAGGGGCGACATTGAATTTCCGGACGTCGAAGAGATTTTCTTCCCAAGTGGAGCGTGTGCAGAGATATCGCCCGTTGAAGAGGAGCGTGCATACGGTGTTTTAACAGCAAAATGGCTTACGTCATCATGACGATGCACGTGACAATCAAAATAAATCTCGGGAAACGTCAAACTTGCAGGGAAACTCAATTGTGTCCACAGATTCACTTTTAAGTGTGAAATACGAAATTTTGAAGGTTGCGACGGTCCAACTAGGACCGGGGTCTTGAAGAAGGGCCCTCTCGGAATCAATTACATGCTTATTTCGAGTCGACAAACGTACGCAATGTAGGGCACGAGCACTTTCAAATTCGTTTGCAGAAGGGTTTGGTCAGAAAAATGGCCGAAATACGTCACAGATTCATTGTGCATGTGATGCAATGTACTACGGTCGGGTATCAGATTAATTTATATCGGGTCCGGCATCTCAATCTCGACATAATACATCCGCTTGACTTAACATTTTTATAGATATACAGGTTGATTATTGTTCTTTTAATGATTATATATTTGCATTATTAAAATACTTTAATTCCAGAACGCGTACGCCTTAATGGGGAAAAAGATAGCTTTTAACATTTATGTGCCCTTATGACAACGATTACGCATACATTCATGGTGGGCGGAGCTATCTGAAATTAATTTCTCTCTTCTGATTAAAGTAAAATTCGGCACTTGGGAGTCTTTGTGGTGTCATTGAACGCGTATCCAAATCGAAATGTCAAAAAAAAACAAAATGGCCGAAGGATTTTTTGAAAATTGACGTATAAATGTGAAATTTTAGATACGAGGGTGTCTTAAGTCGCCGTTCACAAATTCAAAATCAAAATGTCATAGAAAAACAAATTTCTTGAAATTGACGTATGAATATAAAATTTTAGATACGGGGGTTTTGGGGGTCGCCGATCACGATTCCAAAGTCAAAATGTCAAAAAAAAAACAAAATGGCGGAATATTTTTTTGAAAATTGACGTATGAATGTAAAATTTTAGATACGGGGGTTTTGGTGGTCGCCGATCACGATTCCAAAGTCAAAATGTCAAAAAAAAAACAAAATGACGGAAGATTTTTTGAAAATTCACTAATGAGTGTGAAAGTTTAGATACGGGGGTATCTTAGGTCGCCGATCACAAATCCAAAATTAAAATGTCAAAAAAAACAAAATGGCGTAAGAATTTTTTGAAAATTGACGTATGAATGTAAAATTTTAGATACGGGGGTTTTGGGGATCGCCGATCACGATTCCAAAGTCGAAATGTCAAAAAAAACCAAAATGGCGGACGATTTATTGAAAATAGACGTATTAATGTAAAATTTTAGATACGGGGGTTTTGGGGGTCACCGATCACGATTCCAAAGTCAAAATGTCAAAAAAAAACAAAATGGCGGAAGATTTTTTGAAAATTGACGTATCAATGTAAAATTTTAGATACGGGGGTTTTGGGGGTCGCCGATCACGATTCCAAAGTCAAAATGTCAAAAAAAAACAAAATGGCGGAAGATTTTTTGAAAATTGACGTATGAATGTAAAATTTTAGATACGGGGGTTTTGGGGGTCGCCGATCACGATTCCAAAGTCAAAATGTAAAAAAAACAAAATGGCGAAAGATTTTTTTGAAAATAGACGTATCAATGTAAAATTTTAGATACGGGGGTTTTGGGGGTCGCCGATCACGACTCCAAAGTCAAAATGTCAAAAAAAACAAAATGGTGGAAGATTTTTTGAAAATTGACGTATGAATGTAAAATTTTAGATACGGGGGCTTTGGGGGTCGCCGATCACGATTCCAAAGTCAAAATGTCAAAAAAAGCAAAACGGCGAAAGATTTTTTTGAAAATTGACGTATGAATGTAAAATTTTAGATACGGGGGTTTTGGGGGTCGCCGATCACGATTCCAAAGTCAAAATGTCAAAAAAAAACAGAATGCCGGAAGATTTTTTGAACATTGACGTATGAATGTGAAATTTTAGATACGGGGGTCTTGGAGGTCGCCGATCACGATTCCAAAGTCAAAATGTCAAAAAAAAAAAAAAATGGCGGAAGATTTTTGAAAATTGACGTATGAATGTGAAATTTTAGATACGGGGGTTTTGGGGGTCGCCGATCACGATTCTAAAGTCAAAATGTCAAAAAAAACAAAATGGCGAAAGATTTTTTTTGAAAATTGAGGTATTAATGTAAAATTTTAGATACGGGGGTTTTTGGGGTCGCCGATCACGATTCCAAAGTCAAAATATCAAAAAAAACAAAAGGGTGGAAGATTTTTTGAAAATTGACGTATGAATGTAAAATTTGAGATACGGGGGTTTTGGGGGCGCCGATCACGATTCCAAAGTCAAAATGTCAAAAAAAAACAAAATGCCGGAAGATTTTTTGAAAATTGACGTATGAATGTAAAATTTTAGATACGGGGGTTTTGATGGTCGCCGATCACGATTCCAAAGTCGAAATGTAAAAAAAAGCAAAATGGCGGAAGATTTTTTGAAAATTGGCGTTTGAATGTAAAATTTTAGATACGGGGTTTTGGGGGCCGCCGATCACGATTCCAAAGTCAAAATGTCAAAACAAAACGAAATGGTGGAAGATTTTTTGAAAATTGACGTATGAATGTGAAATTTTAGATACGAGGGCTTTGGGGGTCGCCGATCACGATTCCAAAGTCAAAATGTCAAAAAAAGCAAAACGGCGAAAGATTTTTTTGAAAATTGACGTATGAATGTAAAGTTTTAGATACGGGGGTTTTGGGGGTCGCCGATAACGATTCCAAAGTCAAAATGTCAAAAAAAAATGGCGGAAGATTTTTTTGAAAATTGACGTATGAATGTGAAATTTTAGATACGGGGGTCTTGGGGGTCGCCGATCACGATTCCAAAGCCAAAATGTCAAAACAAAATGGCGGAAGATTTTTTGAAAATTGACGTATGAATGTAAAATTTTAGATACGGGGGTTTTGGGGGTCGCCGATCACGATTCCAAATTCAAAATGTCAAAAAAAACAAAATGGCGAAAGATTTTTTAGAAAATTTACGTATGAATGTGAAATTTTAGATACGGGGTTTTGGGGGTCGCCGATCACGATTCCAAAGTCAAAATGTCAAAAAAAACAAAATGGCGAAAGATTTTTTAGAAAATTGACGTATGAGTGTAAAATTTTAGATACGGGGGTTTTGGGGGGTCGCCGATCACGATTCCAAAGTCAAAATGTCAAAAAAAAACAAAATGGCAGAAGATTTTTTCAAAATTGACGTATGACCGTAAAATTTTAGATACGGGGGTTTTGGGGGTCGCCGATCACGATTCCAAAGTCAAAATGTCAAAAAAAGCAAAATGGCGGAAGATTTTTTTGAAAATTGACGTATGAATGTAAAATTTTAGATACGGGGGTTTTGGGGGTCACCGATCACGATTCCAAAGTCAAAATGTCAAAAAAAAACAAAATGGCGGAAGATTTTTTGAAAATTGACGTATGAATGTAAAATTTTAGATACGGTGTTCTGGGGGTCGCCGATCACGATTCCAAAGTCAAAATGTCAAAAAAAACAAAATGGCGAAAGATTTTTTTGAAAATTGACGTATTAATGTAAAATTTTAGATACGGGGGTTTTGGGGGTCGCCGATCACGATTCCAAAGTTAAAATATCAAAAAAAGCAAAACGGCGAAAGATTTTTTTTTGAAAATTGACGTATGAATGTAAAATTTTAGATACGGGGGTCGCCGATCACGATTCCAAAGCCAAAATGTCAAAAAAAAACAAAATGCCGGAAGATTTTTTGAAAATTGACGTATGAATGTAAAATTTTAGATACGGGGGTTTTGATGGTCGCCGATCACGATTCCAAAGTCAAAATGTCAAAAAAAGCAAAACGGCGAAACATTTTTCTGAAAATTGACGTATGAATGTAAAATGTTAGATACGGGGGTTTTGGGAGTCGCCGATCACGATTCCAAAGTCAAAATGTCAAAAAAAACAAAATGGCGAAAGATTTTTTAGAAAATTGACGTATTAATGTAAAATTTTAGATACGGGGGTCTTGGAGGTCGCCGATCACGATTCCAAAGTCAAAATGTCAAAAAAAAACAAAATGGCGGAAGATTTTTGAAAATTGACGTATGAATGTGAAATTTTAGATACGGGGGTTTTGGGGGTCGCCGATCACGATTCTAAAGTCAAAATCTCAACAAAAACAAAACGGCGGAAGATTTTTTTGAAAATTGACGTATTACTATGAAATTTTAGATACGGGAGTTTTGGGGGTCGCCGATCACGATTCCAAAGTCAAAATGTCAAAAAAAACAAAATGGCGAAAGATTTTTTTGAAAATTGACGTAGGAATGTAAAATTTTAGATACGGGGGTTTTGGGGGTCGCCGATCACGATTCCAAAGTCAAAATGTAAAAAAAAGCAAAATGGCGGAAGATTTTTTTGAAAATTGGCGTTTGAATGTAAAATTTTAGATACGGGGTTTTGGGGGTCGCCGATCACGATTCCAAAGTCAAAATGTAAAAAAAAGCAAAATGGCGGAAGATTTTTTTGAAAATTGGCGTTTGAATGTAAAATTTTAGATACGGGGTTTTGGGGGTCGCCGATCACGATTCCAAAGTCAAAATGTAAAAAAAAGCAAAATGGCGGAAGATTTTTTTGAAAATTGGCGTTTGAATGTAAAATTTTAGATACGGGGTTTTGGGGGTCGCCGATCACGATTCCAAAGTCAAAATGTCAAAACAAAACGAAATGGTGGAAGATTTTTTGAAAATTGACGTATGAATGTGAAATTTTAGATACGAGGGCTTTGGGGGTCGCCGATCACGATTCCAAAGTCAAAATGTCAAAAAAAGCAAAACGGCGAAAGATTTTTTTGAAAATTGACGTATGAATGTAAAGTTTTAGATACGGGGGTTTTGGGGGTCGCCGATAACGATTCCAAAGTCAAA
Source organism: Amphimallon solstitiale (assembly GCA_963170755.1). Classification (NCBI taxonomy): domain Eukaryota; kingdom Metazoa; phylum Arthropoda; class Insecta; order Coleoptera; family Scarabaeidae; genus Amphimallon; species Amphimallon solstitiale. The sequence goes on from OY720677.1 coordinate 162,152,446, forward strand.
ATGCCAAAAAAAAATGGCGGAAGATTTTTTTGAAAATTGACGTATGAATGTGAAATTTTAGATACGGGGGTTTTGGGGGTCGCCGATCACGATTCCAAAGCCAAAATGTCAAAACAAAATGGCGGAAGATTTTTTGAAAATTGACGTATGAATGTAAAATTTTAGATACGGGGGTTTTGGGGGTCGTCGATCACGATTCCAAAGTCAAAATGTCAAAAAAAACAAAATGGCGAAAGATTTTTTAGAAAATTGACGTATGAATGTGAAATTTTAGATACGGGGGTTTTGGGGGTCGCCGATCACGATTCCAAAGTCAAAATGTCAAAAAAACAAAATGGCGAAAGATTTTTCAGAAAATTGACGTATGAATGTGAAATGTTAGATACGGGGGTTTTGGGGGTCGCCGATCACGATTCCAAAGTCAAAATGTCAAAAAAAACAAAATGGCGAAAGATTTTTCAGAAAATTGACGTATGAATGTGAAATTTTAGATACGGGAGTTTTGGGGGTCGCCGATCACGATTCCAAAGTCAAAATGTCAAAAAAAAACAAAATGGCAGAAGATTTTTTGAAAATTGACGTATGACCGTAAAATTTTAGATACGGGGGTTTTGGGGGTCGCCGATCACGATTCCAAAGTCAAAATGTGAAAACAAAAAGAAATGGTGGAAGATTTTTTGAAAATTGACGTATGAATGTGAAATTTTAGATACGGGGGTTTTGGGGGTCGCCGATCACGATTCCAAAGTCAAAATGTCAAAAAAAACAAAATGGCGAAAGATTTTTTTGAAAATTGACGTATGAGTGTGAAATTTTAGATGCGGGGGTGTTAGGTCGCCGATCACAAATCCAAAATCAAAAGGTCATAAAAAAACAAAATCGTGGAAGAATTTTTTGAAAATTGACATGAATGTAAAATTTTAGATACGGGGGTTTTGGGGGTCGCCGATCACGATTCCAAAGTCAAAATGTCAAAAAAAAACAAAATGGCAGAAGATTTTTTGAAAATTGACGTATGACCGTAAAATTTTAGATACGGGGGTTTTGGGGGTCGCCGATCACGATTCCAAAGTCAAAATGTCAAAACAAAACGAAATGGTGGAAGATTTTTTGAAAATTGACGTATGAATGTGAAATTTTAGATACGAGGGCTTTGGGGGTCGCCGATCACGATTCCAAAGTCAAAATGTCAAAAAAAGAAAAATGGCGGAAGATTTTTTTGAAAATTGACGTATGAATGTAAAATTTTAGATACGGGCGTTTTGGGGGTCGCCGATCGCGATTCCAAAGTCAAAATGTCAAAAAAAAACAAAATGGCGGAAGATTTTTAAAAACTGACGTATGAATGTAAAATTTTAGATACGGGGGTTTTGGGGGTCGCCGATCACGATTCCAAAGTCAAAAAAAACAAAATGGCGAAAGATTTTTTTGAAAATTGACGTATTAATGTAAAATTTTAGATACGGGGGTTTTGGGGGTCGCCGATCACGATTCCAAAAGTTAAAATGTCATAAAAAAACAAAATAGCGGAAGAATTTTTTGAAAATTGACGTATGAATATAAAATTCTAGATACGGGGGTTTTGGGGGTCGCCGATCACGAATCCAAAGTCAAAATGTCAAAAAAAAAAAAATGGCGGAAGATTTTATGAAAATTGACGTATGAATGTAAAATTTTAGATACGGGGGTTTTGATGGTCGCCGATCACGATTCCAAAGTCAAAATGTCAAGAAAAGCAAAATAGCGGAAAATTTTTTTGAAAATTGACGTATGAATGTAAAATTTTAGATACGGGGGTTTTGGGGGTCGCCGATCACGATTCCAAAGTCAAAATGTCAAAACAAAACGAAATGGTGGAAGATTTTTTGAAAATTGATGTATGAATGTGAAATGTTAGATACGGGGGCTTTGGGGGTCGCCAATCACGATTCCAAAGTCAAAATGTCAAAAAAAACAAAATGGCGAAAGATTTTTTAGAAAATTGACGTATTAATGTAAAATTTTAGATACGGGGGTTTTGGGGGTCGCCGATGACGATTCCAAAGTCAAAATATCAAAAAAAGCAAAACGGCGAAAGATTTTTTTGACAATTGACGTATGAATGTAAGATTTTAGATACGGGGGTTTTGGGGGTCGCCGATCACGATTCCAAAGTCAAAATATCAAAAAAAACAAAAGGGTGGAAGATTTTTTTGAAAATTGACGTATGAATGTGAAATTTTAGAATACGGGAGTTTTGGGGGTCGCCGATCACGATTCCAAAGTCAAAATGTCAAAAAAAAACAAAATGGCGGAAGAGTTTTTTGAAAATTGACGTATGAATGTGAAAGTTTAGATACGGGGATGTTTGTGGTCGCTTATTACGTCTTCAATTTGGTGATTCTTCGAAACGTGATTGAACAGGGTTTAAATTTAATACTTAATTTTTTCGTATCAACAGTAGATTCGCAAACATCAGAATCGTATTGTACATTGTCTCAATGAAAATGTTACGCTCACTGAACTCATTGTTTCTTTCGATACTCTAACTTAATGCTTAACATTAAATTACCTTTCTCGCTCTTGAGTGTGAACCGGTTTGTGTAAAAAAACAGTTCGAGTAGAATTTCAAATAAAATATACTATTGGCTTAAAAAAATATATGTAGGGATGCTTCAAAAGTTTATAAAAGTGGACATTCTGAAAAGCGTCATGCCAGTGATCGCTTTTTACAGGAAAGGCGCTTCAATAGGGCTTCAATTTAAAACTTGGGCTTTTTACTTTTATTATTATTTCGTGCTCCTTTATTAACTATAGTGGATTTCAAAAAGGTTGACAGGCTTTTACACTTTCACATCAAAATAGTATTGTACACTGTCTTAATAAAAATGTTGCGCTTTTTAATCTCATTGTGTCTTTGCATACTTTATCACGACTTATGTTTAACATTAGATTACCTTTCTCGCTCTTGAGTGTGTATCGGTTTGTGTTAAAAACAGTTCGAGAAGAATTTTAAATAAAACATCCTATTGGGTTAACAAAATGTGTATATACAGGAGGGCTTCAAAGGTGTATAAAAGTGAACATTCTAAAAAGCATCATGCCAGTGATCGCTTTTTACAGGAAAAGGGCTTCAATTTAAAACTTGGGCTTTTTATTTTTATTATTATTATGTGCTCCTTTATTAACGATAGTGGATTTCAATAAGGTTGACACGCTTTCACACCTTCGCATCAAAATAGTATTGTACACTGTATTAATGAAAATGTAGCGCTTCTTGATCTCATTGTGTCTTTGCATACTTTAACACGACTTATGTTTAACATTAAATTACCTTTCTCGCTCTTGAGTGTGTACCGGTTTGTGTAAAAAACAATTCCAGAAATATTTTAAATAAAATATACAATTGGCTTCACAAAATATATGTATATACCGGGATGCTTTAAAAGTTTATAAAACTGGACATTCTAAAAAGAGTTTTTTATAGGAAAGACGCTTCAATTGGGCTTAAATCTAAAACTTGGGCTTTTTACTTTTATTATTATTTTGTGCTTTTTTCTTAACGAGAGTAGACTTCGAAAAGATTGACAGGCTCTTACACGTTCACAGCAAAATAGTATTTTAAACTGTCTTAATGAAAAGGTTGCGCTTTTTGAGAGCTCATTGTTTCTTTGGATATTTTAACATGACTTATGTTGAACATTAAATTACCTTTCTCGCTCTTGAGTGTGTACCGGTTTGTGTAAAAAACAATTCGAGAAAAATTTCAAATAAAATAAAAGGCGCTTCAATTTAAAACTGGGGGTTTTTACTTTTATTTTCATTTGGGCTCCTTTATTAACGATAGTGGATTTCAAAAAGGTCACACTTTACATCAAAATAGTATTGTACACTGTCTTAATAAAAATGTTGCGCTTTTTGATCTCAATGTGTATTTGGATACTTTAACACGACTTATGTTAAACATTAAATTACCTTTCTCGCTCTTGAGTGTGTACCGGTTTATGTCAAAAACAGTTCGAGAAGAATTTTAAATAAAGTATCCTACTGGCCTAACAAAATATATATATATATACAGGGGTGCTTCAAAAGTTTATGAAAGTGAACATTCTAAAAAGCGTTTTTTTACAGGAAAGGCGCTTCAATAGGGCCTAAATTTAAAACTTGGGCTTTTTACTTTTATTATTATTTCGTGCACCTTTATTAACGATAGTGGATTTTGAAAAGGTTGACAGGCTTTTACACTTTCACATCAAAATAGTATTGAAAACTGTCTTAATGAACATGTTGGTCTTTTTGAACTCATTGAGTCTTTGGATACCTTAACATGCCTTATGTTTAACATTAAATTACCTTTCTCGCTCTTGAGTGTGTACCGGTTTGTGTAAAAAACAATTCGAGAAAATTTTTAAATAAAATAAAAGGCGCTTCAATTTAAAACTTGGGCTTTTTACTTTTATTTTCATTTTGTGCTCCTTTATTAATGATAGTGGATTTCAAAAGGGTCACACTTTACATCAAAATAGTATTGTACACTGTCTTAATAAAAATGTTGCGCTTTTTGATCTCAATGTGTCTTTGGATACTTTAACACGAGTTTTGTTTAACATTAAATTACCTTTCTCGCTCTTGAGTGTGTACCGGTTTATGTCAAAAACAGTTCGAGAAGAATGTTAAATAAAATATCCTATTGGCCTAACAATATATATATATATATATATATATATATATATATATACAGAGGTGCTTCAAAAGTTTATAAAAGTGGACATTCTAAAAAGCGTTTTTTACAGGAAAGTGCTTCAATAGGGCTTCAATTTAAAACTTGGGCTTTTTACTTTTATTATTAATTTGTACTTTTTCATTAACGATAGTGGATTTCGAAAATATTGATAGGCTATTACACGTTCATATGAAAATAGTATTGTAAACTGTCTTAATGAAAATGTTGCGTTTTTTGTCTTTGAATACTTTAACATGACATGTTTAACATTAAATTACCTTTCTCGCTCTTGACTGTGTACCGGTTTGTGTCAAAAACAGTTCGAGAAGAATTTTAAATAAAATATCCAATTGGCTTAACAAAATATATGTATATACAGGAGTGCTTCAAAAGTTTATAAAAGTGGATATTCTTAAAAGCGTTTTTTACAGGAAAGGCGCTCAATAGGGCTTCAATTTAAAACTTGGGCTTTTTACTTTTATTATTATTATGTGCTCCTTTATTAACGATAGTGGATTTCAAAAAGGTTGACAGGCTTTTACACTTTCGCATCAAAATAGTATTGTACATTGTCTTAATAAAAGCGTTGCGCTTTTTGATGTCATTGTGTCTTTGCATACTTTAACACGACTTATGTTTAACATTAAATTACCTTTCTCGCTCTTGAGGGTGTACCGGTTTGTGTTAAAGACAGTTCGAGAAGAATTTTAAATAAAATATCCTATTGACTTAACAAAATATATGTATATGCAGGGGTGCTTCAAAAGTTTATAAAGGTAGACATTCTAAAAAGTCATGACAGTGATTGCTTTTTACGGGGCAGGCGCTTCAAAAGGGCTTAAATTTAAAACTTGGGCTTTTTACTTTTATTATTATTATGTGCTCTTTTATTAACGATAGTGGATTTCGAAAAGGTTGACAGGCTTTTACACTTTCACATCAAAATAGTATTGTACACTCTCTTAATAAAAATGTTGCGCTTCTTGATCTCATTGTGTCTTTGCATACTTTAACACGACTTATGTTTAACATTAAATTACCTTTCTCGCTCTTGACTATGTACCGGTTTGTGTAAAAAACAATTCCAGAAAAATTTTAAATAAAATATACAATTGGTTTCACAAAATATATGTATATACCGGGATGCTTTAAAAGTTTATAAAACCGGACATTCTAAAAAGCGTCATGCCAGTGATCGCTTTTTACAGGAAAGGTGCTTCAATTTAAAACTTGGGCTTTTTACTTTTACTTTTATTTTATGCTCCTTTATTAACGATAGTGGATTTCAAAAAGGTCACACTTTATATCAAAATAGTATTGTACACTGTCTTAATAAAAGTGTTGCGCTTTTTGATCTCATTGTGTCTTTGCATACTTTAACACGACTTATGTTTAACATTAAATTACCTTTCTCGCTCTTGAGTGTGTACCGGTTTGTGTTAAAAACAGTTCGAGAAGAATTTTAAATAAGATATCCTATTGGCTTAACAAAATATATGTATATACAGGGGTGCTTCAAAAATTTATAAAAATGGACATTCTAGAAAGCACTGTTTACAGGAAAGGCGCTTGAAAAGGGCTTAAATTTAAAACTTGGGTTTCTTACTTTTATTATTATTTTGTGCTCCTTTATTAATGATAGTGGATTTCAAAAGGGTCACACTTTACATCAAAATAGTATTGTAAACTGTTTTAATAAAAATGTTGCGCTTTTTGAGCTCATTGTGTCTTTGGATACTTTAACATGACTTATGATTAACATTAAATTACCTTTCTCTCTCTTGAGTGTGTACCGATTTGTGTCAAAAACAGAAGGAGAATAATTTTAGATAAAATATACTCTGCTTTTTTATTAACGATAGTGGACTTCGAAAAGGTAGTAAGAAAGTAACATACTTTATAAATTAAATTTACTTTTCCCATTCGCATACATATGTTTGCGAGCTATATGTTCGAAGTTCATCAGCATTCATTAGCATGCGATAAGAATGCTTGAAAGCAACGCCCATTTACCAAACAAAATTTGTTGTAAACATATTAAACACTATGGAGATACTACGTATATTTGAGTATGTCAATTAAAATGACGAGCCCGCGATCTTAATTCATGGACAGCCGTTAAACATTTTCAATTTAAAAACTGCTATTATCACTAAATCTATTATTAATCATTTCATCCGATAAGCATTCTGAATAAAATATTGCATAGTTGTAAACTATATACAGGGGTGTATAAAAACAACAAAACAATATTGAACATCTAAAACACAATTATATTTAGTTATTCACTATATATCGGAATTATATGGTGTTTCAAAAACTGAAACGCAATAAAGACAAAATCCGCAATAAATTTAGAAGAATAAGGGGGAGCGGTACCTCAACTGTAAGCGGAATAAGAGGCGGCAGCGGGCCTTCTAGGCCTGCCGTATTAGCTAGTTATATATACTAAAAGCGGAGTAGCCCATGGCAACCAAACGCCCGAAAAATCGTCTAAAAACGGCAAAACTGTGCAAAGAACTCCTCTCTGGATACGCGAAATTAAGGGCTGTCTTTTGGCATGTTGGCAGGGGCGACATTGAATTTCCGGTCGACGGAGAGTTTTTCTTCCCAAGTGGAGCGTGTGCAGAGATATCGCCCGTTGAAGAGGAGCGTGCACTCGGTGTTTTAACAGAAAAATGGCTTACGTCATCATGACGATTCACGTGACAATCAAAATAAATCTCGGGAAACGTCAAACTAGCAAGTTGTAGCTACAGATTCACTTTTAAGATTGAAATACGAAATTTTGAAGGTTGCGAGCGCCCAACAAGACCCGAGGTTTTAAAGAACGGCCTTCTCGGGGTCTCTTACATGCTTATTTCGAGTCGACAAACGCACGCAAACAAGGGCACGAGCACTTTCAAATTCGTTTGCAGACAGATTTCGTAAGAAAAATGGCCGAAATACGTCACAGATTCAATGTGCATGTGATTCAATGTACTACTATGGGGCGAAAAATATCAGTCTATTCGGTCCGACAAGTTCCGCATCCCAATCTCGACATAATACACCCGCTTGACTTAACATTTTTATAAATATACAGGTTGATTGTACTTTTAATGATTACATATTTGAATTATTAAAATACGTTAATTCCAGAACGCGTACGCCCAGTTTCCTTAATCGGGAAAAGGATTGCTTTTAACATTTATGTGCCCTTATGACAACGATTACGCATACATGCAGAGTGGGCGGAGCTATCTGAAATTAATTACTCTCTTCTGATTAAAGTAAAATTCGGCACCTGGGAGTCATTGTGGTGTCATTGATCACGTATCCAAATCGAAATGTCAAAAAAAAACAAAATGGCCGAAGGATTTTTTGAAAATTGACGTATAAATGTGAAATTTTAGATACGAGGGTGTCTTAAGCCGCCGATCACAAATTCAAAATCAAAATGTCATAAAAAACAAAATGGCGCATGATTTTTTTGAAAATTGACGTATGAGTGTGAAATTTTAGATACGGGGGCTTTGGGGGTCGCCGATCACGATTCCAAAGTCAAAATGTCAAAACAAACAAAATGGCGGAAGAGTTTTTTGAAAATTGACGTATGAATGTAAAATTTTAGATACGGGGGTTTTGGGGGTCGCCGATCACGATTCCAAAGTCAAAATGTCAAAAAAAGCAAAATGGCGAAAGATTTTTTTGAAAATTGACGTATGAGTGTGAAATTTTAGATGCGGGGTGTGTTAGGTCGCCAATCACAAATCCAAAATCAAAATGTCATAAAAAAACAAAATGGCGTAAGAATTTTTTGAAAATTGACATATGAATGTAAAATTTTAGATACGGGGGTTTTGGGGGTCGCCGATCACGATTCCAAAGTCAAAATGTCAAAAAAAACAAAATGGCGGAAGATTTTTGAAAATTGACGTACGAATGTAAAATTTTAGATACGGTGGTTTTGATGGTCGCCGATCACGATTCCAAAGTCAAAATGTCAAAAAAAGCAAAATGGCGGAAGATTTTTTTGAAAATTGACGTATGAATGTAAAATTTTAGATATGGGGGTTTTGGGGGTGGCCGATCACGATTCCAAAGTCAAAATGTCAAAAAAAACAAAATGGCCGAAGGATTTTTTGAAAATTGACGTATAAATGTGAAATTTTAGATACGAGGGTGCCTTAAGTCGCCGATCACAAATCCAAAATCAAAATGTCATAAAAAACACAATGGCGGGTGAATTTTTTGAAAATTAATGTATGAATCTAAAATTTTAGATACGGGAGTTTTAGGGGTCGCCGATCACGATTCCAAAGTCAAAATGTCAAAAAAAACAAAATGGCGGAAGATTTTTTGAAAATTGACGTATGAATGTAAAATTTTAGATACGGGAGTTTTGGGGGTCGCCGATCACGATTCCAAAATCAAGATGTCATAAAAAGCACAATGGCGGAAGATTTTTTGAAAATTGACGTATGAATGTAAAATTTTAGATACGGGGGTTTTGGGGGTCGCCGATCACAATTCCAAAGTCAAAATGTCATAAAAAACACAATGGCGAAAGATTTTTTGAAAATTGACGTATGAATGTAAAATTTTAGATACGGGGGTTTTGGGGGTCGCCGATCACGATTCCAAAGTCAAAATGTCATAAAAAACACAATGGCGGAAGATTTTTTGAAAATTGACGTATGAATGTAAAATTTTAGATACCGGGGTTTTGGGGGTCGCCGATCACGTTTCCAAAGTCAAAATGTCGAAAAAAACAAATTGGCGGAAGATTTTTTGAAAATTGACGTATGAATGTAAAATTTTAGATACGGGGGTTTTGAGGGTCGCCGATCACGATTCCAAAGTCAATATGTCATAAAAAACATAATGGCGGAAGATTTTTTGGAAATTGACGTATGAATGTAAAATTTTAGATACGGGGGTTTTGGGGGTGGTCGATCACGATTCCAAAGTCAAAATGTCAAAAAAAACTAAATGGCGGAAGATTTTTTGAAAATTGACGTATGAATGTAAAATTTTAGATACGGGGGTTTTGGGGGTCGCCGATCACGATTCCAAAGTCAAAATCTCATAAAAAACACAATAGCGGAAGATTTTTTGAAAATTGACGTATGAATGTAAAATTTTAGATGCGGGGGTTTTGGGGGTCGCCGATCACGATTTCAAAGTCAAAATGTCGAAAAAAACAAATTGGCGGAAGATTTTTTGAAAATTGACGTATGAATGTAAAATTTTAGATACGGGGGTTTTGGGGGTCGCCGATCACGTTTCCAAAGTCAAAATGTCAAAAACAAACAAAATGGTGGAAGATTTTTTGAAAATTGACGTATGAATGTAAAATTTTAGATACGGGGGTTTTGGGGGTCGCCGAGCACGACTCCAAAGTCAAAATGTCAAAAAAAAAATGGCAGAAGATTTTTTGAAAATTGACGTATGAATGTAAAATTTTAGATACGGGGGTTTTGGGGGTCGCCGATCACGATTCCAAAGTCAAAATGTCAAAAAAAAAACAAAATGGTTGAAGATTTTTTGAAAATTGACGTATGAATGTAAAATTTTAGATACGGGGGTTTTGGGGGTCGCCGATCACGATTCCAAAGTCAAAATGCCATAAAAAACACAATGGCGGAAGATTTTTTGAAAATTGACGTATGAATGTAAAATTTTAGATACGGGGGTTTTGGGGGTCGCCGATCACGATTCCAAAGTCAAAATGTCATAAAAAACACAATGGCGGAAGATTTTTTGAAAATTGACGTATGAATGTAAAATTTTAGATACGGGGGTTTTGGGGGTCGCCGATCACGATTCCAAAGTCAAAATGTCATAAAAAACACAATGGCGGAAGATTTTTTGAAAATTGACGTATGAATATAAAATTTTAGATACCGGGGGTTTGGGGGTCGCCGATCACGATTCCAAAGTCAAAATGTCGAAAAAAACAAATTGGCGGAAGATTTTTTGAAAATTGACGTATGAATGTAAAATTTTAGATACGGGGGTTTTGGGGGTCGCCGATCACGATTCCAAAGTCAATATGTCATAAAAAACATAATGGCGGAAGATTTTTTGGAAATTGACGTATGAATGTAAAATTTTAGATACGGGAGTTTTGGGGGTCGCCGATCACGATTCCAAAATCAAGATGTCATAAAAAGCACAATGGCGGAAGATTTTTTGAAAATTGACGTATGAATGTAAAATTTTAGATACGGGGGTTTTGGGGGTCGCCGATCACGATTCCAAAGTCAAAATGCCATAAAAAACACAATGGCGGAAGATTTTTTGAAAATTGACGTATGAATGTAAAATTTTAGATACGCGGGTTTTGGGGGTGGCCGATCACGACTCAAAAGTCAAAATGTCAAAAAAAACAAAATGGCGGAAGATTTTTTGAAAATTGACGTATGAATGTAAAATTTTAGATACGGGGGTTTTGGGGTGGCCGATCTCGATTCCAAAGTCAAAATGTCAAAAAAAAACAAAATGGAAGATTTTTTTGAAAATTGACGTATGAATGTGAAATTTTAGATACGGGGGTTTTGGGGGTCGCCGATCACGATTCCAAAGTCAAAATGTCAAAAGAAAACAAAATGGCAAAAGATTTTTTGAAAATTGACGTATGAATGTAAAATTTTAGATACGGGAGTTTTGGGGGTCGCCGATCACGATTCCAAAATCAAAATGTCATAAAAAGCACAATGGCGGAAGATTTTTTGAAAATTGACGTATGAATGTAAAATTTTAGATACGGGGGTTTTGGGGGTCGCCGATCACGTTTCCAAAGTCAAAATGTCAAAAGAAAACAAAATGGCGAAAGATTTTTTGAAAATTGACGTATGAATGTAAAATTTTGGATACGGGGGTTTTGTGGGACGCCGATCACGACTATAAAGTCAAAATGTCAAAAAAAAAATGGCGGAAGATCTTTTGAAAATTGACGTATGAATGTAAAATTTTAGATACGCGGGTTTTGGGGGTGGCCGATCACGACTCAAAAGTCAAAATGTCAAAAAAAACAAAATGGCGGAAGGATTTTTTGAAAATTGACGTATGAATGTAAAATTTTAGATACGGGGGTTTTGGGGGTCGCCGATCACGATTCCAAAGTCAAAATGTCAAAAAAAACAAAATGGCGGAAGATTTTTGAAAATTGACGTACGAATGTAAAATTTTAGATACGGTGGTTTTGATGGTCGCCGATCACGATTCCAAAGTCAAAATGTCAAAAAAAGCAAAATGGCGGAAGATTTTTTTGAAAATTGACGTATGAATGTAAAATTTTAGATATGGGGGTTTTGGGGGTGGCCGATCACGATTCCAAAGTCAAAATGTCAAAAAAAACAAAATGGCCGAAGGATTTTTTGAAAATTGACGTATAAATGTGAAATTTTAGATACGAGGGTGCCTTAAGTCGCCGATCACAAATCCAAAATCAAAATGTCATAAAAAACACAATGGCGGGTGAATTTTTTGAAAATTAATGTATGAATCTAAAATTTTAGATACGGGAGTTTTAGGGGTCGCCGATCACGATTCCAAAGTCAAAATGTCAAAAAAAACAAAATGGCGGAAGATTTTTTGAAAATTGACGTATGAATGTAAAATTTTAGATACGGGAGTTTTGGGGGTCGCCGATCACGATTCCAAAATCAAGATGTCATAAAAAGCACAATGGCGGAAGATTTTTTGAAAATTGACGTATGAATGTAAAATTTTAGATACGGGGGTTTTGGGGGTCGCCGATCACAATTCCAAAGTCAAAATGTCATAAAAAACACAATGGCGAAAGATTTTTTGAAAATTGACGTATGAATGTAAAATTTTAGATACGGGGGTTTTGGGGGTCGCCGATCACGATTCCAAAGTCAAAATGTCATAAAAAACACAATGGCGGAAGATTTTTTGAAAATTGACGTATGAATGTAAAATTTTAGATACCGGGGTTTTGGGGGTCGCCGATCACGTTTCCAAAGTCAAAATGTCGAAAAAAACAAATTGGCGGAAGATTTTTTGAAAATTGACGTATGAATGTAAAATTTTAGATACGGGGGTTTTGAGGGTCGCCGATCACGATTCCAAAGTCAATATGTCATAAAAAACATAATGGCGGAAGATTTTTTGGAAATTGACGTATGAATGTAAAATTTTAGATACGGGGGTTTTGGGGGTGGTCGATCACGATTCCAAAGTCAAAATGTCAAAAAAAACTAAATGGCGGAAGATTTTTTGAAAATTGACGTATGAATGTAAAATTTTAGATACGGGGGTTTTGGGGGTCGCCGATCACGATTCCAAAGTCAAAATCTCATAAAAAACACAATAGCGGAAGATTTTTTGAAAATTGACGTATGAATGTAAAATTTTAGATGCGGGGGTTTTGGGGGTCGCCGATCACGATTTCAAAGTCAAAATGTCGAAAAAAACAAATTGGCGGAAGATTTTTTGAAAATTGACGTATGAATGTAAAATTTTAGATACGGGGGTTTTGGGGGTCGCCGATCACGTTTCCAAAGTCAAAATGTCAAAAACAAACAAAATGGTGGAAGATTTTTTGAAAATTGACGTATGAATGTAAAATTTTAGATACGGGGGTTTTGGGGGTCGCCGAGCACGACTCCAAAGTCAAAATGTCAAAAAAAAAAATGGCAGAAGATTTTTTGAAAATTGACGTATGAATGTAAAATTTTAGATACGGGGGTTTTGGGGGTCGCCGATCACGATTCCAAAGTCAAAATGTCAAAAAAAAAACAAAATGGTTGAAGATTTTTTGAAAATTGACGTATGAATGTAAAATTTTAGATACGGGGGTTTTGGGGGTCGCCGATCACGATTCCAAAGTCAAAATGCCATAAAAAACACAATGGCGGAAGATTTTTTGAAAATTGACGTATGAATGTAAAATTTTAGATACGGGGGTTTTGGGGGTCGCCGATCACGATTCCAAAGTCAAAATGTCATAAAAAACACAATGGCGGAAGATTTTTTGAAAATTGACGTATGAATGTAAAATTTTAGATACGGGGGTTTTGGGGGTCGCCGATCACGATTCCAAAGTCAAAATGTCATAAAAAACACAATGGCGGAAGATTTTTTGAAAATTGACGTATGAATATAAAATTTTAGATACCGGGGGTTTGGGGGTCGCCGATCACGATTCCAAAGTCAAAATGTCGAAAAAAACAAATTGGCGGAAGATTTTTTGAAAATTGACGTATGAATGTAAAATTTTAGATACGGGGGTTTTGGGGGTCGCCGATCACGATTCCAAAGTCAATATGTCATAAAAAACATAATGGCGGAAGATTTTTTGGAAATTGACGTATGAATGTAAAATTTTAGATACGGGAGTTTTGGGGGTCGCCGATCACGATTCCAAAATCAAGATGTCATAAAAAGCACAATGGCGGAAGATTTTTTGAAAATTGACGTATGAATGTAAAATTTTAGATACGGGGGTTTTGGGGGTCGCCGATCACGATTCCAAAGTCAAAATGCCATAAAAAACACAATGGCGGAAGATTTTTTGAAAATTGACGTATGAATGTAAAATTTTAGATACGCGGGTTTTGGGGGTGGCCGATCACGACTCAAAAGTCAAAATGTCAAAAAAAACAAAATGGCGGAAGATTTTTTGAAAATTGACGTATGAATGTAAAATTTTAGATACGGGGGTTTTGGGGTGGCCGATCTCGATTCCAAAGTCAAAATGTCAAAAAAAAACAAAATGGAAGATTTTTTTGAAAATTGACGTATGAATGTGAAATTTTAGATACGGGGGTTTTGGGGGTCGCCGATCACGATTCCAAAGTCAAAATGTCAAAAGAAAACAAAATGGCAAAAGATTTTTTGAAAATTGACGTATGAATGTAAAATTTTAGATACGGGAGTTTTGGGGGTCGCCGATCACGATTCCAAAATCAAAATGTCATAAAAAGCACAATGGCGGAAGATTTTTTGAAAATTGACGTATGAATGTAAAATTTTAGATACGGGGGTTTTGGGGGTCGCCGATCACGTTTCCAAAGTCAAAATGTCAAAAGAAAACAAAATGGCGAAAGATTTTTTGAAAATTGACGTATGAATGTAAAATTTTGGATACGGGGGTTTTGTGGGACGCCGATCACGACTATAAAGTCAAAATGTCAAAAAAAAAATGGCGGAAGATCTTTTGAAAATTGACGTATGAATGTAAAATTTTAGATACGCGGGTTTTGGGGGTGGCCGATCACGACTCAAAAGTCAAAATGTCAAAAAAAACAAAATGGCGGAAGGATTTTTTGAAAATTGACGTATGAATGTAAAATTTTAGATACGGGGGTTTTGGGGTGGCCGATCTCGATTCCAAAGTCAAAATGTCAAAAAAAAACAAAATGGAAGATTTTTTTGAAAATTGACGTATGAATGTGAAATTTTAGATACGGGGGTTTTGGGGGTCGCCGATCACGATTCCAAAGTCAAAATGTCAAAAGAAAACAAAATGGCAAAAGATTTTTTGAAAATTGACGTATGAATGTAAAATTTTAGATACGGGGGTTTTGGGGGTCGCCGATCACGATTCCAAAATCAAAATGTCAAAAAAAAAACAAAATGGTGGAAGATTTTTTGAAAATTGACGTATGAATGTAAAATTTTAGATACGGGGGTTTTGGGGGTCGCCGATCACGATTCCAAAGTCAAAATGTCAAAAAAAACAAAATGGCGGAAGGATTTTTTGAAAATTGACGTATGAATGTAAAATTTTAGATACGGGGGTTTTGGGGGTGGCCGATCTCGATTCCAAAGTCAAAAAAAACAAAATGGAAGATTTTTTTGAAAATTGACGTATGAATGTGAAATTTTAGATACGGGGGTTTTGGAGGTCGCCGATCACGATTCCAAAGTCAAAATGTCAAAACAAAACAAAATGGCAAAAGATTTTTTGAAAATTGACGTATGAATGTAAAATTTTAGATACGGGAGTTTTGGGGGTCGCCGATCACGATTCCAAAATCAAAATGTCATAAAAAGCACAATGGCGGAAGATTTTTTGAAAATTGACGTATGAATGTAAAATTTTAGATACGGGGGTTTTGGGGTGGCCGATCACGACTCCAAAGTCAAAATGTCAAAAAAAACAAAATGGCGGAAGGATTTTTTGAAAATTGACGTATGAATGTAAAATTTTAGATACGAGGGTGCCTTAAGTCGCCGATCACAAATCCAAAATCAAAATGTCATAAAAAAACAAAATGGCATAAGAATTTTTTGAAAATTGACGTATGAATGTAAAATTTTAGATACGGGGGTTTTGGGGGTGGCCGATCACGATTCCAAAGTCAAAATGTCAAAAAAAAACAAAATGGAAGATTTTTTTGAAAATTGACGTTTGAATGTGAAATTTTAGATACGGGGGTTTTGGGGGTCGCCGATCACGATTCCAAAGTCAAAATGTCAAAAGAAAACAAAATGGCAAAAGATTTTTTGAAAATTGACGTATGAATGTAAAATTTTAGATACGGGAGTTTTGGGGGTCGCCGATCACGATTCCAAAATCAAAATGTCATAAAAAACACAATGGCAGGTGATTTTTTTGAAAATTAACGTATGAATGTAAAATTTTATATACGGGGGTTTTGGGGGTGGCCGATCACAATTCCAAAGTCAAAATGTCAAAAAAAACAAAATTGCCGAAGGATTTTTTGAAAATTGACGTATAAATATGAAATTTTAGATACGAGGGTGCCTTAAGTCGCCGATCACAAATCCAAAATCAAAATGTCATAAAAAACACAATGGCGGGTGAATTTTTTGAAAATTGACGTATGAATGTAAAATTTTAGATACGGGGGGTTTGGGGGTCGCCGATCACGTTTCCAAAGTCAAAATGTCAAAAGAAAACAAAATGGCGAAAGATTTTTTGAAAATTGACGTATGAATGTAAAATTTTAGATACGGGGGTTTTGGGGGTCGCCGATCACGACTCCGAAGTCAAAATGTCAAAAAAAAACAAAATGGCGGAAAATTTTTTGAAAATTGACGTATGAATGTAAAATTTTAGATACGGGGGTTTTGGGGGTCGCCGATCACGATTCCAAAGTTAAAATGTCAAAAAAAACAAAATGGCGGAATATTTTTGAAAATTGACGTATGAATGTAAAATTTTAGATACGGGGATTTTGGGGGTCGCCGATCACAATTCCAAAGTCAAAATGTCGAAAAAAACAAATTGGCGGATTTTTTTGAAAATTGACGTATGAATGTAAAATTTTAGGTACGGGGGTTTTGGGGGTCGCCGATCACGATTCCAAAGTCAAAATGTCAAAAAAAGCAAAACGGCGAAAATTTTTTTTTGAAAATTGACGTATGACTAAAATTTTAGATACGGGGGTGGGTTTTGGGCGTCGCCGATCACGATTCCAAAGGCAAAATGTCAAAAAAAACAAAAGGGCGGAAGATTTTTATGAAAATTGACGTATGAATGTGAAATTTTAGATACGGGGGTTTTGGGGGTCGCCGATCACGATTCCAAAGCCAAAATGTCAAAAAAAACAAAAGGGCGGAAGATTTTTTTGAAAATTGACGTATGAATGTGAAATATTAGATACGGGAGTTTTGGGGGTCGCCGATCACGTTTCCAAAGTCAAAATGTCAAAAAAAACAAAATGGCGAAAGATTTTTTTGAAAATTGACATGAATGTGAAATTTTAGATACGAGGTTTTGGGGGTCGGCGATCACGATTCCAAAGCCAAAATGTCAAAAAAATCAAAATGGCGGAAGATTTTTTGAAAATTGACGTATGAATGTAAAATTTTAGATACG
Organism: Amphimallon solstitiale; assembly: GCA_963170755.1. Lineage (NCBI taxonomy): Eukaryota > Metazoa > Arthropoda > Insecta > Coleoptera > Scarabaeidae > Amphimallon > Amphimallon solstitiale. Next base: position 162,169,950 of record OY720677.1, read on the forward strand.
GGGGTTTTGGGGGTCGCCGAACACGATTCCAAAGTCAAAATGTCAAAAAAAAAGCAAAACGGCGAAAGATTTTTTTGAAAATTGACGTATGAGTGTGAAATTTTAGATACGGGGGTGTGTTAGGTCGCCGATCACAAATCCAAAATCAAAATGTCATAAAAAAACAAAATGGCGGAAGATTTTTTGAAAATTGACGTATGAATGTAAAATTTTAGATACGGGGGTTTTGGGGGTCGCCGATCACGATTCCAAAGTCAAAATGTCAAAAAAAGCAAAACGGCGGAAGATTTTTTTGAAAATTGAAGTATGAATGTAAAATTTTAGATACGGGGGTTTTGGGGGTCGTCGATCACGATTCCAAAGTCAAAATGTAAAAAAAAAAATGGCGGAAGATTTTTTGAAAATTGACGTATGAATGTAAAATTTTGGATACGGGGGTTTTGGGGGTCGCCGATCACGATTCCAAAGTCAAAATGTCAAAAAAAACAAAATGACGGAAGATTTTTTGAAAATTGACGTATTCATAGAAATTTCAGATACGGGGGTTTTGGTGGTCGCCGATCACGATTCCAAAGTCAAAATGTCAAAAAAAACAAAATGACGGTAGATTTTTTGAAAATTGACGTATGAATGTGAAATTTCAGATACGGGGGTTTTGTGGGGTCGCCAATCACGATTCCAAAGCCAAAATGTCAAAAAAAACAAAAGGGCGGAAGATTTTTTGAAAATTGACGTATGAATGTAAAATTTTAGATACGGGGGTTTTGGGGGTCGCCGATCACGATTCCAAAGTCAAAATGTCAAAAAAAAAAAAATGGTGGAAGATTTTTTTTGATAATTGACGTATGAATGTGAAATTTTAGATACGGGGGCTTTGGGGATCGCCGATCACGATTCCAAAGTCAAAATGTCAAAACAAACAAAATGGCGGAAGATTTTTTGAAAATTGACATATGAATGTAAAATTTTAGATACGGGGGTTTTGGCGGTCGCCGATCACGATTCCAAAGTCAAAATGTCAAAAAAAGCAAAATGGCGGAAGATTTTTTTAAAAATTGACGTATGAATGTAAAATTTTATATGCGAGGGTTTTGGGGGTCGCCGATCACGATTCCAAAGTCAAAATGTCAAAAAAGAAACAAAATGGCGGAAGATTTTTTGAAAGTTGACGTATGAATGTAAAATTTTGGATACGGGGGTTTTGGGGGTCGCCGATCACGATTCCAAAGTCAAAATGTCAAAGAAAACAAAATGGCGAAAGATTTTTTAGAAAATTGACGTATTAATGTAAAATTTTAGATACGGGGGTTTTGGGGGTCGCCGATCACGATTCCAAAGTCAAAATGTCAAAAAAAACAAAATGGCGGAAGATTTTTTTGAAAATTGACGTATTAATGTGAAATTTTAGATACGGGGGTTTTGGGGTCGCCAATCACGATTCCAAAGCCAAAATGTCAAAAAAAACAAAAGGGCGGAAGATTTTTTGAAAATTGACGTGTGAATGTAAAATTTTAGATACGGGGGTTTTGGGGGTCGCCGATCACGATTCCAAAGTCAAAATGTCAAAAAAAAGCAAAATGGCGAAAGATTTTTTTGAAAATTGACGTATGAATGTGAAATTTTAGATACGGGGGTTTTGGGGGTCGCAGATCACGATTCCAAAGCCAAAATGTCAAAAAAAAACAAAATGGCGGAAGATTTTTTGAAAATCGACGTATGAATGTAAAATTTTAGATACGGGGGTTTTGGGGGGTCGCCGATCACGATTCCAAAATCAAAATGTCAAAAAAAACAAAATGGCGGAAGATTTTTTGAAAATTGACGTATGAATGTAAAATTTTAGATACGGGGAGTGTTAGGTCGCCGATCACAAATCCTAAATCAAAATGTCATAAAAAAATAAAATCGTGGAAGAATTTTTTGAAAATTGACATATGAATGTATAATTTTGGATACGGGGGTTTTGGGGGTCGCCGATCACGATTCCAAAGTCAAAATGTCAAAAAAAACAAAATCGTGGAAGAATTTTTTGAAAATTGACATATGAATGTATAATTTTGGATACGGGGGTTTTGGGGGTCGCCGATCACGATTCCAAAGTCAAAATGTCAAAAAAAACAAAATGACGGTAGATTTTTTGAAAATTGACGTATGAGTGTGAAATTTTGGATACGGGAGTTTTGGGGGTCGCCGATCACGATTCCAAAGTCAAAATGTCAAAAAAAACAAAATGGCGGAAGAGTTTTTTGAAAATTGACGTATCAATGTGAAATTTTAGATACGGGAATGTTTGTGGTCGCTTATTACGTCTTCAATTTGGTGATTCTTCGAAACGTGATTGAACAGGGTTTAAATTTAATACTTCATTTTTTCGTATCAATAGTAGATTCGCAAATATCAGAATCGTATTGTACACTGTCTCAATGAAAATGTTACGCTCACTGAGCTCATTGTTTCTTTCGATACTCTAACATGACTTATGTTTAACATTAAATCACCTTTCTCTCTCTGGAGTGTGAACCGGTTTGTGTAAAAAAACAGTTCGAGTAGAATTTCAAATAAAATATTGGCTTAAAAAATATATGTAGGGGTGCTTTAAAAGTTTACAAAAGTGGACATTCTAAAAAGCGTCATGCCAGTGATCGCTTTTTACAGGAAAGGCGCTTCAACAGGGCTTCAATTTAAAACTTGGGCTTTTTACTTTTATTATTATTTCGTGCTCCTTTATTAACTATAGTGGATTTCAGAAAGGTTGACAGGATTTTACACTTTCACATCAAAATAGTATTGTACACTGTCTTAATAAAAATGTAGCGCTTTTTAATCTCATTGTGTCTTTGCATACTTTAACACGACTTATGTTTAACATTAGATTACAACAAAATATATGTATATACAGGAATGCTTCAAAAGTTTATAAAAGTGGACATTCTTAAAAGCGTTTTTTATAGGAAAGGCGCTTCAAAAGGGCTTAAATTTAAAACTTGGGCTTTTACTTTTATTATTATTTTGTGCTCCTTTATTAACGATAGTGGATTTCGAAAAGGTTGACAGGCTTTTACACTTTCACATCAAAATAGTATTGTACACTCTCTTAATAAAAATGTTGCGCTTCTTGATCACATTGTGTCTTTGCATACTTTAACACGACTTATGTTTAACATTAAATTACCTTTCTCGCTCTTGAGTATGTACCGGTTTGTGTAAAAAACAATTCCAGAAAATTTTATTTAAAATATACAATTGGCTTCACAAAATTTATGTATATACCGGGATGCTTTAAAAGTTTATAAAACTGGACATTCTAAAAAGCGTTTTTTATAGGAAAGGCGCTTTAATTGAGCTTAAATTTAAAACTTGGGCTTTTTACTTTTATTATTATTTTGTGCTTTTTTCTTAACGAGAGTAGACTTCGAAAAGATTGACAGGCTCTTACACGTTCACATCAAAATAGTATTGAAAACTGTCTTAATGATCATGTTGGGCTTTTTGATCTCAATGTGTCTTTGGATACTTTAACACGACTTATGTTTAACATTAAATTATCTTTCTCACTCTTGAGTGTGTACCGATTTGTGTAAAAAACAATTCGAGAAAAATTTTAAATAAAATATACTATTGGCTTCACAAAATATATGTATATACCGGGATGCTTTAAAAGTTTATAAAACCGGACATTATAAAAAGCGTCATGCCAGTGATCGCTTTTTACAGGAAAGGTGCTTCAATTTAAAACTTGGGCTTTTTACTTTTACTTTTATTTTGTGCTCCTTTATTAACGATAGTGGATTTCAAAAAGGTCACACTTTACATCAAAATAGTATTGTACACTGTCTTAATAAAAATATTACGCTTTTTGATCTCATTGTGTCTTTGCATACTTTAACACGACTTATGTTTAACATTAAATTACCTTTCTCGCTCTTGAGTGTGTATCGGTTTGTGTTAAAAACAGTTCGAGAAGAATTTTAAATAAAGCATCCTATTGGCTTAACAAAATATATGTATATACAGGGGTGCTTCAAAAATGTATAAAAATGGACATTCTAGAAAGCGCTGTTTACAGGAAAGGCGCTTGAAAAGGGCTTAAACTTAAAACTTAGGTTTCTTACTTTTATTATTATTTTGTGCTCCTTTATTAATGATAGTGGATTTCAAAAGGGTCACACTTTACATCAAAATAGTATTGTAAACTGTTTTAATAAAAATGTTGCGCTTTTTGAGCTCATTGTGTCTTTGGATACTTTAACATGGTTTATTATTAACATTAAATTACCTTTCTCGCTCTTGAGTGTGTACCGATTTGTGTCAAAAACAGAAGGAGAATAATTTTAGATAAAATATACTCTGCTCTTTTATTAACGATAGTGGAATTCGAAAAGGTAGTAAGAAAGTAATATACTTTATAAATTAAATTTACTTTACCTATTCGCATACATATGTTTGCGAGCTATATGTTCGAAGTTCATCAGCATTCATTAGCATTCTATAAGAACGTTTGAAAGCGACGCCCATTTGCCAAACAAAATTTGTTGTAAACATATTAAACACTATGGAGATACTACGTATATTTGAGTATGTCAATTAAAATGACGAGCCCGCGATAGCGGGCGAGTAGTATATATGTAATTCATTGAAAATTTAAAATGTTCGTCAATACAAGTCCTTCATTTTTAATTGACGTGCGAACTAATTTTGAATATGTGACAAACGAATATTTCAATTATGCTGACCAAAATTTCATAATGAAAGCGCTGTTCCACTTCAAATAATTTGGGTGAAAATATCTCAGTGTCAAACTGATTATTAGGTTCTTTTTTATTAATATTGTGCATGCCTGTCTTAAATTGTTTCTGAGCAATTGACATACTTTTTGTTAATATACTAAATTTTTCCACTGTTATTTCAATAGCGTATTATCCCGATTGTCTCAATGAAAATGATGCACTTATTGAGCATATTGTTTCATCGGATACTTTAACATCATTCTTATGTTTAACATTAAATTATCTTTCTCGCTCTTCATTGTGTAACAGTTTGTGTAAAAAAAAATTCTAGAAGAATTCTGAATGAAATATACAATTGGCTATTGGAAACTGTAAAAAGCTGTAAGCGGACGCGAAAAAGGCGAATTCAAGCTCGAAAAGATTGAAGCATTAGCTCACAAACATTCAACACAATAAATATATAATAACTGGTCCAATGATAATAGTGTATAGGTAAGAAATTTATAAATTCGATTCCTTATTTGTTTATAAATACTTTCTACTCATTTTTAGCAATTATCATTACATGACTGGAGTCATTTCGTCCATGAATTAAGTTGTAAAAATACTTCAAAATATTATAAGATATTGTAAATAGAAAAAAGAAACTAAAATATATTCCTACCAGATTAAACAAGCACTTAATCATGTTGTTACTGTGTTTGGCAAATTGAGAAGTAATATCATACGTATTCAAAAAAGATTGTTTAATTATCATTGATGAAAATGAACTTCCCGCGACATCGTCAATTACAATAATTCAAAATAGAAATTCTATAAGGATGTTTTACAGTATTTTCGAATATAACAATAAGTAATCAATATTACCATAATACATATATTACATCTATATATTCCTTAAATTGTAGGTGTACAATGCAAAAGAAAATAATTATGTACAGTGTGAACAAGGCTTTAACAACATTATTAAGCATCATATATAACTGACAGTTGTAATACAATTTACCACAAAGAAACACTGCAAATTATAAAAGTATAGGAATGGAAATCATTATAAAAAATGCCAATAAAATAAATATTATTTGTTATAGAACAATGATTAAATGAATTATTTAAAAGTATACATTCGCGTCAACAAAACATAATTCTAATAAAGCTATCTACAAGTTTGTATAAAATAAAATGTTTTTTTTTAAATTCTAATGAATTTTCATTTAAACCAAAAAGACCAATGGAATCGACATATGTATATAGACTGAAACACTATTAACAAAAACTATCAAACCACATTTTCCAACTGATGCAAAAAATACAGATTTCGAGATTATTCTAATTTTATACCCACAAACAAAATTCAAACTATAGATAAATTAGGCAAACGTGAAATAAATCATCGGCAAGTCAAGGCACAAAAGCCAATAATAGTAGAAAAATTATAAATAGAGTGAAAACTACCGTCTGTGAGGCACAGGAAAAGTATGTGAAAAATGTCAATAAAACTTTAAACGATAAAGTACATCTTATTTCATGGACAGCCGTTAAACATTTTCAATTTAAAAACTGCTATTATCACTAAATCTATTATTAATCATTTCATCCGATAAGCATTCTGAATAAAATATTGCATAGTTGTAAACTATATACAGGGGTGTATAAAAACAACTAAGCGATATTGAATATCTAAAACACAATTATATTTAGTTATTCGCTATATATCGGAATTATATGGTGTTTCAGAATCTGAAACGCAATAAAGACAAAATCCGCAGTAAATTTAGAAGAATAAGGGGGAGCGGTACCTCAACTGTAAGCGGAATAAGAGGCGATAGCGGGCCTTCTAGGCCTGCCGTATTAGCTAGTTTTAATTTATATCTGCAATATATTGTCAGGTTAATATGTCACAAATGAACGAGATTCAAAAAGCTACAATTCGAAGTAGGCTGCATAATGGGGTCAGCATAAGGGCAATTGGGCATAAGGCCGGAGTTTATAAGAACATCACTGTAGTCGTGAGAGAAAAGATTATTGAGACAGGTGTAATAGGACGGAAAAACGGAACAGGCCCTAGAAGTGTAACAACTCAACAGCAGAAATACGAAAATGATAAGCTTATTACAGTAGCACGTACAGTTTTTCTGTTACAGGAGGCAGATGGTGAAAAAAAAAATGAGAGAACGTACTTTCACAATCTAATATTTATGTAATATAAACAGATGTGAAATGTGCCAAATTTAAGCAAAAATTTATAGATATTACAGAGGATTATATGAATAGAAATATATTACATGAGATGGCATATTCATCAACAATACAACGACAGAAACTTTCACTGTTTCCTCTTGTATTCTGTCGCAGCATCTCTTTTTAAAAACCAGCAGTAGTCGCCTAACATTGATGGGTCCCAGCGACCCTGGTATCTTGTTTCCATCACCCTGATGTCCTGGTGGAAACTTTCTCCTTGTTCGTCGCTTACTGCGCCCAAATTTTCCGGAAAAAAATCCAAATGTAAGTGCAAAAAATGCATTTTTACAGACATGCGACACCCTAGTATTACATAGGCATTCAAGAGATCATCTGTGACGTTTTTATAGTTTTCATATTTCCTGTTGCCCAGAAATCCTCTCTTCCAAGCTGCCAATTCCTTTTCATTTAATTTTTGTTGAAAATGCAAATCATCTAGAACAGGGGTGTCCAACCTTTTTGTTTCCCTGGGCCACATTGGAAAAGGGCATGGTGTTTTGGGCCACAAGTATGTTACCATAGCTGACGAGCAAAAAAAAACTTAAAATATATAGTTTTCATTATTAAGTCATTTACAATTTATTAGTTTATAATCCCGCATTTTTTTCCCATTTTTAAGAATATGTTTGGACAACGTGCTGAACTGCAAAAAGTTGTTTGCATTTAATTGAGCCTGCCATAATTTTAGTTTTACCTGGAAAGCGTTTATTGTTTGAAACATCGTACTGATAAGTTGGTTTTTGCCTTGAAGGCTGGTGGTTTAAGTCATTTAAATGAGCAGTCAAATGTACCAAAAATACTAAATCTGTAAGCGACTCGGCATCGTCAAGTTGTGGCACAGATTTAGATTTCGATGTCATAAAAGATTTGATTTCATTAAGTACGTCATAAAATCTTTTTAGCATTTGCCCTCGACTGAGCTACCTTACTTCTGTAAAGTATGCGATATCGCCATACTCAGCATCAACATTTTTGAGAAATTCCTTGAATCGGCGATGATTCAATACCCGGGATCATAAAATTTACAGTCTTGACGACGATTTGCATAACACGACCCATATTTAAAGCTTTTCCGCATAAATTTTCTTGGTGTATTATACTATGGTACTTCATCAAACGAGAGTTTTCGACAATAATGGCACCGTCTTCTATTAATTTTACAAGTCCCTCTTTTTTACCGATCATAGCTGGGGCGCCATCCGTAACTACCCCAGATATATCGAAAGACACCAAGAAAACCGCGTTAATGTTTTTTTCACTGCCTCATATAAATCTATTGATTTTGTCGTGTCTTTTAATGGCATTAAAGAAGCCATTTCTTCAGTTACACTATATTCGTCATTAATACCTCTAATAAATATGGCAAATTGAGCTGTATCAGTAGCATCAGTACTTTCATCCATGGCCAAAGAATAAAATTTTATACCACAGGCTCTACTTTTCAAGTCCATTTCTATAGATTTCCCAATATCGTCAATTCTCCTGGCAATAGTTTGATGAGACAAACTGATTTTAGATATATCACCTTTCTTGTCTGGACAAATTATATCTGACACGCTTTCCATGCATTCCTTAATAAATTCGCCATCAGAAAATGATTTTTTGGCGATTAAATTTGCGACTACATAACTAGCCTTCACAAATGATTCTGTTTGAGTTGCAACGTTGCTAAAAAACTTTTGTTGAGATGTAAGACATTTAGCTTCAGTAACTCTAAATATTTTCGGGCCGCATTGATATTTGCCTTGGGCCGCATGCGGCCCGCGGGCCGCGGGTTGGACAGCCCTGATCTAGAAGCTTCCTTATTTGGGGTCCAATAAATATGCCTTCTTTTAGTTTTGCATCACTTAATTGTGGAACTCTTAGTTCTAGGTACTTGAAACCATCACCTTCTTTGTCCATGGCTTTTACATAGTTTTTCATTAATCCAAGCTTAATATGTAGAGGCGGAAGAAGCACCTTTTGTTGATTAACAAGGGGGGCATATTTTATGTTTGAAGTACCAGCTTCAAAAGAAGTTCTATAAGGCCAATCTTTCTTAATGTAATGTTCTTTTGTTGCCCTACTATCCCATAGACACAAAAAAAACAGCAATACTTTGTAAAACCACCTTGCAATCCTAGCAATATACCTATCACTTTTAAATCTCGATAAATATTCTACTGATATTGTTCATATTTAACGCGATTTAGTATAATTCTTAAGTTGTCATAGGTTTCGTTCATTGTAATTGAATGGGCTAACGGAATAGTTGGTTTTTTGTTTCCATTATGAAGGAAGACTGCTTGTAGGATGTATTTAGACGGATCTATAAAAATACGCCACTCGGAAGGTACATGTTTCATATCAAGCTCATTCATTAAACCGTCAATATCTGAACAGAAACACAGCGATTCTTCCATTTTATAAAAACTTGAAAATGTTATATTTCGTTTTCGGTAAAATGGAACACTTGCGTTTTTATCTAATAGGTTCCAGTCTTGAGTCTGAAAGCAAGAAGTTCCGATTTCTGTTTTGACAATCCCAGGTTACGTACCAAATCATTTAATTTAATCTGAGTTATTAAGTGAGGTTTACTATTGGTACTTGGTAAAAATGTTGGGTCATCGGTGGTATGCTTTGGAAGTTGTGGATCACATTCTGAAGAAGTAGTAGAATCGTCAGGAACAATGTTGTCTAGGTTTAAGGGCGCAATCGGTACCGGTAGATCCTCGCTATGAGGAACTGGCCTAATTGCAGAAGGTAAATTTGGATACTGAATTTTGTCCCTTTACTTTTTTCAAAAACCCTTCTGTTTTAGTTATACAAAAGTAGCAATCCCTTACGTGATCAATAGGTTCTCTCAACATCATAGGAACAGCAAACGGCATAGACTTTTTCTTGCGATGCATCCACTGAACTAAGTTTATATGACAACTCACAGAGCAAACGTGAGGAGCCCACGATTTATCTTGATCTCCAATTTGACATTTAAATTATAAAAAGTAGGCTATTTTCACTACCTCAGATATAGATCTAGCTTGTGACTTTAAAATAAATCGTCCGCATATATAACAAAACTTATCCGCTGGATTTTTGCAACATCGGCGACTAGAACTTGCCATTTTATATAAATCGAGTTAGACACTTGACTGTACTTTAAGCGATACAGAAACGAACTAATCTCCAGACAACAACAAAACTGCACTTAACAGTTCATAGAAGCCGTTTAAAGTCCCTTTGCAAGTCAGGTACAAATAATAATTACAATTATAATAGGTTTACCCCGTAATATAAAAGAGAAGCAGGTACTTGAAAATGGGACGTGCTAGGTCATTTCCGTAAAAAGGTGATTTAATAATTACCTAAATGAAATGCAAGAAGAGCATTGTCATTAATGTTACCAAAATCATGTTCACCTGTGTTATCTTCGAGAAAATTCATTCCAGACGGCGATCAGGGCAAAAGAGGAAATTGACTTTCCGCAGGATTGTCCGATACTGCATGCCGTAGAATTCGTGACACTGAGATAAGAAACCACAGCGCCGTCCACAATTTTTTTCTGACGGAGGAGAATAAAGAAATAAGGCTTCAGTTCATACAGGATTTGATAAGACAATCGGATGATGTCTGGGATAACTCAGATGAAAAATGTTTTCAGTCATGCGATTATGCAACAGTGCGTGTCTCTCGGCCAAGACGAGAACGATATAACCCAACACTATACTCGAAAAACAAACAAAAGCGGTCGTTTTGCAGTGAACGTTTGGCCATGGAAGAGCCGTAGAGGTCAAGGTGTTTTGCGTCATTTTGGAAGAGAGACTAACTGCTATTGTTTATCGGACAACATTGGAAGTCACATTATTGCCTTCCGTCTAACCCATTTTTGAAGAAATTGTGTACTTCCAGCATGATAATACTCCAGTCCATTGACTGTTCAAAATTTAATTGAAGAACGAGAATAAATGTTTTACAATGGGCCTCAAATAGCCCGGATACGAATCCCATGGAAAATGTGTGCGGACAAATGGTGACAAATATGTAGCAGGAAGGATTTTGACCAAGAAATAGCCACGAATTGGAACAGAGAATTGTTGAAGCATGGCAAGAAATTACTCCAGAATACAATGACCGGCTAGTGTCTTCCATACCCCGAAGAAACAGACTTCTTACAAAACTAAAATTTTCAAATATTTGTGTGAATATTTTTTGTTGCTGTATGTACCACTTTTCTATGCGGCTGATAGTTCTAAAAAGAACTTTTACTGATAATATTGCAATATATCTATACTTATAAAAGGAAGTGTTTATAAACGTGTGTGCAATGTCCAGACGAATCTATCGCACTTAAGCCGTGAAATTTTACACAAAGGTAGTCGTAATGGTGACTCAATACATTTCGAAATGCGAATTTTAAAATTAAATCTATTCATTTTTTTATTTAATGTTTTGTGTTATTTTGGGTAGTCCTCAGTCAATTTCCATTCGCGATGACACTTGACGGAAAACGTCACAATTGACGGACAGAATAGCGTCTAATATCTACGCAAAATGCCCAGCATTCAATATGGAGGCTGTTAGGCACAGCTGGCAATGACACTTCAATGCCCAAATTAGGTTGACGTTAATATTATAGGAAACTTCAGAATTAAAGAACGGAAGTTTCATCTTATGTTTTATTAACGTTGGAATTCGCACGATAATTCAATTGCAGGTTATAAACTGTCAAAACCATCGGTTAACGTCAAAATATACAGAAGAAATAGCGTCAGTCTTGTAATACGTATTTTATTTATTCATAAGCGTAATGTTGGCATTTCTGACTTTTTAAAAGTTTGGTAGTGTGGATTTGTTCACGTTTACTTCCCGCCCTCTATTACTGCCCTCACTTTCAAACCTCAATGTCAATCACAAAATTGTCAACTCGATATGTCACAACCTTATCGGAATTTTTATCACAAATAATTATTAATTGTATGGTTGTAAATAAAATTAATTGTTACATTAGAATTATTGGAAGCTTGAATCCATGTAGATAACGCGCCCTGCTATTGCTGATATTATGAAATAGTGATTTCTTGTTCTTCTCCATTCGAGCCAAGATATCTGGATTGCTACGGTAGGACAATTTCCCTCAGTTCAAGTGGAGTGCAGTTCTTGAAGGCTTTACTACTCAACATTTCTTTTATAATCTATTCACCAAACAAACTGACGTATATTTATTTGACGTTTACGCTAGAACATCACAAATCTGACAACTCAATATGTCAAAACTGTTACCGGAATTTTTATCACAAATAAATATAATAATTATGGTTGTAAATAAAATAGTATACAAACCTCGGTGAAAAGTTTTATTCCTGTCTCGAGATACTACTTAATCTCTCGACAGTAATGAAACACTTTCCACCTCGATATGTAATATACTATTATCAACTAATAAATGCGCCGAATTGTAGATATATATAAATATGTCCTTCTGCCAGTATGACAGAATTAGTGTTTAAAAGTTACCAGGAAAACGCTATTTTAATGAGGCAGATGACGTTTCGGTTTTGATGAAGATCTTCATCAGACCTGTATTTAATTAAGTTACATTACTTTTGTAATTTCGCAAAAATTGCATTTGCTATCGGTCTTTGGGCTAATCTTTGTTGACATGTAATATTTTGCCAAATTATTATTAATGCTGCTTGATTGCATTGAAAATAATTTGTCAAAATATTGAAAGCATTTGAACCGCTTCATATTTCACACGGAATTGTGAACAAAAATTAGAGTTTTACCAATATATTGAATTATTAGGTCACCATCTAAAATTGCCTGGCGCATAAATACTCTGCATGTACATAGTTGCGCTCGTTTATTCTCTTGTAATGTATCGCAGTACAAATTAGTCGTTCATTGGGTCAGTTACATACATTTTTCTTTCGTTTAAGTATTCTGGACGCACTCAATTGTATAACACGAAACTCTATACAATGATGGAACTATTACAGGTAGCATTTATTACTTCTTCGATTATATGTATTCCTGCGGTGAAGTGGAGCAAAACAACGTGTCAAATGCGGAACGAGTAGCGGTTCGGTTTTGATAAATTCGTATTATTTGCACGATCGGCGAAGATTATGAACGCAAAAGTGGGACTTCGACATGATTTTTGCGTGAGAAAAATGCAAGAAAAGCATGGAACGACCGAAAAAAGAAAAAAAGAACAAAAGAATGCACATGTAGCGTATTTACATAACGAGTCGGTCTTGGTACGTGCTAACGATCTATTTACATAATTGTCAAGTCGATGGGTGTTATTAGGACATAGTTCGACATCCAGCTTGTAATGATTGCACGTAAAAACAAATGAAGAAACGAATTTAGTATAAAGAAACTCCTACACGGAAAAAACTTTAATTGTAAAAATTATGGCAATGGTGGTTTTAAGATTTTGCAAGTGAAAAATCTGCAATAGCTGGTACATATAATTATGTCATCCTTGCAAGTCCAGCTCCTATTATTTTGCAACTAACCTTACATATGATAAGTAATGCATATCTGCCACAAGAATTACTGCAAATATTTAGAAATATTGTTTGGAGAATTTACAACTACAATTTACGCTAATGTCATTTATTTTGGTATACAAATTATAGTATTTTTTAAAATAAACTGTGGTAAGTTTGCTAGATGCTTGTTCAATAACTTGACTATGAAATTGGGGCAAAATATTATTATATAAATGCTAAAAACATGAAAGTTTTATTACTCCAAAATATATGGGTCTGACCTTGTAAAGTCAGCCACGTGTGGTCTATAGAGCGGACGCGTGCATTTTGGACAGGAGAGAAATTTAATTTTACTTCTTTTTATGGTTTTTGTTCGTTCTATTTTATTGAAGCAGTTGCACATGTATATATAACCATTGGCGGCTGCTGCAGGGAGGGCAACGGGGCAATGCCCCACTGTGACAAATTTCCCCATGACAAATTTCTTTTAACAGATAAATTAATTATAAATACCTAATTTGTATGTAATTTTCCTGATTTGTTTGATAACAAATAATATGTTTTCGGAAGTAACAGTCCGTCTTTTCAGCGCGTTTAAAAATTGCAGTCTGACGTAGGCTCCGGGGCATCTCGCGCGACTGCCCCGTGAGGCCCCGTCTGTATTAGAAATCGATCGATGAAACTGGCGCGTGTAGCTCGCAGATATACGTCAGCGGTGGGGCACTCCTCTATGGTGCCGCGTGGCGGTCCAGTATGTAATATATAGCGGTGAGTGTATGTTGTAATTTCTATCGATGCAAATGCAACTATGAATTGCGTTAGTAACATAATCGAAATGATAGAAAATAACACCTGAGCTATGACATTAAAATAGAAAACTAATAAAACCGTGACGAGAAAAGTCAACAGAAGCTCTTACAGTTTATCAGACTGGTTGTGTGGGTGTAATGTGCAAAATGCTTTTTTCTTTTTCGGTGCTATAAAGTTCACTTTACGACACCCGTTTTGGTTGCAAAAGTATTACTTTATCGCACGCTAATTTTGTTGTTTTGACGTTGGTAACAAAAAAAAATGGAACCAAATTATATTTAAATGTCAAAATGTAAGCCTTTAATGTAACAAACATGTGCAATAGAAGTTCTACAAAGAATAAAAAGCACACATGCTAACATTTTATTTACTAATTAACAATATAAATTGTTAAGCAGAGTTGATGATACGTTTTCTATTCAAATTCAAATATTTAATATGTTCGAACGAAACATGTCTCTCATTTTAAGCTTTTTTGAACTTTTAATAACCAAAATAGAAAAAATAGTATAAAATACACGTTTCATAACACATTGTGCACACTTGTTCTTGTTCTTAACTTAAACGCGTGAGCAAATGTTATGAAACTTGTAGTTTAATATACTATTTTTTGTTATGTGTGCTTAATTAGGAATTCTCCACAAAGCGACCCTGTCTGGACTTCTAATGGTACTAGGGATTTAAAACACTTTGGTCAAAAAGTAAAAAGACATAAAATAAGTGAAAAATATCTTATAGTAACATGATAGAATATCCAGTTTTGGGAAACGTAAATACCTATAATGTGTCAGTTGAACACTGCATATAGATTAAATATAATTCAGCACAATGAAAACGTCAGTAAAAACAGACATACTCTTGGAAAATTAATAGACTGCATTAAGTTTTGTGTCATGTTTGAAATCGCTTTGAGTTTTTCGTGGATTGGTTAATTTATTGGTAGAAATTGACACCATTCTCAAGGACCACATTAATATAGAATAATAGAGTTTTTATGGGTTTGTCAAAAATCGTTCAAAATGAATTGCTGAACAGTATCTACGAAGCTTCTCGCACTTTGATTGTAGACGAAATTAACAAAGCCCATTATATCGCTATACAAGCAGACGAGACGACAGATTCGGCTACATTTTCCCAGTTAGCTTTCATAGTTCGATACGAATTGGTAGTTTTGTATAATAGACCAGATTTTGGAACTGCTTCATCGGCTCTAACATTCTATGAAAATAATTTAGCAACTACATTTGCCGAATCTGTGAAGCTATTGAAAATAATTTGCACCATATCGATGACAACAGCTGAAAGTGAACGGTGTTTTTCTACTATGAAGAGAATAAAAACATTTTCTAGAAATACCATGCGAAAAAGCAGACTATGTGCCTTAGCAATGTGTTCCATTGAAAAACAATTACTGACATCAACACCAAACTTCAATGAATTAGTTATTAATCATTTTGCTCATCGTAAGGAACGGCGGATGGATTTCGTTTTCAAACAAGTTAATTAAATAGCATATTGACTTTATTTTTTGTCTGTACTTAATTTTTGATATTAACCACTTAGACCCCCCGGTGCCCTCCCGTCCCAAAATATCACGAGCCGCCACTGTATATAACCACACAATTTAACATAGCAATAAGGAAAAGCTTCTTGATAATGTATTCATTACTTGTAAAAATCGCGTTTTATCTAAAATTTTTGTTTTGATCAAATGGAATTCTAAAATATTTTTCATGTTTAATACTTGTTATATTTCACTCAAGTATACATACACGAAAAATTTCGTATATGAATAAATATATGAATGCACATCTACCCTAAGCTGGCATTGCGAACAATAACGTGCAGACAGCTGCTTCGACCTCACATTGGTCTCATCAGCGCACGAGCGTGTTGTTCAAAATGCCTTCAAAACTGGGATTACCTGATATAGTCAATTTACGTTGTTATATTTATTGTACTAATGAATTTCTAAGAAAATTGACCAACTCCTAATAATACCTATTTAATTATAAAAATTAATGCAAATTTTTAGAGTATGTAAATTTTGATAATGCGGATTATGCTCACATGAAAAGTATTGATAAATATCAAGTTGCAAACGAAATTAATATGTACTATGTTTTTACATGAGCGGCCAGAAATCTATTACATGCCATAGGTGTGTGAGAATTATAAAGATAAGAAACCGAAAGCTGTCCGAGGAAAACTATAGTACCCTATATATACATGAGAGAATTGTAAAAAAATGTTGGATTATTAAAGTATATAACAGGTAAAAACGAATAACAGACCTATTTGTCAAAATTTTATTGTTCTCTTTTTAAACTAGCAATTATTGATGAAAATATATTTGTTGACAATTAAGGGGATATCTGTGGTTAAAAAAACGAAGTCGAAGAAAAATGGAAGAAAACATCTTCTGAAAGAGTTAAAATTATAAATACAACCGATTTGTATTTTAGGTCATTTCCGGGTTTAAGGGAACCACTGGGATATAGATTAGTAAGTATTTTTAGGATAGTCACCTAATTTTGTTAATAAAATTACTGAATTAGCGACAGTTTGTGTTTTTCCTTTCAGTTATTAATCGATTTTGAGAGTTTATATGAAACTAAAGTAAATTGTTTGTACTATAATGGTTGCTCAGAAAAGATTCTCAATGTAGCAGGATGTAAACAAAACACATACATAGCATGGATATTACACCAGTATAACAAATCCGACAAATCTGATGGTAGGTAAAAATGAGATTTATTAAAAAGTTCAACTTTATCCTTAATTTTAGGTATCTACCAAAGAATTATTTGCTTTTAAAATACTGCCTTTTATATGGAACGAACATAAAAAGTAAGAGAGCTGGTTTGCATTGGAAGCCGTCCAAGATTGAATCTCAAAATGCGTTCATTTTAATGGTAAATGATCCTTCCCATATAAGAAAATCATCAATATATTGGAGATACGTTGTCAAAAACGTTTTGTCCTACTTTTTTATTTTAAATTTCCCAAGTTTACTGTATTAGGAGATTAGTTTATTTAATCACCATTGTAATATTTAAAAATCAAAAACTAAAAATAAATAAAATTAAAGTTTCAAATATTTAGTAAATGTGTTTTATTATATCAGGTAACCAAATAAGTTCATGCGGTTTTTTATGGTAAAATATAAATATTTATTAAGAAACAATAGTACAATATTATTCATCAAAGTAATTACCATCACACTCAATGACCTTTTGCCAATGTGACACCAATTTTTTTATGCCGGTATTGTAGAACTCTACGGATTTTGAATCAAAAAATTGACGGACTGCGTCTATTACATTAACTCGAGTTTTAAACTGCCTATGTCTCATACAGTTGTCAAGAGACAAAAAAAGATGGTAATCACTTGGCGAAATGTCAGGGGAATATGGAGGGTGTGGCAATATTTCCCAGCCAAGTTCACAAATTTTTTCCCGGGTCACTTTTACAGTATGCGGTTTGGCGTTATCTTGAAAGAATATCACTTTCTTTCGATTGATTAAAGAAGGCTGTTTTTGGATGAGTGCTGCTTGTACTCGCTGAAGTTGTTCACAATACAAGTTCGCAGTGATGGTTTGGCCCTTTTCCAAAAACTCATAATGGACTATTCCATTTGCTGTCCACCAAACACACAATAAAATCTTGTTTGGGTGCAAGGAAGCCTTGGGAGTGTGAGGTATTGCATCAGTAGGCGACAACCAATGATACGAACGCTTAGAATTTGAGTATAATATCCATTTTTCGTCGCAGGTTAACAACCGATCAAGAAATGGTTCATTATCGTTGCGTGAAAAGTTTGCCGAACAAATGGTAAGACGACTTAATTTGTTATCATTTGACAATTCATGTGCATGGAACCCATTTGCTCAACTTCCACGTCTTTCCTAGCTGATGAAGATGCAAACGAATGGTTTCGTCACTCACATTGAACCTTTCTGCAAGCTCTAGGCACGTTGTACGGGAATTTGCCTCCACAACCTGTTGAAGATCCTCGTTGTTAATGATCTTCGGTCTTCCAGAGCGTGCTTCATCGGTTAAGTTGAAATCTCCCGAAGAAAATTTCATGAACCACTTCTGTGCTGTTCGATCACTTACGACATCATCTCCGAATGCGGTACATATTTTTCGCGCCGCCACTGCAGCTTTAGTACCAAGTTTGTACTCATAGAGTAAACAACCTCGAATTAAAGTTTTATTCGTTTCCATTTTCAACTATTCAAATTAATAATTAAATAATTGTCACGAAATGTGTATGTATTAAATGACAGAAGGATTGATACTAAAGTGGATGACAGATAACAGACAAGTGCTATCGATCAACAACTTAAAGAATATTCATGGCACTCTGCTGTATACAAAAACCGCATGAACTTATTTGATATTTTAAATGTATACATAATGTAGTCGATATTTCAGTATATTGCGGTTAATATTTCAGTAATATTACTGTCATGTTTGCCGCAATAATACCGAAATATTTGTTAGAATATTACCTGCATCTATACTGCAGTATTATTGAAATATTTACTGAAGTTTTACCGAAATACTTACTAGAATATAAAACATGTTTTCATGACAACATTGCTAAAGAAAGGATGTTACAAATCGGACACAAAAATGTATGAAGGTGCAAGGTGCAATAATCCCTATATTTATGGTAACTTCCATGGGCTCGCTCTACAATTGCAGTATTTATTATGGCATATTTTTTTCCGTGTACAAAATATCGTATCTATAATATGGTAATGATTGTTAATTAAGTTTCAATTTGAAATAAAAGAAATATTCCTCTTTTTGTCACGAAACCTCTTCGTTTTTCTCCTTTTTTTAAAAATTTAAATTCTCACAATTGTACCAGATTGTTCTACTTTTGATCAATATTGTGCGAAAATATCAGTAACAAAGGGAAGATCGAGCGTTAATTTAAAAAAAAAACTCTTTTTTGCCTAGCTCATTTCAGGTATATTTATATTTTTCAAAAAATCTTGAAACTCAGCATGGGATAGTGAAGAGGTAGAATGAGTAGTTCCAACACTGTCACTGCCGGTCTCAAGCCCGGGTAAAGGAAGAGGGTTCTAACGACAGACTAGCTCTCTATATTACGTGAGAAAGGAAGAAGCGAAAGACAAACTCTCGGAGGAACTCAGTAAAATAAAGACCAAACAAGAAATTATTATGTTAGGAAATTTGAACAGAAGGGTTGGTAAAATCCTGTACAGTTAAATAATTTTACGGCACGGGAAGAGTATAGCAAATGAAAATGGAAAAAGATGGTTGGAATTTTCTGAACAACATTCAATAAAAATCCTGAACGAATTCTTCCAACACAAAGAGAAAAATACATGGATTCAAGAAACAAAAACCTCAGATCTATAGTGGACTACACAGAAATAAAGCAAGATTCATATACAGGTTGATTCAAATTAAGTGCGCACCATTGCTAAATCTAGAGAGTAGATTAAAGTAATTCTAGAGCAGGGATGCACAGACTTATAGGCCACAGGGGCCACTCCGGAAAATTATAAGCCAAGGACGGACCACTACACAGAATACTTATTGTCACAAATATTTTTATTTTTAAATAGTATGAATAACTACAAATGAAAAAAATAAAAGAACATTCAAAATATTTGTTGTAATTATGTAATCGTTTATTTCATATGTTATTATTTTGATGCATGATATTGCATTGACATAACAATTTTGTTTATGTTTGGCTCCACATTACTTATCGCCACATGTAAACTTGCTTCCAGATTTTTATTTGCCAGACTGAAAACGTTTACTCACAAATATACATACGTCGAGCCAAATAAGCTTGCGCATTTCAATGTATTTATTCGCAACTCTTTGTAAGCGGTTTTGTCAACGCAACGGTAAAATTTGAGCAAATTACCTTCATTAAACTTGTTTCGTAAATTATCATCATTTTGCATGTCTATTAATTGCAGCTGTATTGATTCCGGTGCATTTTCGGGTGAAATGTTGAAAGGATTGCTGAAAATGTCCAATACAGGTTCAACTTTTTTGAAGTCAACAAAACGATCATGATAAACTTGAAAATATCAATTTTTTCAACATAAGCGAAATTGCCATCAGTTTTATTGAATTTCTCCATAATTTTTTTATAGTTCGGAAAATGGCTGAAATTGGCTGACTTGATTTGTGTCCTGAAAAGACTCAATTTGCATTGAAAGGACGAAACATGAGAGTATAACTGCGAAATCAATTGATCTTTGCCTTGGAGTCGCGTATTTAAGAGATTCAAGTGATTTGTGATGTCTACAAGAAACGCTAAGGCACACAGCCAAGGTGCTCCGTCAGTCGTAATTCCAGATAAGTTCGTTAAATCCAAATCCATTACAGAACATTTTTCCAGAAGAGCTTTGAGCATGTCACTCCCCTTGGTGTGACTTGTCAAAGAACTCATACCAATCAGTTCTTCACTCACTTAAAAATTTTGCGTTACACCCCGTAAAAATATTAAGAGTTGAGCAGTGAAAGTTATATCTGTAGATTCGTCGAGTGCTATAAAAAAATACTCAAAACTTTTCAATGTAGTAGCTAATTCCTCTTCTAATTTTGCTGCTAATGTGGTAATTCTTCTTTGAACTATCATCCGATTTAGATGAATTTTCTCAAACTTCTTTGCATCTTTCGGACACTTTTTTTTGCGGCAATATCTAAAAACTGCTTAACAAACTTATCATCTTTAAAAGGCCGAAAAGTTTTTGCTATTATTCGAGATATTTCATAGCTAATTTCAGTAGCTGTTTCAGCATCTTGAATTGGTTCTGTAAACATAGCTTGCTGGCCTATTAGTTCCCGTTGTAAAGTGGAAATTTTTCGCGTTCGATTTTTGCCGTTTAATTTGGTAAAAGTATGATGCTGTAGTTATATATTGAGTATCGAACCACAACATACGAGGAAGATGGGAATCAATATAACATGCATAGATGTATAGTCAAAAATGAAATAAAAAAAGGTAAAAAATTCGACGTGGGACAAAAAAGGTTCAGAGATGCTTGGAAAACAATAAATAATTTAAGGAAAATTTAAATAATTAAAAAAAATCCTATAGGCGCGGACTTGGAGCGTCTACTATAACACCCTACTGATAGAGAAGCGAACAGAATATTTGGACAGACGATTACATACAGAGAAAGTAGAAGGGAAAAAATAGACCAGATTACGATGGAAGAGGTAAAAAAAGCTCTACAGAAAGTGAAAAATAATAAGACAACAGATTTAGATGATCTGCTTATCGAGTTACTAAAACATGACACAACAAGAAGATTGCAATATATTTAAAAATGGCCTAAGGGGGAAGACATACCAACAGATTGAAAAATTTCTCATATATACTCAATTTACAAAAAAAGATGCAGAAGGAACTACAAAAATTATAAAGGAATAAGTGTTACGTCATCAGTGGAAAGACTATAAGGAAGAATCCTCAAAGCTAAAATAGATGTGTTTACTTCTTGACTTTAATGTTAACTTTAGAACTATAGTGTAAGGTAAACAATAACGAATAATTTCAGTCTCAAACAACAAATCTAATGTAAGCATATTTTATTACCAATGATTGAATGCATTAAATACAATGAAAAGGAACCTATAAATATAGATGAGAATGAAATATAATTCTAATAAATTTTGAATCACGAATCATGTAACATTTATTCGCCTTTTCGTCAGCTGAGTAAATTAAATAGACATTTGCATTTATTGCATGTTATGTATATATTCACATATGGAAATAAAAACTGTCCTATTTATTTTATATAAAATGACTTTGCAAGACCATTTGCTTCCCGATTTACACTGTAACTATCAACTGGTTACTTTTCACTGATCGTACATATTATCATGCTTACACATTTTTTAGAATTGGATAAATGAAGTCCCGAGAACTAGGAAAAGTTTGTGATTGTCAAAGTTTTCAAATTCTCTGTACACACAAAAACAATATAAACGATTGTAAAAACTTATTGATATAGACAACCTTCTAAATAATAATAAAATTGCTCAAATACTTGCAGGAACAAAATGTCCTCGTATTTTTTTAGAAGACAAAAATTTAAAACACTTCACATGACACGCTCAATTCGTTCCATACGTGCTTATCTATCCATACTAACAATTATAGAATGTCCGTAGAACGGATTGTAAAATACGGAAGACTATACAACACGCTTGTATGTGTGATTATATTATGCACCGAGCTGTAATAGAAAACTTTCACAATACAACACAATTCTATCGCGATCCATTAATATAAAATGATATTTTCCACCGTAACTATATACTGTTTCCTTGGTACATTTTCACCACAAAATACAATTCACTTTATGCAATTACTGATTATAATAAAATAATTGGTAACAATACCGCCGCTCAGGTAGAAAATGACGGTGTTACATGTGTTGTTTTGCATGTTTTGAATACGATTTCCTACACTTACTTACCGGCTTTAGTTATCAAGTTATGTAATCTAAGGGAATCAATTATTATAGAGTTTGTTCTCCGAGGAACTCCCATGGTGCTGGATTCACTGTTTCATCGTGTTATATCACTATAATAATAACGTACCTAATAAATTAATATGAGCGATATGTATTACAAAGGCAATGTTATAATGTGTGGACGATTTTGAGGTTATGTCATCTAATTGGAATTTAATGCCCCATCGCAAACAATGCTATTATTCAAATTAGTAACGGATGCGTAGAAGTTTTAATGCATTACGTCACATGGAATTTACATTATTGGAGGTGCAATAGTGTAAAATACTATACCCTGTCTAAGAATAAGAAGGAGTGATTCAAACATCCCGGAAAAAGCCAGAAGACACAGCTCAAAATGTACGAGGGATATTTGAAATGTTTACGGCATTACCGACACAAAATAATTGTAGAAAAAAATTATTTCGACATCCGATAGATGGCCTCTACATATTACTGTGAACCTTACATTTTGAAAATGATAGTATTAAGTATTAATTTAGTTATCGAATGAGAGTAATAATTCATTTGAATATTTATCTAAGTTTCAATAGCTAAGACTATATAAGCACATAAGTAAAATGGGTTGCCAACCCTAAAGGATGAACCCCTTCATTAAAAATATTGTTAAGATAAATGAGATATAATACACATGCTGAGTAAATGAATAAGCTATGATTTGTCGAAACGATACATTTAATACTACTATACGAGCAATATAAAATCAGATATGCCAAAGACAGGTAAAATCTGACAAATAAAAAAATGTAATCTTTGATATGAATAAGATAAATTCATAAATGTGACTCAATAAAAATAAAAGATAGTAAATACGTACACTTAATAAAAAAGGATATAACTACGATATTTATCTTATAAGATTTTAGATCGTAAATAAAACATTTAGTATATAATAATGAAAGGTTGGAATGTGTTCTTTAGTTCCTATATTTATAGCCTTTATGTTTGGGAAGCATCAGTAATAATCATGTATGGTAAGCAGTTGCAAAAAGAAAATAAAACGTCAATACTTTATTTGTAACACTTTGGAAGTAACAATTTCACCTCAGATGAAGAGCTGATTTGAAGATAAGAAAAAATAAACGGCGGCGACAGTTCTTCCTAGCACGAGTTTGGGGAGGAAAATAGAAGTTGTCTGCGATGTTTTTCCGTTGTTCCCAAATAGACGAACTGATAAAAAAAAGAATTAGAATACGATTAGTAAATGGTGAAAGAAAATACTTAACAAACAACTACAAGAGTAATGAATTTATATACAGGTACAACAGATGTTTACATTGAAGGAGAAAAAGGAATAACACACTTTCCTAGGATAAGATGTAATAAATTTGTAAACTTAAGTAAGGGAGAATTTAAAGTGCGGACATTGATGTATAACTGTCAATGTGAATGAATATAAGTGACAACTTAAAAGGACAAGAGAGAAATTTAACCATGTGTGTGGTACTATGGCCAACTTAAAATTCAAGACAGAGGGCGCGAATCTACCGATTGTCTTTTGTCTAGGAGTATATAAACGAAAAACAAGATAGGATACGCAGATTTTCAACTGAGATTTTGATCGCGAATACACGAATTTGAAAGCGAAGCTCCGGCGGCATATCGATGGAGAAAAAAATATACAGTAGGGCAAATACGCACTACCTGTCACTTTCAAGAATAGAATTTAAGTATTTATTTTTCATTTTTAAAAAATTTCTTTTGATTAATAATTTTTTTCGTTAAATAAAATATGATCAAATGAAGTGAGTTACGGAAAATTCTTATGAGTTAGAATATAAAAAAGTTATCTTGATTTATTTTATGAAATCAATGTTCACATTGTTTCAAATATTTAGTTTATTCATTACTAATTAGAAATATATTTAATGGTGTTGAATATACCATAGAGGTACTATGTGCAAATGTTTGCCTCAAATGGATTGTTGAGCATTATTAAATATTATGTTATCACATGATAATTTAATTAGCAAGAAAAATACTAGGATATTTTGATGGGTAAACACTAAGTGGCTAGAAGTACTATGTGAAAATGTTTGCTGCCAGCAGTTAGTGTGAACTGATTTCAAAGTATTTAAGTAGCAAGACTCTAGATTACTGAAGTACTACGTGCGAATGTTTGCTTTGGTAAAATAGTGATTGCATCGTGTTCAATTTTCACAAATCATTTTCATATCCATTTCACATATTTTATAAAGTAAAGCGTATATAAACAATTTATTAAGAACTATTTTTTTTTAATATAAAAGGAGTTCATGTTATTAATTATGGTAATTAAAAATATATCCAATGTTATTGTAAAACATAGATATTGTGTACAATTTTCTCACCTTATCCCATAGTAGACTAAATAAGAGAAAGACTATAAAGCAAGAGGTAAATCGCTGTTCGAATCCACTTAGAAATTTAACATTTATGCTATTATAAATCAAACGTGAAGCTATTACCATATTTATATTATATCTATTTTAAAAGTAAATATCACAGCAATACGTAAACTGTAAAAATTACAAGTCATACTGATCGTTCGTTTTTCTATGGTAAGGGAAAGTGATGGCGACAGTTTTTTGGGATAGCTAAGGAATAATTCTTGTCGACTACATTGTAAAGGGTTCAACAATCAACGGAGAATACTACGACTACGCCGCATTGCTAGATAAATTGAAGGCCACAATTACGAAGAAAGGTCCACATTTAGCAAAAAAGAAAATCCTGTTTCACCGGTATAACGCTCGAGTTCACAGTGCATGGTTGCAATGTCAAAATTGGCCGAATTGAAGTTTGAATTACCCTGTTCGCCATATCTAGCTTTAACTTTGTAAAATAAACTGAATTTTTCGTGACGATTCTTCAATACAGAGATGTAAAAGATTCCATTCTTTTAATCGAGTGACGTCGTATCCGTTGTAGTTGCTACTGCCCTTGGCGGTATAGCCGCGAACATACTCGAGCTTGTTACAATACTTTCTTAATTTTAAATTTGACGTTAATCTTAGTGAAAACAGATAAGAAAAATTATTTAGAAAATGTCACGTGATACCTTATGTTAGAATACAGTTTTTATGATTAAAACAATGCAAAGCACTAAAATTTTAGACAGTTATGTCAGTTATAAAAATCGCGTTGGCTTGTGAATTATTTGCGGATACGAGTAACACTTATCTGTACCTCCATAATTAATTAATATAATCAATGATATTTTAATTTAATTTTATCTCATTATATTAATTAATTCTTCTTATCCTATTACAATTGCTCTGCTAAAAAAAAAAACCCCTTAGTTTATTGCGCACATTTAATTTACATTGTGCATTTTGGAAAATGACTTTAAAATTATATTTCATGTACTTATATGTGTGCTAGTTATGTGGGTAATGTAAATTTATGAAATATTCGTTTAATTGAACGTTGGGTGTATGAAAAAACTTGCAGCGGCAGCTTTCTTTTCTCTCTCGGCGATCGGTCGCGAAGAGAAGAAAGAAAGAAAGTTGATTGCCAAAATATCGCCTTCGCCGAAGAAGTCGAAGAACGCCTTGGGAAAAGAGACGGCAGCAAGAAAATAAAGACGCGCAGACGTCTGTTGACCCACATAGTCTGGTGGTCCTCTTTCGTAGTATCATTCACAAAAATTCTTCACAATGAAGACGTTTCATACAGATGTCCCGACTAATTATGTCTAAACATACGAAAGGTTATTACAAAAAATGACGTGTGGACACCACACGACTTTCTTATACCTACCTACCTATGAGTAAAATTGTTACTTCCAGTACGAATTTTGAAATTTTTTTCTACAAAATTTACTCCAAATCAAACTCTAAATGCGTTTTATACTATTAATTAATCTGTATAGAAAGCATAAATTGCCTAACCGTCCATTAATTACGTGATCTCAAAATGGGGGGGGGGGTCTGGTAAAATCCTAGGAAATCTCAATTCATGAGGGGCGGAGGGTCTCAATGAAAATCTCACGTCAACTTTTTAATGTAGAGAATATACATTACCATAACAGATAACAGTAACTCCCCGAATGAAATTTGACACATTTACAGAAATTCTTTCAATTCTGGGATTTCCCACACAAGTGTCAGATTTCATTCGGGGAGTTCCCTGCCTCGCCGGTTGCAATCATTGCGTGTCAGTCAGTCAGCGAAGTTTGTTAAGTAGGTTGGCCATTTAAACTTAGTAAATGTGACGCTATAAAACGATTTTCGGTGCTTAACTTTTCTCCAAATATGCCAACAGATGACATCTTTATAAGTTGTTTCATAGTTAAGTTGTTTCCGCTGTTACCTAATTGTTAACATTTATTTTTATTTGAATGTAGTTGGGTTCTGTTTTGTGTTATTCTTCACTTTTATTTAGTTTTGCTATCTTTATATGTTAGGAAGACAAACAAAGTAAACACTACTGTGCAAAATATTTATTGTAATTTTGATATTGTAATCTGTTTTAGTTGCTGTCATTTTTATTTATAGTGGACATCTTAAATTCATTTTCTTTGTGCTTTTTATTGGAAGTAGCGATAAACCCTCTAACTCATAACTTTTATAATTTTATAATTCAATTTACTGAAAATCACCTGTCAATGTCAAATAAAATTTCCGAAGACGCAAGCAAAATTTATTATTAAGAATTTTGTAGCCAACGATTTTTACTTTCTTATACGTAGTATAAGGAAGTATTGTGATGATGAAAATTTTCGACATCGAGATGTTGCAGATATCCACGTTTTAAAGTCCCCTGATACCGAAAAGGGGTTTTTAAAAAATGTTTGTGTGTGTGTCCGTGTGTCTGTTTCTCTCTCTCTCTGTGTGTGTGTGTGTGTGTGACCACGATAGCGGTCAAACCGCTATAAATATCAATTCCAAATTTTGTATTTACGAATATAATCTCCCTCTTGAGATCTGATTAGTTTTTCAGTAAAATCGGTAGACCGGAAGTAGCAGTTTATTTCAGCCAAAAAATCAAATTTTGCCAATATTTCGTCAACTATTAAGTTTAAAAGGAGTTCATATGTACTTAAAATTAAAATTGAAAACAATTTTATTTAATAAGTTTTTCGAAATTCTTACTGGAAGTAGGTCTTTTACTCCTATCGAAAATCAGTTTTTTGCGAATATTTAAAGTCATGCGTTTTAGACAGGTACGTTACGGGTATAAAAGTATTTAAAACATAATTTTCAATATCCTTTCTATAAAAAAATTTCTAAATTCAGACCGGAAGGTACCACTTTTACTCTTATCGAAAAGCGATTTTTTGCAAATATGTCGTAAATTATACAGGGTGTCCAGAAACTCTCTTGACAAACGAAGACCGGAGATTCCTCAGATAATTTTAAGACAATTTAATCCAATTCACCCTAGTCCGAAAATGCTTCCTAAGGTCATAGGCGTCCGTTTTGGGTAGGTAAACGGTTATTTTAACGCATAACTTTTTTGTCTTTAACTTTTAAGCATTTGTGACACTAGATTATTAAATTTTCAGGTATTCTAGTACTAAAAGGTACTCTTACTTTAAGTCGGTAGGATACACCATTTTCTAGAAAAATCGATTTGAAAATTTTTCGTTTTTTCGTCATTAAAATTCAATTTATTATTTTTTGCACTAGTTCGCTCTGAACTGCCAACAGAAATAAAACCTACGTTTTTAATTGTCAAATTGTTGTCAGTTCGCGAACTTGAAATGACGAAAGATAAAATGACGAAAAAACGAAAAATTTTCAAATCGATTTTTCTAGAAAACGGTGTATCCTACCGACTTAAAGTAAGCGTACCTTTTAGTACTAGAATACCTGAAAATTTAATAATCTAGTGTCACAAATGCTTAAAAGTTAAAGACAAAAAAGTTATGCGTTAAAATAACCGTTTACCTACCCCAAACGGACGCCTATGACCGGTACTAGAAATTCGCAATTGATGGAATCGATTCATCTCTGGAGGATAAATAAGCATACCAGTTTTTCTTTTTCTAAATATAAGCGTTCGGGAGATATTAAAAAAAACTAATTACAAGGCGCCATATTCAAAGAGCTCTAGCTCCATTAGGAAGCATTTTCGGACTAGGGTGAATTGGGTTAAATTGTCTTAAAATTATCTGAGGAATCTCCGGTCTTCGTTTGTCAGGAGAGTTTCTGGACACCCTGTATATACTGTGTGTCCAAAAAGTCTGGAAACACCCAAATAAAATCGAAACGGATGATTTTTGAGAAAAATGCAAAAACAGGTCAATTAGTATTTTCAAAAAACTACTGGCTGATGGTATCTGTTTGGAATTTTTGATGACCTTGAAAAAGTTATGATGTCATCAAAAAAAATTAAATGGCAACGTCGCATATTTAATTTTATTTTTGATAGATCTTTTAATTGTCTAAATGACTGTAAAAAAAATTTTCATTTTACTTAAGAAAATGACCGAGAAAAATTTAATTACTTCTTCGAAAATGGAAAAGTTTGTCTTTAAAAAAAAAAAAGTCGATTATTTTTCAAACACATTTTGTTTTATTTGTGACATTCTGTCAAATACGAATTGTGCGTAAGTTAAAAAATCTGTTTAAAATGGTTTTAAGTGAGAGGGAACGTATTCAAATATTGATGATGATTGGTTTTGGGGATAGGGCTCGTTCAGTTAGAGAAATCCGGAGCGTGCCCCAATTAGTATTTCTGCAGTGAGTAAGATTCACAAAGAATTTGGTTTCAACAAGATGGGGCTCCACCCCACTATGCGGGAAATGTTCGGCATTATCTCGAGAATACCTTCCTAAACAGATGGATTCTCAGGAGGGGGGCTATCGTGTGGCCGGCTAGGTCGCCAGATCTAACGCCTATTGATTACTTTTTGTGGGGTTACCTAAAAAATAAGGTATACGCAACTAAACCTGAAAATTTGGAAGACTTGCGTCAACGGATTGAGATTGAAGTACGAAGGATCACTCCTGAAATGATAGAAAACGTTCAAAATGAATTTTATTATCGTTTAGGGTATTGCCAAGATGCTCAAGGACAACATTTTGAACATTTATTGTAAGTTTTTGCTGATTTCTACGATTAAAGTTTTCTTTGTTTTCTATGATTTTTTTTTCAAAATTTTTCTTAAGTAGAATGAAAAATTTTTTGACTGTCGTTTAGACAATTAAAAGATCTATCAAAAATAAAATTAAAAATGCGACGTTGCCATTTAATTTTTTTTGATGACATCATAACATTTTCAAGGTCATCAAAAATTCCAAACAGATACCATCAGATAGGAGTTTTTTGAAAATACTAATTGACCTGTTTTTGCATTTTTCTCAAAAATCATCCGTTTCGATTTTATTTGGGTGTTTCCAGACTTTTTGGACACACGGTATACATTTATCAAGAGTACAAAAGTGTTTAGTGGTAGATTTGCAATATTTTTTGTATAAATGAAATTTCAAAATTCGGATCGGAAGTAACACTCTTACTCTTAGGAAGAGAATAGAAGTACCTACTTAGAATAGGATTTTGAATAATTTTTGTGTAAAAAAATTCTTAAAATTGTATAGTTTGAAACGCTCATACGTATAAGAAAGGCGTGTGGTGGCCACACCTCATTTTTTTCTTGAAAAAAATTTATATTTTTTGTCAAGAGGAAAGAAATACAACACATGCTAATATTAATAATAATAATTATTAGACTAACCATTTGAAGTTTTCAACTTGTTGACATAGTCTTCAATAAGTATGCTACGCTATTGAAAAGTGTGCAAGTCTATGTGTTTGTTTTCCTTCTCGCTTAACCATGGGGACGTATGGTACAATACGAAGGATTACAAATAAGATAAATGTGTTTTCTCTTGAGTCAATAAAACGAATGAATTTTTATTTGGCAATGTCGCAGGTACTTAAGAATGTGGTAATTGATGAAATGTCGGCGTTGGTTGGTTGAGTAATTTCGTCTCTCTTTTTATTATCTTTAGTTTCATAACCCAGAAAAGTTAAAATAATTTAAACATTGTGAATGTATATTTTTAAATATATTCACTGCAACGTTTGCTATTGCAAAAACTAAACACAAGTGATGATATAACATAAGTAAAGAGTTTATGCCATCCGAATGTTAGAATGAATACAATGACCCAATATATTGGTGCTTTATTGTTATATGTCAAGTAATACTTATAAACTGCGTCATAAAGAGCTTATTCTGTTTGACTATATGAAATGGTAATGATTATACAGGTTGGCCGCCGAGGTATCCGAGATGCTTCGTATATAAATTCAATCACTAATTTTAAGCAAAAATGTTTTTATTCACTTTTTCCGAATTTCTAACGGTTCTTGAAATATCGGAATTTGAAGCTGAATTGTTTTTTCCAGGCCTGTCTGGTTTACGTCTCCAGTTTACAAGAAATTCTATGCCAACTGCAAAAAAATTTAAAACTGCGTTGCACTTAATATCATTGTCTCATTTTTTTTCTCCTCCAAAACATGGAAGTCATGAAGTAAGTGACTCTGAACAATTGCTTGAATTTTTAAGATGTAATAATAATAATAATAATACAACCGAAAAGATAGACGACGATGAAATTGGGTGTGAAGAATGAGAACTTGAATTAATCCACTTCAATGCAAATGATGATGCGTTGATTTCTCCATCTGAAATACAATCACTTTATTATCTGCTTGGGTCAGTTTTATTCAAAATTAAACATAATTTTAAAACTTGTAATAATTGTTTATCTTCAGTTACAACAAATAATGTTGATGGGGATTCAATTAAAGACCTTATAAAGTTGGTCAATCTTAAATGTTATAAACAAAATTCATTGGTGTATCCATCAAAATGTATTTTTGATACCATTAAAAATGCAGAAATTGTGTTCAGAAAAGAATGTAATAAATTAATAGATGGAACATTAACACTGAAATGTTTAACTTCGGCATTTATAAATATTAATTCTACCAATAGTATTCCCAAATGCCACGATATATTTCAAAAAATTGTCACGGTTTATTATAGAACTCGTCTATATTTTCTGTTAAGAAAACGCTCAGAGGAACTTAATAAACTAACGCAAGAATCTTCAAAATGTGGAAGCCGAAGTATTGGAATGAGGGTTGCGATAAAGAAAGTTTAATTTTAGGCATTTTTTTGATATAGGTAGGGACATAACATAAAATTAATGTGTGTATTACATTTATATACATCCATAACATGTTAAAATAAAATTTTGAAGGTGATTGTTTTTTAAATTCCGAAAAATTAAGTAAAAACATTTTATACCGGCCTAAGCGTATAGAAACCAATGCGCGGGAAGGAGTAAACATGGCGACCACCAGTCAGGTTGCGCTACTCTGTAAATACACTGGATCTGAAACTTGTCATACGACCTAATGACAGGTGCACGCTGGCAGGAATCATAAATTTTCGTTGATTGGAACGCCATCTCTGTGTCAGGACGTGAATTTTTCACCTTACCCTCGTATAAGTAAGAATAGTAATACAATTAACTTCAGATCAGACCTTTAATATTTAAATATAATAAACTCATATCTATTAAGTTATGAGAGCAAGATAAAATAGATTATTTAATATATGTACTATATTTGTTTTATTTTTTGTTCAGATGGTGTAATAGTACAATAGCCACATATGCTTTAATAAAGCATGTCTTTTCGTTCTTAATAGTTATAATAATAGATAATTTCTTATGTTGGCATTAGATTGTATACTTTAGTTATTAAATGTCATACACTCCACATGCTTCCTTTTATGTAATGACGGTTTTCATCCTTTTAATTATAAAACTTTGAGCCATGTTTTGTTTTCCCCTTGATTCTTCTTAAAAATTAATAATATTTCCTTTTGAGCTACTGAGTGTGCTATAGCATTCATAATATCATAAGTAATATAGTGTATTGTTAAAATATTTTATGTATGAAAATAGATATATGTATACTATGTTGTTGTTTTCTTATGTTCATGCAATGATCTCAACATAGAAATCCAATATGTAAATAATGTTTCGAATTACATCTCAGACTTGTACTCGTTGCATGGTTTTAGTAGTGTCCCGAAGAAGTACAAATACATATTGCTTTGGTATCTACTTTTTAAATTATCATAAATAATGATGATACCTTAACGTATGATTTTAGTATAACAGCATAAATTTAAAAATTTACATTATTATACAGGGTGTTTAAAAAAGATGCGGCAATATTAAAGCGGTTGATTGTCCAGGTCATTTTATACAAAAAAGTTTATAATAAACAAGGTCCGCAAACGCTTCGTTACCGATCTACAGCGTGTTAAAGTTTAATTAAAAGAAACAGTAAAAATTAGATTTCTCCAAGACGACATTAAAGATCATAATGAAATTTTAGGCGTGTTATTTTTCAAGAAAAAAATAGGACGCCGCTGATTTCTCTAAAAATAAAAATATGTTTCTATTCTTTGTTCAATTGTGAAGAAAAAAGCTCTCTTAACTTTTTATCGTACGACATAACGTTTTTTAGTTAAAAAAAACACATTTTAGTGCATGTACATTTATCATGCTTACAAAAATATTTTTAAACAGTCCTGTTTTATTCACTGACATATTGAATGACATATGATTATTAATTTTGTATGTGTCGAATTTGTTGAATTTCCTTATCATGAATCGCTATACAAATGCAGAGATGCACTACATTTATGGACTTGCTGATGGATATGCATTAGAAGCTAGGCGGTTGTATAGTCCTGATGTTGATTCTGTTCACCGATGAAGCGAATTTTTCAAGAAATGCAATACGCAATTTCCATAATAACCATGTATGGTGTGACGAAAATCCACATAAAATTGTTGAAAATCGTTTTCAACATCCGTTTTCTTTGAACGTTTGGCTTGGGATTGTGGGTGACTGCCTAATTGGACCGGTATTTTTACCAATGAGACTAACCGGAGAGGTGTATCGTAACTCTTTGGAAAACACGCTCCCTGGATTTCTGGAGGACGTACCATTAGCAATTAGAGATGCAATGTGGTATATGCACGATGGCGCACCAGTCCACTTTAGTCAAGTAACTCGTGATTTCTTAACACAAGCATACGGAAATCGCTGGATTGGCCGAGGTGGACCACACTTATGGCCTGCACGATCCCCGGACTTAAATCCCCAGGATTTTTTCCTGTGGGGCCATTTGAAGTCATTGGTGTACGCTACTCCATTGGAAAACGTAGAAGACTTAAGAAATCGAATCATTGCTGGGTGCAACTCAATTGAAACCGATCCTGTTGTTTTTGAGAGAGTTCGCCAGTCGATGAGGAGAAGATTGGATTTTTGCATCCGAGCTCGAGGTGGTCACTTTGCACAGTTATTGTAATTTTTGCTTGCTAAAATTGTTGGTATGGTAAAATATTTGTTTTTGCCCTTAAATAAAACCCTTGTTATTTAAAAAAAATTCTGTAATAAATGTACATGCACTAAAATGTGTTTTTTTTTAATAAAAAACGGTACGTCGTATGATAGAAAGTTAAGAGAGCTTTTTTCGTCACAATTAAACAAAGAATAGAAACATATTTTTATTTTTAGAGAAATCAACGGCGTCCTATTTTTTTCTTGATAAATAACACGCCTAAAATTTCATTATGATCTTTAATGCCGTCTTGGAGAAAATTTCTTTTAATTAAACTTCAACACGCTATAGATCGGTAACGAAGCGTTTGCGGACCTTGTTTATTATAAACTTTTTTGTATAAAATGACCTGGACAATCAACCCCTTTAATATTGCCGCATCTTGTTTTAACACCCTGTATAATTAAATCTTTCTCTTATCTGGTCCATTATGGGATAGGATAAAGAAATTAAACACAATTTATATGTCTTAATGATAACAGTGAATATATTTCAAGTACTTACAATAATTAACATTAAATAAACTAATTCTGTCAAAATGATTCTTATATAAAATTGTTTATTTTAAATAATGAAATTGAAATGATAGTAATTTAATGTATGTTCACTATGTCTTTATTTTTATTTAAAAGAACTTTTAGTGAAAATTTATACACAATGAAAGCACTATTTCACCAAAGCAAACATTTGCACGTACTACTCTGATAATCTAGTGTCTTACTACTTAAATATTTCTAAATTTTTTCCACTAATTGCTAGGAGCAAACATTTTCACATACTACTCCAGCCGCTTAGTGTTCACACATCAAAATATTCTTGTATATTTGTGTCAGGTTATTTAATTTATTGTCTTGTGATTATTTAAATCTTTAATGATGCTTAACAATCCATTTGAGGCAAACATTTGCACGTACTACCTCTGTGATTGATTCAACATTATTAAACATATTTCTAATTAATAATGAAAGGAAAAATTTTAAACAAAGTGAACATGCATTCAATAAAAACAATTAAGATAAAACTTCTATGTTATAATTCATAAACATTTTGCATAACTCACTTAGTTCGACTATACAATTCTTCAAACTCCTTTTCGTATATGTCTACCATTTTCTTTTATTTAAATTTTCTAAAGAAAAGCAAATTATATTTCTAAATTCTATTTCTTAATAATATATTCCAATCTTAACAAAAAAACCAAATAGTGCGTATAGCCCTACTGTATATGTACTATCGCCCCTCTGTCTTAAATTTTAAGTTGGTCATACTGCCACTCTCTTAATTGAATTTCTTTCTTGCTTAATTTAAGTTGTTGTTTCTTGCTCATTCACTTTGACAGTTCTCCCACAATGTCCGCAAAGCAAATCTTCCTCACTCAAGTTTCTAAATTTACCTCACTTTATTCCAGGTAAGTGTGTTATTCCTTTTTCTTTTATAACGTAAACATCTGTTGTATCTGTATATGAATTCATTGCTCTTGTAATTATTTGATAAGTATTTTCTTTCACCATTTATTAATCGTATTCTTATTTTCTGTTTTCTAGTCTGTTCGATTGGGAATAAAGGAAAAACGTCACAAACAACTTCTATCTTCCTTTCCGAGTTCTTACCATGAAGGCTCGTTGCTGTTTCCTTCTCTTTATCTTCAAACCAATTTCTCGTCTCAGGTGAAATTCTTATTTTTAATATGCTACAAGTAAATTATTGACGTTTTATTTTCTTTTGTAGGTGTTGGACAATACATGATCGTCATTGATATTTCAGAAGCACAGAAACTACAAATATACAAACTAAAGAATATATTTTAAATCTTATTATCGTACATGATATTTTTTTTTATTTACGATTCAAAATCTAATATAATATATGTCATAATATCCTTTTTTTATTAAGACTGTACATATTTACAATATCTCTTTTATTTGTACTAGAGTCATTTATGAATTTATTTTATTTATACCAACATTTATATTTTTAATTTGAAATAATATCATTTTCTCTGGCATATCTAATTTTATTTTGTTCGTATAGTATTTCTTGTTTATCGTTTTTACTCAATAAAATTTATTTATGATCATTTGTATATTGTTTAATTTACAATATTTTTAACGAAGAAATTTTTCCTTTATAGTATCTGCAACCTATCTTACTTAAATGATTAGTAGAGCTCTTACTATTTAAACTTAAATAAATATTCAATTGAATTATAACGCTTATACTATAACTAAATTAATCCTTAATAATATATATATTACAAGTAAAAATTGAAATAAATTCAAATTGAGTTCAAAACAGTTTTATTCAATTCACAACAATTGTTTAACCCTACTAGGGCTTCATCAGGTGATGAATATTATAATACAAAATATTTTTTTTATTATTATTATAATATTCATCACCTGATGAAGCCCTAGTAGGGTGAAACATTTGTTGTGAATTGAATAAAACTGTTTTGAACTCAATTTGAATTTATTTCAATTTTTACTTGTAAATTATGGAGTTTCAACACGTATCTCCGTCTTCAATCAATTATTTAATATATATGTATATATTGTCTGTTTTAATTTCCTCTTATTTTAATTAATTTATCTAATGACCCTTACCACCATTTACAAAATGTAAGGTTCACAGCTATAATTTCCATGATGTAAATGTCAAATTGATTTGCTGGATTCTCCAATATCGTTTACTTTTGAATATAGGTACATAAAAATTATCCAAGGATTGATGTCTTTTCTAAATCCTATTTTATTTAATAACATTTTTAAATTAATGCAATATTTATTAATATTATTAAAAAAAATTACAAATTAAATTAATTAAATT
This sequence comes from Amphimallon solstitiale, assembly GCA_963170755.1. Classification (NCBI taxonomy): domain Eukaryota; kingdom Metazoa; phylum Arthropoda; class Insecta; order Coleoptera; family Scarabaeidae; genus Amphimallon; species Amphimallon solstitiale. The sequence goes on from OY720677.1 coordinate 162,206,950, forward strand.
GTACACTAAAACGTTAATGCCCCTCTTTATTATAGTAATTTAACAGTATTTGAAACTGATAAGAAATAATTAGAATTTTAGTACACGTTTAACACGGATGAAGCTTTCTTCGTAAGCAACAAACAAAAAAACCATTAATTTGTGAAACAAACCGCAGGTAATTAGATTAGAACATGTTTCTAAACCATTAACGGCAAAACTTTCGTTGATTTTTTCTTAATTCTTTTCTTTATTATCATCTACGTATATATATCGGATACTAAATGCATATATCAACAGATGTTCGTTTTGTAGGTGTTTTGTTTGTATGTGTGCATGCGTGTATGTGCAATATACAATATGGGATTTTGCCTGAGAAAGAATTGTTTTACGTACTGTTAATTAAGAAGTTTCCAGTGAAAGTGCAAGCGGGCATGACTTCGACGTAGAAATCATCGTGTTTTTGTGGTGAAAAGAAAGGACTAGAAGAGAACGTTATGGACCAACCCAAAATAGTGAAGTTAACAATTTAAAACATGTTCGCTTGATTTCATAAATACGTAGGTTGATTGAAAAGTAAATTTCTCTTTTTCTTCACAATTTTTATATTACCTCTATCAAACATTTCGTTCGTTTTTTGTAATAGTATTGAGTAATTGCTATTCTTCGTCCTTTTAATTTCCGGCAAGCACTATAGTAAGACATGAAATAATTTATGATTGCTTTCAATTCTGATCACGCTAGTGGATTATTTATATGTTTATATTTCCTTCAATATATAGAACAAATTTGAAACTTAAAATAAAACGCAAAAAAGTTCCTAAAATATTAAATACCAAAAAAGGCAAAGTGGCTTCGTAAAAAGAGCGGCCAAACATTAGCAGTAAATATTAGAATTTTTTTCGTTGTAATAATTCTAAAATGCAATATATTTTATAAATATATATCAATACTGTGAATTTAGATTAGATTTTTTTAAATTATATAAATGTAAGCTATTACCGAAATAAAGGATTTAGAAGAGTATTTATCGATTCACATCGCACCTTTAATTTAACATTGACAATAAGTAACCGTAATATCTTTAACTTAATGACTCAACATTTTATTTATAAAAATATTTAGTTTCCACTTCGAATGTATGACAAAATAATAATTATTTTAATAGATACGTATACTGTGAATTATGTTTTAGACCGTTTTGTTCCAGCTAACAGAAATTAATGGAAGATGTAGACTGTAAAGACTTCACGCGTTTTTTCTATTTATGTTAGACCTGGTATGAATACAATGTAAAATAATCCCATTAATCAGGTTAATTAATTAATAATTATTATAAAACGTGTTCTTCTCGTCGTGGGATAAATATAATTAATTAGCATGGATATCGACTTTCATTAGAAAATTACAACTTAGTAATATTTCTTTAAATCAATTACGTATATAAATTAAACGTTTAAAATTGTTTAAAATATAGACGATTGGAGAAAATTATTTATTTTCAGTGAAAGTTACTTCCTTACGTTTTTTTAACCTTACAATAATTCCCATATACGTACAGTCGCGAGCACAGAAAGCGCGACACTTATTTTACATAAATAACGTCTATCTTTAAATGATATTCAATGACAATTCTAAAGTTATTTTATAGAATGATTAATAACATTACTACAACGGAAATATTTATAATTAGGTACACAAACTTTCATTTTATATTAATGTTTGTTATATATACAGGCTGGTTCACCGGGAACTGAATCGATCGATTGTGGAAAAACTATAGCTAGAAATGATCTGACATTTTGACTTTATAGTAAACTCGATGGGGTCCATTTGCCTAAAATATTTTCAAGATGGCGGCACTTCGGGCTATGCCGGAAGTAGGCACCAACTTCCTAATTTTAAATAGAATACCCTGTATATTGTCAGGTTTTTAGATTCTACGTGCAATTCTAAACATATTTCATGTATAATGTCATATATCTAAGTCTAAGCCTTTTTGACTTATTGAAATTCTTATGTTAAATTTGACGTTTGCAGGCAGAAAATCAATAGCACTTTTTCCATATAAAGATGAATTTATTATATTTAATTTGAAGTAAATTCTCTCAAATCGATGGTCTAATTAAATACTATTTGTACACAATTGTTACAATTATTAATACATAGTGTACGAATTATACGCCTGAAAACGAATTTGGAAAAATTGCCAAAAGACAATATTTTTAAATGGGAAGCGGCAACTTTTATAATTTTATGTTATTCTGCATTAAAAATAAGGATCAGTTTGTATAAATATGTGTATTATAAGAATTGGTAGTTTTCGAAATATTGGCAAGTTAGTGTTTTTATCTTCTACAATACATACTGTTTGCGTTAGTTCTTTTTTCATTAGTTAGCCATGACAGTGTTTACAAAATTATAAATTCTCAAGATGGCGGCAGCTCGGGCTATTGCCGCCATCTTGAAAATATTTTAGGCGAATGGCCCCCATCGACTTTAGTATAGTGTCAAAATTTCATATCATTCCTAGCTACAGTTTTTCTGTAATCGATCGATTCAGTTCCCGGTGAACCAGCCTGTATAATTATGTGTTCACTTCGTGGGTACTTTCGGCAGTTAAATGAAAATGCTCCTGTAGAATAGAATGTAAATTTTTATTTTACGTTTCGACCTTTAATCATTGGTCTTCTTCAGAAATTTTATTACATTCTGTAACAAGTTAATTTTTTCTTATAAAAGACAGTACAGTTACATCAAATTGTTTTTACATTCAGTATATTAATAGCAAATCAGTCAAATTGTTTTTTTTTATTTTTAAGTTGAATTTAACATCTAACATTAATCACAATACAAATAAATTAAAATATTAAAACATTAGAAAAACACTAAAAATGTATATATTACGTTACACGTTATGTTCAAATTAATAAAAAAAAAATTATAATTTTAAAATAAATCATTTTTACCAAACTTTCTTTTTGAATAAAAGGGAGAGTCTGTTGTTATAGTGACATAAAATAATTTTAAAAAAATTCTAAAAGACATAGCAAGACACTCGCCTCATAAATACAAGAATTATTGTTTTGTTGTAGTTTCTATTAGTGATGGGAGAACTCGAGTGAAAAATAACCGGGTACCCGATTATTCAAATAACCGGTGTAATTCGGTTTTTGAATCCGAGCGACGAGTGACGGGCGATCGGAGAACCGACACAATAACCGACTTACTGCAAATCGGAAATGCGAACTGACTTATTAGTCGTTAGTCGTACTTCATCACCCGTCACCTGGTAGTCGTCGTCTGCATTGAAAAATCGCCTACCGGGTAATTTTTCACCTGGTAAGTAGTCGTCGCCTGCATTGAGTAGCGGGTAGTTATCTTTCGCTCGCGTTGTCGCACTACTACTTGGACACTGATTATATATTTACTGGGAGTTGGAGAGGAGTATATGATGAGAGTATTAGCAAGTATTAAGTTGCTTTGTTAAATAGAGAACTCCAGGAAAATGTGCATCTTTAATTTAAAAATATATACAGTATTAATAAACAACATGTATTTATATAAATACTAACAATAGCGTTAGTTAATATAATTAATATGTAATAAAAAAGTAAATAAATGCACAAAAATAGATAAAAACATATAAAGAATGTAAAAATTATCAGTATGTTTAGGAAACAGTCTATATCTTCTTCAGTTGGTTAATTGACCGGTGACAAAATATAAGTAATGAAGGCAGCTTAAATCTGCATTTTGTGTGTTTTTTGTAAATATCTGTTATTTATTGATATATACATATATTGTTTATGGATAATGAAGTAGAAGTGCGACAACCTGAGTAAGGAAGAACCGGGTTGTCGGTGTTGCATGTAAGGTGAGCGATAAATGAAATATGACTAATGAATTAATTCGTAATTTAAATATACGATTTACGGCAACCAGCTTATCGTGTTCTTAAAAACCTATCTACGAAATAAGCTGGAAAGTATGTGTTTTGTTAAATGAAGAACTAACGTATGATCAAAAAGTCTTTGGATCGCTATAGCCATGAAACGTAAAGCTATCTATAGAATTATTTACTTCTGTGGTTCTTGACTTTGAAGTATACATAAGTCACAAATAAAATAGATTTTAGGTTATAATTATTTAGGTTGAATTATAACCTGCTGACTTGAAAGTTGTCAAGGTAATGTCAAAATTAATAAAAGTAAATAATTTCATAGATTGACATAAATTCCACGGCAATAGCGATCCAAAGACTTTTTGATCATACGTTATATGAAAATGTATATTTATAATTTTGTTAGTACACTTTCCTTATATACGCCGTTTTTTAAATAATAATTAGTAGTTTTTTTATAGAATACCAGAACATTATACAAGGAAAAGTCGTAGTACATTCTGCGGGTTGTATCATTTGCATTGTATACATTATACATGTTTGCCAGTTTAATAAATATTATTATTATTGAATACAGGGCGATGATGCGAGTGAAAACTACTCGAGTGATAATTCGATTATCAAGATCACTCGAGTAGTGAGTAACCGGTTATTGAAATAATTCGATTTTGCCCATCACTAGTTTCTATATCACACTTGACTTAAAATAAAATTCTCACTACAAGACTAAACCTTCTATATTTTTTAAATTTAAAATGTAAATGGTTTCTGTAACTCATTTTTATTTTTAATTAATATGTTATTTGCGATGTAAATGATATTTTTGCATTTATTGCTGTTTTCGTTGAAATAAACTGGCTAGGCTCTAGTGGTGTCGGACACCTTTTTGTCTTTTTTTATTTTTATATTTCTTTCTGTGTATTGAATAGGTTTCTAAAAATTTTGTTTGTATTAGGAGGTTTTAAATTTTTTTAAATAACAAATGATTATTGCAATAATAGAGAATATATTTTTGATAAATTTTCTATTTCATTTCGATCGTTTACTGAGTTTTGCTCTTTTTTAATTTCAATCATTTCAAGTACACGTTTCTTGCTTTAGTGTTTTGTTCTTTTTGTAGAACTGATACCTTGTCATAATTAAAGGTATGGGAAAATTGATTAGTATGCTTCTTGAGAGCTGTACTGTTTTTTGGGTATCATATTTACAGCAATTTCCTGACATGCTTCTAAAATGATCCTCTCCAAATGATCAATATCTTGAAACGGCCCTCGCTGGTAGACTTGCTGTTTCAAGTCACCCCATAAGAAAAAGTCAAGAGGGGTTAGGTCTGGAGATCTAGCAGGCCAAAAAAGATCTGAATATCTTTGAATGAGTTTTTCATTGAAGATATTTTCCAGATATTCTCTAACAACAAGTGTACTATGGCATGAATGTTGAAACCAAATATGTTGACGTTCTTGTAAGAGTAGTTTGTCCACAAGGTCACTGATTTTGTTTTGTAGAAATTGTATGTAATGTTCCGCATTCATAGTTTCTCGAAAAAAATATGGTCCAATTAATCTGTGTTTGAAAATACCAGTTAATTTATTATGATCATCACCATACGTTTGTTTTAAATGAATATTGTTCCCGAGTCTTTATTGTAAACTTGAGATTAGTATATATTAGACCACCAGCGACAATGTTGTGAGGAGACAGTTCCATTTGAAGAAAATGTTGCGTCGTGTAAAAGAAGGATCAATATTCGATAATGTCAAAAATAAAACAATAATTGAGCAACATTCATATTTTTTGACACACGTCGTATATAACAGTAAAAAATTGATATTTCATTAATTCATTTCGGGTTCTAGACCATGCAAAACTTTTTACGAAGAGTAACTTTTTCTTAAAATTAATAATAAAAAAGTTTTCCATATGATTCCAAATTAAGTAGACACACTGTATATTTTTTACTTTGCTTTCATTATTTCCAGTTTCTGTGAAATAAAATACAGTTTTTCTTGCAAATTGTATATTATGCAATGAGCATTTAATGATAGCTATTAAGGCACGAGTAAAAAAACGCGAGTTACATACACTATTTTTTCTACGACCCCATAATAAAACATTATTTTTTGAACATTCCATTTCATAAATTGAGGTTAAAATTGTCCATGCACCTTTGCGAATTTAGCTAGTAATAAATTGTTCGTGGTTACTAAGGCTTGTTCCGTAATTTCTGATGGACTCAAATTTTACATTTCACTGACATTATCCCTCATTTTTACCGTTTATATTTTCAAAAAAGCACAAATTTTAAGTACTTACTTGTAAATTGCAGAGAACTGTCACATTTATTTAATTTGTACATCTGTCAGATATGCAGTCGCCATATTGAATATTGTTTGAATATTGGAATGTCGCATTCCTATTGGATATAAACTTGTATCGTAATGAAAAATCTGTATTCCTATTGGATATAAACTTGTATCATAATGAAAATCTGTATCGTAATGGACATCATTAAAGTACAGGTTCTGCATATCTAATAATACAATTAAAGTATGGGAGTAGAAAAAATGGTTTTTAATATTGTAGTATACCTAATTCGTTATAAATAATGAAAAAGCAATATTTGAAAATTACGCAAATCGGAAATATTTACTAAAAGTAACATCATTCGAATTTTATATTTTTAAGAACCATTTTTTGTTTAATCTTTATAGTAGGTTGATACGGTCCCGTTTATTTTTTAGAATAAAGAATTAGATTTTACATTTAGTTGCGCGGTCAAGCTGTCATATTATGAAGCCGCCCTTGATTTTATATATGTTATTGCCGTTATTCCATCACTGACTCTATCCACAGAATCATTAAAAACCTATCCCATTCGAAAACGTCATGATGTTCTTGTGATATGAAAGTAGAAAAAAATTATATGCATTTACATCGCCGTGTCGTTATTTATTAATTTGTTATTTTAATTTAGTGTCGCTAGATGGTAATATGTCAAAACATGGTCAAAATTCGAAAGTTCTTTCGATCTATCGTGTTTACGGTATTAGTTCAAGGCTGTCTTCAGACATTATTGATGCATATATAATTTATACAGCAAGTGATATATCCTCGCGGATGATTCATAATAAATTAACTGTACGATTACATTATACTGCCCGACACAAAATTACTTTCTTAATGTCTACCTCACTTCGTGAGTCAAATCTATCTCACTAATTTTGGGTTGGCAGAAACGAATATGACAAAGAACATTTTTTATTAGCTCTTTCTTGTTTTTGTGAAATACAATAGTCAGGTCAACGAATATCAAGAAAGTTCGAATAGTTGCAAATTCTTGTACAGTGGTTGAGGGAAGTGCCATGGATAACATACTAAAAATTCTTAGCGATTGGGGCGAGGGAGAGCGGAGGGGTGGAAAAGTCTTTAAAATTAATTTTTTTACGTTTTTCTTGAATAACTCGAAAACCTTGGCTGCTAGCTGTACAAAATTAAACTACATAAAATTTTCTAAAAAAAAGGTTCTTTCATTTTATCTTTGTGATGAACAGTTTGCGAAATGCAGAAGATGGAATTACCGAAGATTATTAAAAATAGTGTTTTAATGATATAAAATTAATGTTTAATTTAAATGAAATGGATTCAGATCGAATATTAAATGTCTGTACAACACCTAAGTGCAGTAGTGCTGCATTTAGTAACAAATTGTGCGGTGGGAACATTGGGGGTTGGAGGGCACATGCTTGAGCTACGAGGAAAGAATAGAACAGGAGAGATAATAAACTGGTGGGGGAATAGGTATTATTTAGACGGAAGTTACCACTTCAAGGCAGGTCAATTACGGCAATATTGACCAATCATAATTTATAAAATGAGTATTTTGAATAACTTGTCATATATCCTGTATGTTTGATTATGTATTCAAGTGGCGTAACATACATATTCTAGGCATGTTTTTTTTATCTTTTCTTTAATACAGTTAGAATAAATGTTACTATATTAAAAGGAATAAAAGGATTGAAAAAATAATGCACTCACGATATTACTTTAATTATTATTGGACTAAGAACCTATTTTAAATGATTTTCGAGAACATACGAAGTGTACATATGCCCTATACAAAATATTTATGCACGCCTATGCATTGCGCCGGCCATATTGAGTTACCACTTTGGACAAATATTATTATTAAGGAGACTCTCCCCTGTTCTATTCTTTCCTCGTAGTGCTTCAGTGAAGGCTGGCTGCCTATTGGAATGAGGTCAAGCACCTCCCTCCTTTGAACGTTGGTACTCATCAATCTCAATTTTCAACAGCATTCCAACGCAATTCACGCACAGCGTGTTAATATGGTTGGGTTATATTCATTTTATCATGCCAGTCCATATTTGCAGTTATTACCGAGCTTTCTTACCTAAAGTACGTACCAATAAACAATGGCTGAGAAGACTGTAATTTGTGAGTATGAATTTGTCAGTAATGTATGTTACTTTGGTGGGAAAGGGATACGTGGATTGTTGAAAGAGAGTGATTTAAGAAAAGATGGGAAAGCTGAAGGTTTGGGGAACAATAAACATGAAGTTGTTCATGAATTGTGCAGAAAAGAGTACTTACACCAGAGCTGACTTCTTTTAAAAGAAGCTCATTCAGAGCAACAATCTTCGGCATCACATGGTATCACATGTTTACGTTCTGCTAAAGTAAAATTTTATTTTAAAATCAACTGTCTGTTTTGTACGGAAGCTATTGTCAATGAATTTTATGAATAACAGAAGAAGAAGAAACATTTGCTGTAGATTCGTTCATTCATAGAAAGTTTGGATCAAAAAACTTGCTCAATTTACTAGTTGATTTCGGAATCCGTGGAATTTATCACACAACTCAATAGCTGGAGCTATCAATTCCCTACCACACGGAAGAGCCTGTCCCAAGTGTAACATTCTGTTAATATATATTATTCGACAATGCTGATTTTAGTATATCCACTGTCGATGGATGGAATACTTTAACAGCATAGGAGGCATCAAATGCATCACCCCAGCCTCAGATCTACCACCATTTGAAGAAGTCCAGAAGCTTAAATCAGCCCATGGTGTGCGACACGTGAAACGGGAACGTATAAGAAAGGCGTGCCTTCTTCTCTTAGCTCTAAGTTTATTTTAACATTAATTTTATACCATTAAAACATTATTTTTAATTTGCGATATTTCCATCTCCTGCATCTCTCAAAATATTCATCATAGAGATAAAATGGATAGACTTGTAGGAAATTTTATGTAGTTTAATTTTATGCCTGAACACTTTTTCGATAGATGCCACAGTTTTTGAGTTATTCAAGAAAGATAGCCTATCAATATTTGCGACTACACGAATTCTTTCCCTATTTTTCCTTCGTTCGATTAAGAGACTATTCGTGCCAACAACATTGAAAGTTTATTTGAAATTTTTTTTTGAAGACAGCTATATTTACAGATTTCTAAATTCATAAAAGGAAATCATGTGGTGGCTTTATGAAATCGTTGTCTTTAGGCTTGTCTCTTGTTCAGGAGCATTCTTATACAGCGACACGATATTTTTCGTTCAATACAACAATATCCTGAGAGAATCTGGAAGTCTTCATCACTGATTACTCCACAACTAGGAGGGAAAAACTTTAGATGTGAGTGAAGAAAATAGATTTTAAGGGATATGTCACATCGGAGTTGATGGTGTTTTGGAAGAAATGCTATCCTCAACAGACTCTTTTGTTGCCAAAAAATTCGAATGACTTCCTTTAAAGGCTTCCCAAATTTCCTCTAAGTTCCCCTCCAAAATTCAGTCAAACACCTCCTATACAAGTTGTCGAATTTGTAACCTACAATAATAACTTCATTTAATATAGGAAATTTTTCTCTTAAATACCTACTTAAAGGCTTGGTAAATTTTTTTGGCAACGTTTTTCATCAAGCCCATATAGTGGAAAAAGATTTTTTGGGTGCACGAGAAACTCGGTAAGCACATTTTCTCGCTAGCGTTAAGATTTCTTGCAGGTCAGTTTGCTTAAATATGATGTGATTTTCTATCCCTACAGTACAGCGATGACAAAGGACTGTCGTGATTCATGTGAACTGTATGACCAACAGAAATAGAAGAAAGTCGATTGCCGTTGTGAAATAATATTGCTTTCAAACGAAGCTCGTAGGAGTATATGAATAGCTTCCAATCAGTTGGATCAAAATTTAAATTTAAATATTTCATCAAGCCGTTAATGTCGTAAAAAAAAAATTTTTTTTTCAAAGCAGGAATTATGAAGATCTCTGTACTGTAAGACCCTAGAAGTTCTGCCTTTTCCTTTTCATCAAAATCAAAGTCATGGGATGTTAAAGGCTTGTTAGGTTCTTCTTTTTCTACACTGTCTTTATTTTCTACTTCAAACTCATAATTTTGGGGTAGAAGTAGGAACTGCTAAACAATCTGAATGTGGAATAGATCGAGTAGCAGATAAAATATTAGGGTGTTGAAATATTTCTCTTTCCATCATTGATAATTATAGCTCTTATAGGTGGAGTCAAGCAAAAATAGACCTATAGGCTCCTGCCAAACTATAGGCGTTATTAAACAAACGTTGCAAAATATGTGTGGAACCCGTGACTTGTCCTGATCCCCAAACTTCATGCCAAAATAATGTTGATAGGCAGTCTTCACAATAAGCATCAGGTTGTGTTTCTGTGACGAAAGCGTTATTTCACCACAACTGTTACAAAAATTATTCAGTGAATTTGCACATTTCTGAGGCATTTTGATTTTACACTCGAAAATCACTCGAAACACAGAAATTCTGCAATAATTACAGTACAAACAATATTAAACTGACAGCAACAGTAATAATGTTTATAACTAGAGCTAGGATAATTAGGAAAATTGCCTTATTATGCCTTTTTTGCCTCTTTAGCGTCTTTTTTAGGATTCTGCCTTTTTTTAGGAATCTCCTGTTTTCTTGCCTTTTTGTGCCTTTTATTGTATACCAAATTACAATTTTAAGAATTTTAGTTGTTAAATTTTCAATTTAAAAAAAATCCTTTTCCTAGAAAATGCACATTTTAAATTTCTGAAATAAATTGTAAAAAACCATATACAGCTTGTGTAATGGAACACTTGATATAGCAAGTCCAAAATGCATCAGAATTGCAACGTGGTAATATTAAGTGTTTAATTACACAAGCTGTATATATTTGTGTGTGATTCGTGTTACATGAAGAAAAAAACGTTTTATGAAAATCCGTCTAGAAGTTTTTGCGTGATGCGCGAACAAGCATTCTGAGATTTACAGTTTTATATTTTTGTTAGATCATTCCCATATGAAGGGGTTCAGTGGGTTTTACCCACATTAATTTTTATGAGGTGAGAGACCAGATTGTCAGGAGATAGTTTTCTATTGAAACTAAAAATCACAAGAAGCCTTTAATGACAGTGGGGTATTACATATCTTAACGTATATTCAAACACGAAATAAATAAATTGGAAACAGTTGGATTGACTCTTGTGGAATCTCTAGATATTGTATATATGGCAGCAGATCTCATATAGAGCACCCCAGGACCAGCAGGAATAAAAATAAAAGATAAACTTAAAGCTGTTTTGCAAAGAAATCCGTCTTAAGAAAAGTTAAAAATATTTTCCGAAATTCACCAGGGGATTTCGGAAAAGATTTTACGTTTTTGCCTTTTTTATGTTTTATTTATGCCTTTGTAGTGCTTTTTTAAATTATTTTTTTGCCTTTTTGCCTGCATTTTTCGATACTTTATTTCGCCTAACTATCCTAGCTCTATTTATAACCTATAAACAGCTGGAAAACTTTCTCTTTTATCATGTAACAGGTGTAACAGACCAAAAACATAATTACCCCAAAACGAAAAATTTATTTTTTACTTCCCAAAAGCGGTTGGTGATTCCAATTAGTATAATATTTAGTGACAAAAAGAAATTCTAGTCTGCTCTAAACACAAATTAGACCCACATATTACAGGTGCAATGACACCAAGATCATTTTATCATCAGGGAAGTATACTTTAAAACGTATATTTACGCGAACAAACCGAAGTTTCTATTATTATTAAATCATTACGAAGACTCTGAATACGTTATACAATGCTAATTAATATTTATTTTAGGGTTCGAGTGACATCATTAGCGAACATCGTTTTCACTTTTTTTTCCATCGATATTCTTGTAGACATGCATACATTACACGGCCGTTTGTGCGTTCATTAAACACAAACGTAAGCCGTAATTGCGATATCCGTATATGCACAGGTGAAATTAAAACGTCCAGTGTCAATAGAATTTCAGATGTAATCGTTTGTCTATGCATATTGTTAAGTCTTCAATGTTCAACGTACGTTTCGAATAATAGGTTTTCCGCGCCTTATTAGTAAATACGGCAGAAGACCGGTGCGTGATTTTCATTAGATAACGTTCGTGAAAATTAACACTGCACTAAAAAAGAAAATTTTTTAAAAATTGATTTTGCAATGCGCATATCTGGGTTCGCTGGGATTATGTAATTAAAAATTATTTTATTTTAAAGTATGCAACGAATGTGTGTGTGTGTTGTATATATATTTAGGTGTGACAAAAAAAAGGAACAGTGGAACGGTCGTGGGTAGCATATGTTTTACTTGCGTGAGTACTGGTTGCATTAAATAAAGTTAATTAATTAATATGTGAAACGGTTGAAGTGAATTGGATTCTGAAAATATAGCAAGCCTTTCGTTCACACCTATATTGAGCTAATTTCATGCTCATATACTGTAGAGGGACATGAAATCTTAATATGCACTTCAAATTCAATTTATTTAAAAAATTAAACCTCTGAATTCAAAGTCTTGGCAATATCGCGCACCAATTAGAAGAGGGCACAACTCCAAAAAAATTGAATAATAATAATAATAATCTTTATTCCAACTTGACCCAAAAAGAGTATGGAAAACGTGACAAATATGGTAAATATAAAATATAAAATAAAATATAAAGTACATCAATACATGCCGGGTGTAGAATGGATTTTCGTACATAGGGACTTTACATGCAAAACTAATAATTTGCGAATATTCCCTCCCCTATTTTTTTTATAGGAAAATGTTAAAGACAAAAGTTGTAGACAAAAAAAATTTATATAAATTCTTTGATATTTATTTTCTAACACCTTCTGGTCCTGCTAGACTTGAAGAAAAAGTATTAGGAATGAACCGATTAGTACTAGCCATGAATCCTGTCAGCAATAAATGTCACGTTTTGACAATCAAAATAAGTTTGCTGATTCTTAAAATGAATTGCTATAGCCAAGAAGAGAAAGTCAACTTTATTAAATAGTACTACTCTGGATTGTCTTTTAGGGACATACAAGCAACTTTTGCTGGATTCTACCCGGAGCGACCAATTCTAAATTTGAACACCCTGAATAGAATTGTCAGGCACTTTGAGACCAACGGCACTGTTAATAAGAAATGTAAGTGCCAGAATGTAACAGCTGGTGCAAGTAGAGAGAAGGTAGATGCCGTTCTCTTGAGCGTTGTAGAGAACAAAAATGTCTCCTTAAGACAAATAGGTAATAATTTGGGGATTCATTTTACTACTGCTCAGAAAATTTTAAAGAGTCAAGATCCGCGGTTTCGGTCTTATAAATACGAAAAGCACCAAAAAATATTCGAGGAGGATAAAGAAAAAAGAATGCAGTTTTGTGAAATAATGATGGAGATGGCCAATGATGACCGAAACTTTTTATCTAGGATTTTATTTAATGGGTCTACATTCAGCACGGCGACTTCAAGGACTAATGTCTTACAACGTTCTCCAGTGTCAATAATGTGCCGTTTAGCTGATCGCCGGCTTGATGATGTTTTTGTTTAGCTTTTGTGCATCTTATGTTTATGTTTATTTTATTTTATATACCTTCTTTTTTCTTTTTATATTATCTATATTTGTTCAGTAATTGGAATTTATTCTGTTGGACAATAAAGATCTATTATTATTATTATTATTATTATTATTATTATTATTCAGCGATGAGTGTCGATTTCAGTTAACTGGTGAACCAAATCATCAAAATTATCGCTACTGGAGCACACAAAATGAACATTTAATGTTGCAGACTCATACGCAATACCGGGGTAGTGTCAATGTTTGGGCTGGCATACTAGGTTCTCACATAATTGTGTAACGAAGTCCTCGTTAATTGTACAAATTAACATTTTTTAGGTCCATAATTAATTTATTTATCAATATTAAATTAAATGTATGTGTGTTATTTTGTTCAAATGTTGTATAAAGTGATTTGGACGGACCTGTATATATATTTATTTGTAATGATAATTCATGTTATTTGTGTATTTTCAATGGAAAAATACCGAATGTGTACGTCATGCTCCGAGTCGCGCGCAAATTGTATGTTTTGAACAAGTTTTTCCTACAGACATAGGGGGGTTTACGGATATATAAAGGCCCCAGCAAGTGGGTCTCGTTCATTTTATTCTCCTATCCGACCGCTACCTTTACCTTTCTCTACTCAGCCTTGATGGCGTGAGAGAGTCTGGTTCAAATCCTAGAAACGTATTATATTCAGGTCTTTTGTGCCGTGAAATAATCGTTTCAAAATCCGCTAAACACATCCGAAAGTGTCTTTTCCATTCAGACCCAGGGTCGTGGAGGAAGAGTCATTTTACCGCTACAACCTAAATTCCCGTCAAAGTCAGGCTATAAATGCCGTGACTACATATATTTCCGCATTTAATATTTATTCTTTATTTTTCAGAGATGTTAAATTTCAAATATTATATGTAACGCGCCGGAAAAATTCAAATATATTGTTCGCACTCTGTACCGCAATAAACATAGAGATAATAGCGCTTCACCGTATAGCTATCGGTTGGATGTTCAAATCTATGCCGGTTGAATAATTTTTAGTCGCAATAAACTTGTAAAGATTCTTCTGCGAGCATGACAATACACGGAGATTAGTTGTAGAATAATTTAAATAAACCCGAGCATACATTTTACTTCAAATTGACCGACGCGTATTATATTCCAAGTATCATTTTATTTATATTAATAAATGGAACACTCTGGGACCCGTAAATGATGGTTCAGGGACTAACTGTGTATATACGTTCTGACTTAGTTTCAATCATGACTTATAGAGGTTATTGACGTGTATTTGTTTTGTATTTACTTATGTACATAGAATTTGTAAATTGTAAATTAATAATAAACGAAATTGTATCAGTTGTATCAATTGTATCAGTTGTATCAATAGTTTAATTGCTGAATTGTTTAGTTGTTCGACATTATGTAACATTGTTTTAGTAGAAATAAAAGTTAACTATTCTGTTCTTTTCAAATGAATTTCTACACGTGTTTTTCTTTACTTTTACCGTTTGACAATAAGGTAGGGAAAGCAGTATATTCAAAGAGCAACAAGTGATATTAAAACAATAAGAAGTACTCACGTTTTTTTTCTTCGCTGTGCTAGTTGTTGAGCATTTAGTCTTTTGTCCCCAAGGCACCACACTGTAACCGTCATATTTCTGTTTTAACCTAAAACCGCCCGAACGTGTTGACATTGATGTCACCGGCAAGACGTTTATCAATTCGTAGTATTGATGCCTGAACATATAGGCAGCCAGGAGTGCTGTGTATCTTGGTGACATTCAGAAGACAAATTTTATACCGGCTAGCTTGCTCTGGTGTTATATAAGCAAATAGCACCATGTCGTATTAAAAAAGTAGGCTAGCCAGGTTATAATTGGACCGTTCTTTATTGCAGACCGCTTAACTGGTGCTGCGTATTTAAATTTTTTGCAAGAAGAAGTCGGGCCAGCTATCGACGAATTGGGAATTAATTACGAATTTTGGTACCAACATGATGGATGTCCGGCGCATTACCAGCGCGATGTTTTAGAGTACTTAAATCATGTATTCCCAAATCGCTGGATAGGTCGAGGTGGAGAAATTAATTGGCCTCCAAGATCTCCGAATCTTTCGCCAAATGATTTTTTTCTGTGGGGCACATTGCATGATCGGCTATACAATGGAAGGACGTATCAAAATGTCGACGCTTTAAGAGCTGCAATACTTGCAGAATGTCGTCAAATATCACACTATCAACTGGCCGCAACTAGAAGAAATTTTTACGACAGATTGGGGTGCTGCTCAGCTGTCAACGGAGATTTGTTTGAGCATTTAATTTAGTTATTACTACAACTACCTTTATTACCACGTTCAATAAAATTTTAAAATCTCTTCAGCACGTTTTTTATTTTCTGCAAACGACTTAAAACCTATGCTTAAAACAGATTTAAACGCCTCTACTAAAATTGTCACATTGTTGTGTTAAATGAATGAATTTTGTTACTTTTGTTGCCCCGGAGGGTGATAGTAAGCAAAGAAGAAAAAAAATGGGACCTATTTTTAAAGCTCTATAATTTTTGTGTTTAACATTTTCCTATAAAAAAATTAGGGGAGGGAATATTCGCAAATTATTAGTTTTGCATGTAAAATCCCTATGTACGAAAATCCATTCTACGCCCGGTATATACATAAAAGTTAAAATACATATAAGAATAAAACATTTTATCCATCACAACAGTGTATCTCCCAGGAATTTATTTACCGGATAGCAACTCTTTTCAATTAGCAATTCCCTAGTTGCCTTTTTAAATTGAGCGTAAGACATTGTTTTAAATTTTCTTGGCAATCTATTATATAATTTAATGGCTAGATATCTGGAACTTTTTTCGCTAATACTCAATTTGTGTTTAGGAATCTCTAGCTTGCAAGCATTTCGAGTGCAGAAGACATCCTTATTTGGTTTCGGCAATTTGTTAAAATTTTCTGCAGCATACAACAGCAGCCGCCAAATATAGACGCAGGGCAGTGTCATAATCTTGTGCTCCTTGAAGAAATCCCTACAGATACTCTCGACCAGTGATGGTAACCCTGACTCTTGCTAGATCGGTAGAAAGGTCGGCAATATTCGGTAGATTATAGAAAATATCGGTAGATTAAAGAATTTGCAGCTTTTTTAGGGATATCTCCTTTTATTTATTATTTACAACAATATATAAGTAACATACATTAAATAGAATATAAAATTTGAAAACAAATTTTTTAAAAATATCTCATTTAACAAAAAATTACTAGTTAGTTTTTTTTCAATTGGATAAGGATAATCAAAGCTTGCTAAGCAATTTCCAATGTATTGCTTAGCAAGAATTAACCCGTTGATTGTATCCGTACGTAGCTTGTTTCTCTGTTTAGTTTTTAAATTATTGAGCGTAGAATAAATTCTTTCAATATTGGCCGAAGAATGCGGCAAACAAAGTAAATTAAAAACAAATTTTGAATGTCGTCGTTTCTACTTTTTGCCAAAATAATTCTACATTATCAGAAAAAGAGTTAATTTCGTTAGTATTTCTTAAAATACGCCATTCATTGTCCAAAGTCTGAAGGTGGGATTGTATAAAAAAATCCGGGAAAATAAGTGCTATGTCGGTAATAGATTGAATTGATCCTGATTTTACAACTACTGGATCTAAAAATTGAAATTTTTCCAAAGCATTATTCTTTAAAGGAACCCGTTTAATTATTTGATCACATCCTTCTACATAAAAATCCAAGCATCTTAGTCTAAAAAAGAATAATTGTTCTTTGGTAAGTGACGTGCTGGATATTGTTTGTATCACTTTTGCGCCAAAATACATAACCTCAATCTACATGTAATGTCTAGGATTTTTAAAATCTACGTCTGTCACTGAAATACCTTGATACCTTATGGCTGCCATACACGTTACGGTCCACCGGAGAGGTCTACCTGTGCAGGTACGCCTGCGCAGGTAGACCTGAGATGAACCTGAGCGTGTGTGGGACATTTTTTGAACCTGCACAGGCGACCGGTGAAAGAATTGATTTTCGATTCTTTCACCGGTCGCCTGCGCAGGTTCAAAAAATGTCCCACACACGCTCAGGTTCATCTCAGGTCTACCTGCGCGGGCGTACCTGCACAGGTAGACCTCTCCGGTGGACCGTAACGTGTATGGCAGGCATTACAATCGAATAACGTTTTTATAATAGTAGGGGAAGGTCGGGTAAGTTCGGCATGGCGGGCAACTTCGTCACGTGCTGTCTCTCTCATATGCATTGATATGCATGACTTCCGCTGACATCATTCAATCTCCCTGCAGTCGGTCGGCCATTAGTGCCATTAGAACGCATCGACTTTGAAGATTGTGACAAGTGTGCATAATTTTGTGTATTTGGGCCATCTGATGTAAGTACCACTCTTCAGTATATCTAATTTTTCACCCTAGTGTGTTGTAAATGTAGTGATTTGTAATTTTTATGACGTTAGTTAGTTGCTTGTCTACAAGTTTGCTATGATGGACGATAAGTACAGTCCTATGCACAAATGCACTTTGCTTTCCGAGCGCAAAGCGGGCAAGTTCAGCAGAGTCTGCCGAACTTGCCCGGCAGATTTATAAATTACAATAATTGATGTTTTTATGTTTGTTTTTTAGATAAAATGGTGCATAAGTACAAAAGAAAGAGAGACGCTGCGTATAGTGACGGAACTCTAAGGCAAGCTATTTTAGAGTTTCAAAATTCGGAACTAAAAAATTTATCTACATTGTCCAAAAAATATGGCATTCCAAGGACAACCTTACAATATTGGCGGGAAAAAGAAGTCCCAAATGTTCACTCCAAAGGTCGTTTTAAGCCTGTTTTTAATTTGGAGATGGAGCAAGAGCTACGAAAACATATTGTGACATTGCAGAAAATGTTTTATGGAATGTCTCCAGTGGACATAAGAAGGTTGGCCTTCCAATTTGCCGTCGCCAATAAAATACTGCATCCTTTTAACACAGAAAGGAAGCTAGCAGGAAAGGATTGGCTAAAATCCTTTATGGAAAAGAACAGTTTAAGTCTGAGGACCCCGGAGGCTACCAGCATGGCTAGGGTAGCTGATTTCACAAAAACCAAAGTGATCAGATTTTTCGCTCTTCTTAAAGATGCTCTAGAGGAGCATCACTTTTCTCCAGATAGAATATTTAACGTCGACGAAACCGGGATTTCTTGTGTACAAAAGCCACGAAAAGTTGTCGCTGAGAAGGGCATTAAACAGCTTGGTCGAATCACATCTGCCGAAAGGGGCAAAAACATCACACTTCTTGGTACCATTAGTGCAGGGAGGACGTTTATTCCACCTATGTTAATTTACCCAAGAACTCGAATGAATCCACAACTACTTGTAGGTTCCTTTCCTGGAACAGTAGCTTTTGCAAATCCATCTGGTTGGTGTGATGCAAATCTATTTGTAGAATACATTAAAATGTGTACGACCAACTAAAGAAAGACCCATTCGTCTTTTACTAGATGGTCATGGGAGCCACAAGTCACTAGAGGCAATAAACTTATGCCGAGATAATGGCATCATCATGTTAAAGTTTCCGCCCCATACCAGTAACCGACTCCAGCCCCTCGATATCTGCGTTTTTGGTCCTTTTAAAACGTATCTGGCCAACGAAATGGACAAATACATGACCAACCACCCCGGAGAACGAATAACAGAATATGTACTTGGGCCCATAATTAAAGAAGCGTTTTTAGGTGCATTTTCATCCAGAAATATTATAAAGGCTTTTGAGAAATCAGGCATAACTCCTTATAAACCAGATATGTTTGACGAAATTGACTTTATAGGGGCATCAGCTGTTCTGTCATATCCGATTACCGCCGATCACGATGAATTAATGCCGGGATCTCCTGGAGCAACAAATCCAGTGTCTAGTGGTCGAAATTCAGAGATAAATCCAGAATTTTCATCAGAACTTGCCGTTGACGATATAGCATCTACTGATGTCTTGGACTCGAACAGAAGGCTAAGCGATATAAACAATGAATCAAACCAAATAGACTTAAATGCACCATCTACATCTCGTCTTCCAGTAACGGATATATTTCCCTTGCCACAAGCAAAATCTTCATCCAAATCAAAAGGCCGAAAACAGGAAAAGTCTGAAATACTTACCAGCACTCCATACAAAGAGGAACCCGAAGATAAATTAATAAATAAAGAAGCCAAATCAAGAATAAAAAAACTTAAGAGGATAATAGGTGGTGAAACTTATCCATCAAAAAAGAAAAATAAAGAAAAGAAGAAGCAGAAGACAGCGGCGTCTGTAGAAGCTGAAGACAGTGAGACTTTGTGCTTATACTGCAATGGAGTACATGGAGAAACTCAAGAGGAATGGATTCAGTGCGATATGTGTAAGAAATGGGCGCATGAAGACTGTACAGACTGTGCTGGTGAAGCAGGTGTTTTTGTTTGCGATGTGTGCCGCAATTAGATATACATATATGCCGAACTTGCCCAGCACTATCGGGCAAGTTCGGCAATTGTCAAATTAATCTTTTCCTGAAATATAGTCTTCATTGTCAGTGGTTGTTATGTTTTTATCACGGATATCTATTCACAATTGTTCAAAGAACATGCATGCAAAAAAGAAATTTGTGTTTAGTTGATTACGAATATTTAAAGCTAAAGAAAGGTTAACGTGCCGAACTTGCCCGACCTTCCCCTAAGTATGTTTTTATATAGACAATGTATTGTAGGGTGTTCAGATTGCATTTCCTTATTCAAGTTATTAAAAAAGGGTAGAACAAATTCTAAAAATTGAAAAAATAACTTTGTAACAGGATCATTTAACGTTTTCAATATGTTATCTACAGACATGATATCATTGGTACTAGCGACATCGGTGAAATATAACTGTAGAGGTCCATACTGTTTTAATAACCGCGAAACAACGCCACCATCGGGTTCGACATGGGCGTAAAATTTTATGCATGTTTGTATTACAAAATACTTGAAACTCTGTATATTCGCTAATTCGTTTGGGACTATGAGCAAAGTAATTATAGATATCTCTTGTGAGCTTCTCTATATACGGAGGTAGCTTTTCACATGCATACGAAGCGCACAAATGGAAGGAGTGACATATACATTTCATTACAAAAAGCTTTGGAAAGTCATTTTGCAATAAAGTCATTACTGAGCGATGTTGTCTTGCCATAACATTTGCCCCATCAGATGCAAAACCGACCAGATTTCTTTTATACGGAATTTTGTGTTTTTCAAAATAGTGACAATATGGTTATATATATTATTCGCGTCGGCTGCTTTAATTTCAATTAAAGCTAAAAAATTATCACAAATGGTGTTATTGTTATTTATTCTTACGCATGTTTAATATTGCTCGTATCAATCGACTCATCAACAATAAGGGAAAATGTGTTCGTCCGGGGATGATCACATAATACTTGCATATTTTCGTATCCCAGTACATTTTTAACTATTGCAGTGGTTTTCTTTCTTGCACAGGCTAGTCTTTGAGCAATTTTTGAATCATGGCATACTGCGGCATCGACCTTGGTCAAGTGATCCATAGTAGTAAGTGATAAATTATGTTCGGCAATGAAAGCAGATAGACGTATTTCTCCTATAACATGTACATAAAAAAATAAAAACAAAAGTTATGTTTAAATAAAGTAATTACCCTTTTTAACTTCTTCCTCTAATATAGAAGGAGCAGCAGTTGCAAACGCTTCTAATGTGGGTTGTTTCGAAATCGCTTTTAGTTTTGTTTGATGAGTAGCTGAATTATTATATGCTTCATGAGAGCATCCTTTCCACTAATTATGTTTATATTTTTGTCGCATGAACTGCATTTTGCGTACTGAAACCCTTTTTCACTTGTTTTTTAACCAGCCTTTAAAAGCATCTATCGTTTCCCACTCTTTTTTATAAGTTTGGTTGTATTTCCTTTTTTTAATAACGTCGGAGCTACTACCTTCATTGCTACTATAACTATCACTCAAAATTAAAATTTGATGCAGGTTGGGCTCCACTACCATCAAGAAAATTAATTGTTGTAGGGCGTGTCACAAAATTATATAGTAGTGCTGTACCATTTAAGTTCGATAAGTACAACCATCCCCAAGATTTAAAATCCGTTATTAATAAGGATTATCATCCATTTTATAACGCATTACCTCATAAATAATGTCTTCATTTATATTCTGTGTTCATTTATTTAGCTTCGTAAAATTTAAACGATTTTGTCTTAAGTTTCAATTTGTTTTGTATTATCCTGTAAGCAGTAATAAAACTTTAATAATTTATAGGTTCTATTTTAATAACAAAACACGTAACTTAAAATCAAATGGTTAGTAAGTATACAAACCTCATATCTTAACTTTAGGACAAATAACTAAGAAGTTTGAAAAAAAATATTGTTTTCTTCAACATAATTAATATCTAAACTACAAAATCAACCCATACACAACATTTTTATGGTTGGATTTATTTAAAGAAAAAAATTAAACGTTTTTTTTGTTTCCTGAAAACATGTGTTCTTTTGAGATACCAGGTTTTGACATCTGGACGGCAATATCTGCTTCTGCTTCTTGTTATTCTTTAACTCTTGTTATACGTAAACTAAAAAGTTGAATTTTTTCGGCCCACCCTATCTACACTTTAAAAGATTATATATT
Source organism: Amphimallon solstitiale (assembly GCA_963170755.1). Lineage (NCBI taxonomy): Eukaryota > Metazoa > Arthropoda > Insecta > Coleoptera > Scarabaeidae > Amphimallon > Amphimallon solstitiale. Next base: position 162,229,418 of record OY720677.1, read on the forward strand.
TATATAAACCTTTGATCTCTGATACTTATTCATTGTATTAGACGTTTTATTTTGTATTCTTCCACCTGTATATTATGGCATCCATCTTATGTCTACGTCAAATATTATTTTACATTTAAAATTATTCCGAAAATCGCTATAGAGAATGTAATGTTAGAAAAAATTCTCGTTGACCAGCGTAATCAAAGAAATTTCATTGCTAAAAATTGACCTTTCCTTCACACATCTACATACATTGATAACCATTGTATTGCATGATTGATTCATTATACCTTGCTCCATATACACACTTGTTTGTATGTGCATAAAAAAGACGTCTGTAAGGCTATCTACATGGTCAAGGCTGATTTTGGTAATTTGACTTGTGGTATAAACAAAAATCAATTTAAGATTCAAAAAAAAGATTAGTAAATGCCGATTTAAGGTTACTTCTTAATTGTTATTCCTAAAAAGAACACATGTACAATTTATAATATATATTTGGTTTTTAACATGTTAATCACCCCGATAACATGTAAAAGAAAGTATGAAAGTATGTTTGTTTATTGTCTATATTTAAACAAATAACTATTACAACGAATCACATTACTTTCCCTTTTCTAACATATTTCTTATACATGTGCGGTACGATTATTTTTTTAAAGAAATTACATTAAACTTGTTTCAAGTTTACGTCTAAATACTTTTATATTAGTTACAAATATGTGTAATTTTTGGAAAAGTGATTTCTTATTGTTGCTACAAGTATTCAATTTTGCAAAAGAATTATACAAAACTTGATATGCATTAAGTTGTGTTTTCTTAATAAAATCATATAAACATAATATATGTAATGTATATTTGCAGGGTATTTGGGAAATACTATTATTCAAAGAATTATTACAGCGTAACTACAGCGTCATCTCTTTACAAAAGACGGAACTCATACCTAGGACTCAGCGCCATCTTCTAACTAATGGCAGAACTTTGTTTATAATGTTAAAATATTGAAATTCTAAATGAATATTTAAAAAATTACTAATCCAAATAGTACCAACAAAAACAAGTTTAGCTCACGAGATTAAGTTTAAAAAACGAGAGCTTTTAAAGAACGATTGCCCAAATGTCTTACTATTGTTTCTATTTCGGAGACAATTTGCGTATTTAAGAAGATTATCTAAAATATCCAAAAATTTAGATATAATAGAAGTTGATGATAACATATATTTATATATACTTTAACGTAGATAAAAATAAAAACCTATAAACTGTAACTCTAAAGAACTTATTATGGAAATGATAAAACGCTACGACGAGAAAGCATTCTTTGGTTTCCAAAAAAAATTATCACATTACTTCATATGAGCTAGCTTTGCGTGGGGGAGAAATTTGTCAATGTTTAGTGCATTATCTTGAAGATAAAACAGACAACGCTGGTTTGGTCACTGGAAGAGTAGAATATAATCCGATTTTCTCTAAAACAGCGCAAGGTGGAGCACAAAAATGGACTAATAGTAAATGGTTTAAGGTGAAGTGGGGTAAATGTGATAACGGGGTTAATGTGACAGCGTCTTAAATTAATTTGAAACAAAACTGTTGTCAACGCCACCTAACGTAGAATAGTCTATATGGTGTTAACATAAGATTCAACCCAAAAAAGGTCACTTCTTTTGAGTCGGAAACTGCCTAACCAGCTGTACGTAGTAAGTCGTCATTTTAAGTGGAATTTCGACGCCGCATGCAACTCGTTATAAAGTCGTTTAAATACGTCAGTTTAAATAAGGTAACTTTGAAATTTGTCACCCACTTACTTTAATAATATGTCTTTCTACCACACATAATATCATTTCAATTGAACATTATCTTCATTTTTTTTATCAAACTGTCTCATTTACCCCTCCGCGAAAAACCTGTGGGGAAAATGTAACATAAACTATATCACATTTACCCCTTTTAGACATGGTGCGCAATTATGTGCGAAAAACCACTGACAACCCAAACTATAGCCAAGCCGATCTTCAAAAGGCAATAGAAGAAGTTAAGGCGGGCAGAGCCACAGTTTATGGGGCACATAAGCAGTACAAAATACCTTACGTCACACTATATAGTCGCGTGAAAGGGCTGCGTGCTAAAGTTAAAAACCACAAAGGGCGTCCCACCTACATTGATCACAATGAAGAGGTTAAATTGGCTGAAAGCTTAAAGATCATGGAAAAATGGGGTTTTGGCATGTCACGCAAGGAGGTATTGGAAGCAGTTGGAACTTACATTGCTGCTAATGAAAAACAAACCAACTTCAAGGAGGGTGTCCCAGGAGAAGACTGGTTCTTATCCTTTAAAAAACGACATAACCTCAGTCTCAAGATACCTCAAAATATTGAGTACGCAAGAAAAAAAGCAACTGATCCATTTCTAATTTATGCCTATTTCAACCTCTTAGAGAAGGTCTTAACAGAAAACAATTTAATCGATAAACCTGAACGCATATGGAATCTTGACGAAACAAGTCTTTCAATAGATCCACGAAAGAGTAAAGTCGTCGGAGAAGTAAATAAACCTTCGTCGCGAACAGTTAGCTCCCCAGGCAGAGAAAATACCACTGTTCTTGCCATGTGTAATGCTGCAGGTGGTAAAGCACCACCTTTGATTATTTTCAAAGGTGCATATGTGTGGGATCAATGGTTTGCCCCGAAAGGGACAGAATTTGCAGGCACTGTTTACGCCGCTAGCAAGAAAGGATGGATGGAGAGCAATATTTTCAAAAACTATTTTTTGAAAACCATCATCCCTACTATTGGTAATGAGCGACCTGTTGTTATTGTGTACGATGGACATAGCACCCATGTATCCGTGGAAATAATCGAAGCAGCTATTCAGAACGTTATAATCATTAAATTACCCGCTCATACCAGCCATCTCCTTCAGCCTTTAGACCTAGCAGTTTTCAAGTCGTTTAAAAGTAAGTGGGACCAAAAAGTTATTTCCTGGCAACGTCAAAATTTTGGAAGAAAAATACCTAAGAAAATATTTTCTCAATTTCTTTGTGAAACTTGGCAGTCTATCTCACCAGAAGTTATAAGAAACGGCTTCCGCAAAAGTGGAATTTATCCCCTAAACAAAAACGTGATTCCCAAAGAAACATTTCCACCAGATGCCATGAAAAGATGGGAAGCAGAATGTTCAAAAAATCACCCTGACCGTCAATGTGGAGAATCAGAAGAAAATCGTGGAGGGCCATCAACATCACATTCAGTATCTCCGCAGACACAAGAAACATCTAAAGAAGCCAATTTATCTTTCGAAGAAATATTATTGACGCAAATACGACAAAAACCACAACCAGAGAAAGAGAAAAGGTCAAAAGTGTGCCCAGGAGCAAAAATTTTAACGACAGAAGAAGCATTAGCTCGAATAAAAGAGAAGAATGACATTACTATTGACAAATAAAAAAAGAAAAAGATTGTTAAAAAGGTGAAACAAACACAAAAGCACCTGTTAAGTTCATCTAGTTCGGAAGAGGACATAGATCAAGTCCCGTACATGGAGTCAGATGATGAAGACTTTTGTGATGAACAGCAGGAAGAAGATGATATTCCTGTCGCACCCCCCTTTATCGCGAAACGCAAATGGGTTATTGTGCAATATTGTACCAAAAAACAGCTGAAGCATTTTGTAGGACAAGTTCAAGAGAAATGTGGTGATGACTGGGTAATCAAATTCTTGAAGTACGAAAACAAGAAGTTTATTTGGCCCAAATTTGAGGATTTAGACACTGTGTCAGACCAAGACGTCGTTAAAATTTTGCCGGACCCAAAAGACATTAGGCGCGGTATTCACAAATTTTATTTTTATTTCAATGAATATAAACTCACATAAGAATTTTATATTTTTTTATTTTGTCTGAATTTAAAACTTACAAGTGGTTATAAAACAGTTAATAATTATATATGAAAATGTAGCTTTTCTTTTATACTTTCACATTAGCCCCATACCTCGTACCCATCTAAAACCTTAGAGAAATACTAAGCGGCTGTCACATTTGCCCCATTTTACGAGGTAAATGTGACATAGTGACATCGATTTAAAAAAAAAAATATAGTGCCCAAACGCTTATGTAAACAGATTTTTTGTCATTGCGGTCATACTCGTCAAGAATCCTAAAGACTCTATGCAAATATCTGCAGTTCCCAGCTCATTTATTGAAAAGAGGTAGAGCGTCAAAGTTAGACTATTTCAAAACTACATCGCATTTACCCCACTTCACCTTACACCAAATTTTGAAAAGCCTGGTACTTGTCCTGCCCGATTGCTCAAGCAATTACTAAGTAAGAGGAACAAACAAACTAAAAGTGACAGGCTTTTTTTAACGGTTAACATTGCTTAGGATAAACCTTATTCTTCAAGATGGTACAAAAATATGTCGATGGGGGTAAACATAATTTCGAAGTGGATGAAAGAACCGGCGGAGATGATTGGGGTTGGATATATATAAAAAAAAAAAGTACAAACCATTCTGCAAGGTCAAGTGCAGCGTCTCATGTTGGGAAAGCAGGTATTAACGAACAGAAAATAATAAAAATTACAGGTTATAGCTCATTCAATTCATTGAAACCAACCGTAGCTGCAGTTGAATAATGAACAACATCAGTGGCGCCGGAAAGGGATGGCAAAGCAGGGCACATCCCCCCCCTCCCCGAAAATTGCATTTGTTTTGTTTCTACCTACCTTGCTTTTCGTAAAATATTAGAATTTTCATTTAAAATCATAAAGCCAAACAAAACTGAATACTAAGTATTTTGTAACACTCAAGATAATATATTATTTTCATGAAGTCTATTAGAATATTTTCGGACTATTTTGACGAAATCAGAAACGCCCTACCTAGAACTTTATCATATACGATGGAAATAAATGGAGATACACAATCGAAATCCACCTGTTGTTATGCGCAATTCCTCCTCCTAAATTTATTGTGTGTGTGCATATTATTTCACACTACAGTGCTAAACTCGAGCCTATTTGTGATATTCTGCAAGCAAAAACAATAAACCTTTTATGGAAGAAGAAACATATTCAATTACTCTTATATATTCTGACAGATCACAGAGCTAATGCTAGAATTACTTTGAAAATATGTTTCAAAAATGTGTATAGGGAGAAAGAAAATTTGACATTGATATTAAATCGTACTGTAGGCAAAAACGTAGACACGGTGGTTCGTTAATACTGATAAAAAGTAATATTGAACATGAGGTATTGGATGATATTGGTAAAATGTCGATTGAAATTGATATAGAGATTGCAGCAGTCAAACGTAATCAAATCAAGAGTGATAGTAGTCGCAATATATAGATCGCCGGATGGAAATTTTGAAATATTTATGAATGTCTTGTCGAATCTCCTGAACAACATAATGAAATATGATATGAAGACGTTCATAGCTGGGGACTTTAATGTCAATCTTTTAAATAAAACAAGTAATACATATAATTTACTGGATTTGTTTCGGTCGTTTAATCTGGAACCGATGACAATGCAGCCAACTAAGATAAAATAGTTAATTGATGAGGCTGATACCTACATGCTGAAACTCCATATTTAACTGAATAAATAAAATACGTAAACTTGGTTTCAAAAATTATTTAATAATATCACTACAATATCGTTTCGCCAAACTTTGGCTTCATCAGGTGATGAGTAACTGAATATACAAAATTATTACAACATAATATACTTATAGTGTCACAAAAGCATGGGATACGAGTAGTTTATAAAATACCCCCACTCATATCCCATGCTTTTGTGACACTATATATTATGTTGTAATAATTTTGTATATTCAGTTACTCATCACCTGATGAAGCCAAAGTTTGGCGAAACGATATTGTAGTGATATTATTAAATAATTTTTGAAACCAAGGTTACGTATTTTATTTATTCAGCCAACTAAGATAACCCCTACGAGTGAGACATGTATAGAAAATATCTTTACGGTTCTTGATGTAAGTGAATACCATATAGACACATTAAACCGTCATATACCTGATCACTTGTCACAGATAGTATTATATAACGATACGGAAACAATGGCTGAAAAACGGGGAACTACATGTACCTACTAGAATATTCAGTAACAGCAATATAGAAGAATTCAATCGCAGACTTAATACCTGCCAATGGCTAGATGCACTTCGTAATAGGACATCTGGTGAAATGTGCACTATCTTCTTCGAAATCTTACAACAATATTATGAGGAATGCTTCCCTAAATAGAAAGTCACTAATAACAGCAAGAAAATTCAATATTTTTCTGAATTTACTCAGAATCTTAAAAACAAGTTAGATGCACTTGCAACAATTGCGAAAGTTACTAAGGATTGCACAATATATCAGGAATACTAGAATCTTAAAATTATATACAAAACAACTCTGGTGAATGAAATCAAAAATAGTTATAAGAACAAAATTGAGAAGTCACATAACAGACAGAAAACGATTTGGAAAATAGTCAACCAACTATCTGGAAAAACCAAACAAGAGTGCAATACAAAAATACTACCTGATCATATGCGTCAATGCTTTATAAATCAGGGTAAAGATGCATTTTCCCAAATATCAATGGATCCTACTGAATTAATGTCAAAGCTGAACAAGATGAGTACAAGTTCATGTTATCTTGGTCCAGTGAATTCCGATGAGATCATAGGGATCATTGATGGAATCAGATGCAACTTCACAGGACTGTTATGGGTTCTCCACAAAACTTCTGAAGGCAATACGACAGAGTGTTATTAATCCGCTAACTCTTGTAATAAATAGTTGTCTTGTTGAGGGAACGTCCCGAAAGAGCTGAAAATCGCAAAAGTTGTGCCAGTACATAAAAGTGGTGATGTTAACAAACCTGAAAATTATAGACCAATATCTATATTATACCGACGTTTTTGAAAATCTTTGAAATAGTTATCGCTAAAAGACTGACAAGCTTCTTAGACAAACACGATATCATTAGTAATACGCAACATGGATTCCGTAAGGGTAAATCCACAACAACTGGACTAACAGAAATTATGCAGACTATACAAGATGCATTGGATAACCAGGAATGTATACGGTTGACCTGCTGCGATCTGAGTCGAGCGTTCGACACCGTGGATCACGAGCTTTTGATGAAAAAACTGTTCTATTATGGTATTCGTGGAAATAGTTATGACTTGCTGAAGTCATACCTTTCCGGGAGGCACCAGTATGTGGAGATGGGGTCGCGGGTATCCCGAGAAAAGGTTGTGAATCGTGGTGTCCCACAAGGTTCTGTATTGGGGCCCTTACTATTCATAATATATATAAATGACCTGCATGCAAACATAACAGCCGATGCGATCTGTCTTTATGCAGATGACACGTTTCTCCTAACCAAGGAAGGCACCAAGAGTAAATTACTGAAGAGAACAGAAGTAGTGATGAGAGAAGCGGAAAACTGGTTCACATCAAACAAATTACAATTAAGACACATATTGACTTCTCATTAAACAGAAATGATAATAACTCCAATTTCAAACTATTTAGATTGTTTGTGGATAGCAGACTGACATGGTCCAACCACATAAATGTAAATTTTCTAAAACATATTATTTTATGTTTTTTTAGTCTTTTCTCATAATAATACTAATAATAAAATAACTAAAACACCTCATTGTTAATTACAATATATTTTTATTTCATTAATAATCTCCACATATAAAAAAAACAATAGATTCCTCACTTTACAAAAATAAAAATAATAAACCACATATTCAAAATTGCCAAGCAATATCCTAAATTATTTTTAGGAAACAAAACGTTACACGAAAAACATAAATTTCATTTCTGCCCAATTTTATGTTTATAATTCAAGATAGAAACAGGCAATCTCAAACGAAAAAAAAAAACAATTTCATCCTCACTAACATTTACTTTAATAACAATTCATAATTTTATTAATCATCATCATACTTTTTAAGTTTTATTTTGTATTTAATACAATTTAAATAATGGGGGGAAATTATATATTATATATAAATGTTATAGTCGTTAATTAATCATAATATATTTATTTAAATGTATTTAATTTTTTTAAAAACTCGATATAACCTCTACAAAAATACATACATCTGTATACATGTAATAAAATTATACTTCACTTATTGTCTAAAATCCGTAGATAAGGCACCCTAGGTAGTAAATAAATTAATTCGCCACGACAATTTAACTATGATTGTCTATTATTTACCATTCTTTCCTCTTCTTCTTGTTTATAATTTATTTTATATATTTACCTAAAGCAAAACGTCACAGTTAAATATTTCTTTTATTGTTATTGAAGCAAAACTGGTATGTCTTCTATTGAGACAAAAAATCGAATGTATTTATATTACATTATTATTCAGGTTCCTTCTTAGATATAATTTAATAATTGAAAAATTTGGTTTATTGCAACATCTGCTAATGCTGACAAAGGAAGAATCCTCTTTAGGTCTGAAAAAATACTGTATGTGTAACTTTCTGAAGTCAGTAAGACAAACAAATATATTTTTTTGGAGAGACTATTCTTTCTAGTGCTTTTGATGTCCATTATTCATCCCCAATTTCTTCCAGACTGACTTTTTACGCACTACACAAATTTCTATCGTTGCTGCCTATGATGTGGTGTCAAAGAAACATAGAAATATATCAAACTTATCATCCATAAAAATTGAATATATCTAGTCTTTAGTGAAATATTATAATGCATATGAAGACAGCTAACACAAGAAGACAATCGTTTTTCAAGTTTTTAGTATATTCAATAAACATAGAGAATTTCAATGGCCATACTAAGAAATGCTAAAAACCCAAAAGAAGATTGCAGGAATATTCTTAGATTGAGTCATCATTTATAATTCAATAAAGTTAATATTTTATCCCAAAAGAGTGTTTTGCATCATGATCAAAACGTAGAATATACATCCTAAACCATGCTGTGATTCACCATTCTGAAAGATTTATATGTCTTAGGAATCTTTAATCAGATTGTATGCTTCTATATTGTGCAAACTTCTGTCTTTCCCAACCATGATATGACCAAAAGAACACAAGAATATATCAAAGCTTACATACAAAAAAAAATAAAAGAAATTTAGATATGAATAAAATATCATTATGCACATAACCTCTTAGTATATTTAATAAACTTCAGTAATAGTTCCAGGAAATACTAAAAAACCGAAAAAAAAATAAGAATACTCAGGTTAACCTGCACACTTCATCCAAGTAGCTTAATATTAACCCAAAGAAATTATTTTGCATCATGTTCGAAAAATAAAATATGTTCTAAATTATCATTCGTCATTCTTGAGGATTAATATAAAATAAAAAGTCTATAAAAACCGAGATCAGAATATATCTATAATCAAGCTGGGTCAATTTTATATTTATATTTATACCTCTTTTTTTATTAAAAACAACATCAATATACAACTTTTGTATCTCTTAACAGCCTTTGAATCCACCTTTAGACTATATCAACAGAAGTAAATATAAATGCACATTTATAACAATGGTGTATGCCTTACTAGTTGGAAGGGACAAGGACAGAGTTTGAGTAGATATACAAGTAGATGGCTAACATGTATTCAAAGTCAAATAAATGGAATATTAAATATAAAAGTTAAATAAAAGCAATCAAACCCCCTGTAAGAGAATAGATTTCATTTTGAACAAATCACGTCGTCGGCTTATTTTGCTAACCAAAGTTATTGGGAATATAGGGCAAACAAAGTCGACAAGAAATCATGTTTTTAATTTATAAGTACTTTTTAAGAAGCTGTAATTGGACTATATATAACCTAGGAAAAACCAGAGGTTAAAATTAAATAACAAAAACCTGTTCGTATCTTATCTAAACCATTATACGGCATTCTAACCTAAAAATTATATATGAGAAGGTGTTTGAAAAGCCATTTCGATAGCAATATTTTATGGCTACTGTTTTTTTTTAGAAATTTTCAAATAATTATCTAGACCAATTTCAGGGCTGGAAGAGAAAAACATGAAAATAACATCAGACCTTTATATTACATTATTGATCGGTTTCTGAGAAGACCTGAAAAAAAAATCCGCAATCGATTGTACCAATAGCAAAATTGCACTAATTAATATTTACATGGATTCCCCAACCATTGATTTAGGTTATGCTTATATATATGTAACTTTACTGTACCAATTACATAGCCACCAATGGATCTTTTTCACAAGAACATAGGTATTTAATTTGCTTTTTTTTATTATAATTTAAAAAAAAACTCCCACTCACAGGTTATTATAACTTAAAATACCTAGTAAACAGACACCTGCGATATCCCTCCCTCCCACCACAATGTAGTAAAACTTCCAAGTAAAACAACTCAAATCGTGCTCAAAGAGTGGTCAACAACAAACTGGAAAATGAGGATGGCAAATGCTAACACGATTATCTTTAAAGACATTTCTTTTTACAAAGGACACACTCAGTCGAGATTTACAAGAAAATCTTTACTGCGATGATATTTTGAATTTGACTGTGGATGAAACCAACCGAAATGCTAGAAGGTAGAATCGCAAATTGAACAAAAATTGACCATTAGGTGAAATTTTTTTTTTCATCATTCTGTACATGGGATTGGTGAAATATCCAAAAATTGCAGGTAATTGGTGAAGGAAATTCTTGTATGAACGTTGTCTTGAAATAATATCGCAGATTCCTGAATTTTGCAGATAGAAATTGGACCCAACACTGATGATCGTTTACAAAACTCAAACCGTAGGACGAAGAAATAACACCTCGGTGATAAATTAACTATGCATCTATTTTCACCAAGGGCATAATTTAGCGGCTGATAATTATTTCAGCAACATAGAATTCACTAACTGCCCTTTTGAGCAGACAAACATGTGTCTTGGGAACTTTGAAGAAGAAGAAAAAAAATGTTCCAAAACAATTACTTGAAGTGGTTTCGAAAAATAGGAGCCGGAGGTCTGGAGGGGGTCAAGCATACTTATTTGGCAATATCAAAAAACGTACAAAAGGATAAAGATCTCGGATTTCGGAAGAACAGAGTCAAAACGTATTAGGACACGCGCCAACAGAAAAAAGGAAACGTTGAGACTCAAAATTGAAGAATAACAGCAAAATCCACCAAACTTGTGGCAAGACATTCTACTTCTTCCAGTTGCTCAGATAACCAATCTACTGTTTGGATTGCTTCCAGACAAAAAAAAAACATTGACTAACTTATTTTTCATACTTCTCTGTAATTTTTCAAATAGTTTTTCATAAAATTGACATTTTCATTTTGCAGTTGATAGCTTCCACTATGTACTTTAACCTAGATAAATATGTCTTACATGAATTTAATTTCATCTTATGTCTTAACCAGAAAAATGATTGAAAACACATTGCATCTGAGGACCATTTAGTTTATTCTTGAATCATTAGTGGATTTCAGTTATCTCTATCTAAGTTCCGGACATATTTATACATAATTGAATTGCATGGTAATTTATATCACGTAGTACTGTTAGGAACTACATTTCATCTATCACCAGTGATAGTACAGGGTCTCCACCTAGAGAATGTCAAATTAGGGCTTGGTCGTTAACGTGTTAAGCAATCATTTTGTAATGTACGAAAGACAGTGCACATGTTGTAGATCTGAGAAAAGGAGAAGGCAGTAGAAAATAGTAAAAAAGAAAAACTTCAATATCAGACATCACAAATCTCATTTCAATATACAGATAAATCAACTGGAGTAGTACTGTTGTCAAATCAATCAAACTAATAATCCATAAACGTATTATTAGATGTTTTAAACGTCAACATAAATAAACTCTCAACTGTAGCAAGTCCTTACATTATTTTTGCTTTTTTATCATCAACAAATGTTAAGTGTATCATTTTCAAAATGTATTAGATATTACTAAAATATTTAAATATTATATACATAGATGAATTCAATCTTAAGCGATAGGTATAACTTCTAAAAAAACATAACCAAATTATATTTTCAACTTTACTTATACTGTATATATAATAATTATAAAATTTTGGCAGTATTTTGTTAAAATTACTATAAGAAAATATAATTTTCTTGAACATATTTGACAGATAATTCTTTAATGACTATCATAACTACCATATTAATGTGTATATATATATTAATATATTCGATATATTATATAACATATATATTTGACATCTTTCCAATTTAAAACGCTTAAATAAAGTTTCGTTAATTTGAATTAGCTCAACGCTATAAGTATCCTCATACATTAGGTGACCACGTAAACACTCACAAATTAAGAAAATCAATTAAAATGGAAACTCTCTTTGAAAGGTCTCTGAACTTTCGCATAAATTTAATGCTTCATCATGAATATATTTTCAATATTAAATTTAATTATTATTGAATTAAATATGTACTTAGTTCAGGAAGTAAACCGAAGATAAGTCATTAAATATTGCCGAAGCTTATGAATTTCACAGAGTTTCCATCTAATTAACTTCTATTATAACCTTCAGTACCTAGTACATGTTCAGCAGCGAGTAGGAAATAAATTCCTGCTGAAAATGTCAGCGTTTATTATATCCACAGTGCTAATTCGTTCCTTGAGCATTTCTCTCGATATAATAAGTCGTTAATTTCATCTAAATGAAACGTCACAAATTTAATATTTTATCATTATTTACAAAAATAATCGATCTCTCGTCAGTAGGGTTGAACGCTGGCGATTCCCACACGCCCGGTATTACTCACAGTACTGTTCGTTCTGTGCAGCATTTCCGTAAAGTGTTTCTTCCCATTTTTATCCATCTTCAGTTTTGGTTCGGCGTAGCTGTGCCTGTAACCGGCGGAATTTTTAATTTTTTGATTTTTTACATATTTAGGATCGTATTTCGTTTCGCCGTTTTTATCCAGATCCACGGATGATTTCGAAAACGCATAACCCTCTCTATCTAAGCCAGGGTACCTCTCGCTTTCCGGTAATTCCGTATAATTCCTATCTCTGTAAAAATCATCGTCAGTTCTGCTCTCCAGATATGATCTGCGTTTCAATTCCTTGGCAATTTCACCGGAATTCTTCTTATGTTCCTCTTCTATCAGATTGAACATCGATCTTCTTTTGGGGTCGTACTTTTCATTGCGATACCTTTCTAATGGTTCCCTACGATACCTCACTTCTTCGTTAAGGTTGCTTCTAGGTACTGGTCGAGGTTTGGCTTCTTCAAATTCCTCATAATACCTAATATCTCTATCGTCAAAGTCAAAATATCTTTCGCTTCCGTTTCTTTTGTGCTTGTCATTGGGACTTACCAGGGCTTCTTGAAGGTATTTCCTTTCCTGTTCTAACCTGTCCCTCTCCAACAGTAAGAACTTCTCCTTGGCGTCTTTAAATCTATCTCTGGGCGATACGTCCTCAGGTGAGGATGACCTTATATCGTTTCTTCTCTTGATAGGTTCGTCAAAGTAATCTTGCTGCGAAGACTTCGACCTTATCGACCTGTCGGTTTTGCTTTCAAAGCTTCTGTATTTTTCTTTGTCTTCGGGTGCATCGTAGAATCTAGGATCGTCGGGACTGTATTTCTGGCGAGGTTTGACATCCTCCAGTCGCTCTTTGCTATATCTATCGGATTTCTTGTCATCCGAATAAAAGCTCGGATCGTCAGATGAATATTTCTGCCTGATTTTTGGCACCGGCATTTTCCTCTCATCCACTTCTTGCTCTTTATAACTCCGCCTGTTTTCGTCGTTAAAATATCTGTTCTTTTCGTAATATCTGGATCGGATGCCTTCAACTTCTTCGTCGTATTTTTTCTTCAGTCGATAGTTAATGTTCTCTTCGAATCCATCGTCTTCCTGGTCGTGATATTTATTGTATTTCTTCTCGGTTGACCTGTAGTTATCGTAAAACTTCAAATCATCCTTGACTTGCTTCCTGCGTTCCTCGAAGTCAAACCGGTCTATTCTCTCAGGATCGTAACGACTGGACTCGTAGTATTTTTCGCTCCTATCTGAGGACTTCTGATGTTCCAGGTGCTTGTGCTGCTTCTGGTAGTGTTCCTGGTCTCTTTCGGTGAAAAGGAATTTATTGTGCAGGATTTTCTCCTCTTCCTTGGTCAACTTGCCTTTGGAAAAGTGTTTTTCCTCGTCGTATTTGGTCTTGTGATCTTGATACCTGGACAGTCGTTCGCTTTTGGTGGGTTCGGTTTTCTCTGGATCCACGTGTCGACTAGGTCTGGGTAATGTGACATTGGACTGACTGTTTATAAGGTACATGGAGACGTCTGTCTGTTGTTGATTCCATTCTTCATCTGAAATAAAATATTGGAAAATTAGTACATTGGAAGTAAAAGAAGCAAAATTATAGTTTGAATTTACTTATTTCAAAGAAAGAAGTGGTAAAAAAATCGGTTTAAAATCATTAATTTTAAATCAAAATTGCAAAATTTAAAACTACAACTACATATCGACGAATGTAATGACAAAGTTTTCCCAAGATTGTTACGTTTTCAAATTTATTTTGCCTCTAATATGCATTTTTAATTTAAGTCCCTTCCATAACGGAATAATTGCTTATTTGTCAATATTCAGCTATTTTTGCTGTTCTTTACTATTTGTTAGCCCTGTATATTGGATTGGATTAATATTTGTTTTCGTAATTTTTTCGGCATTATTACCGAATTAGATTAGTAATTATCAAATTTTGTTCATTTACTATTTACTGTTTTTATCTTGTATTATCCGCCACACACATTGATGTGATACTTAGCGAAAGGATCTGTCAAAAACGATTAGCACATGCAACGTTGGTATTTTTCGATTTCATCGTAGTTCTTTGTGTGAATAGAACGTGGCAATTCATCTCTGAAATCTTGAGTTTGCGCTGTGTTAATTATATATTACTGTATAGCTTGAAAATTAAGGATGCAAATGCACAATTCAACGTCGGTTTTGGGTGTGTCAAGAAATAAAATGGTTTTTAATTATTTCTAGTTTGCACGAATTTGGATTTATACTGTGATTTCGAGATTGATTTTTCCGGTAAGTTTTGTTGACAACGATGCATGTGGGTTGGTGTTGGAATTATTTTTTTGCTAATTATTATTATCCCCCTTCTTAGCATTGTAATAATATGTATCTCATTGAACCAAATGATGATAGATTCGAATTAGTAGAACGTCAGTGATCGCAGTTATTTGATCTGCATCAAGAAGCGTTGGGACCTCATCAGGCATTTGTCACTTGTATGATCATAGGAATATTCTTAAACACACAATTACACCGTGTATTTCCATTTTCTTTGATCATAATCCTTGGCAGTGACAAACTTGGCCTTTCAGCCTTGTTTTTATACATAATTACTTATAACCACACTTATCACAATGATAATTATATGGAATATAATAAATATGCTAGAGAACGCTAATGATATACAGGGTGTCCAGAAGCTCTCCTGACAAACGAAGACCGGAGATTCCTCAGATAATTTTAAGACAATTTAACCCAATTCACCCTAGTCCGAAAATGCTTCCTAAGGGAGCTAGAGCTCTTTGAAGATGGCGCCTTGTAATTAGTTTTTTTTTTAATATCTCCCGAACGCTTCTATTTAGAAAAACAAAAACTGGTATGCTTATTTATCCTCCAGAGATGATAGGCGTCCGTTTTGGGTAGGTGAACGGTTATTTTAACGCATAACTTTTTTGTCTTTAACTTTTAAGCATTTGTGACACTAGATTATTAAATTTTCAGGTATTCTAGTACTAAAAGGTACTCTTACTTTAAGTCGGTAGGATACACAGTTTTCTAGAAAAATCGATTTGAAAATTTTTGTTTTTTCATACATAAAATCATGAGTGATATAATTTTGCCGGCAAAATTTAATTATTATGAAGAGAGTTTGTTGCTTGGCAATTTCGCGAGTGACATTGACAGATAAAAATAACGAGCCGTCAGGCGAGTTATTTTTGTCAATGTCACGAGCGAAATTGCCTAAAGCAACAAACTCGAGTAGAATAATCATTAAATTTTGCCAGGCGAAATTATATCACGAATGGTGTTCGGCATGACTATTTCATGAATAAAAATTGACACAAAGAAAACAATTTTATTACTTAGAAAAAGTAAATTTTAACAATTAAAACAATCTATTTAGCATTATTAATTATGTGAAAAGAGCAATTGTAATATACATTTTGTCCCTGATCGTTTACAGTTTGTAATCCGTGTAATTCTTTGCATTCTCCTTCTTTAGAAGTTGCTTGTTTCGAAGAGCTGTTACTGTTCCCTCTCAAATTTTGAACTAAATTGCCATGATGATCTACGTCAAGCTGAAGATAGGGTTTCAAAGAATGAGCACTTGCGTGTCCTGTTAGCTTAATTAATTGTTGCTCCCCAACCCCATTTTTGGCTAAAGCAGATATTGCAGAAGATCTGTGAGAATGATTTGTTATCTTTAACTTCTTAGCATCTAACCCAATGTTGAGTGCTGATTCTTTTGTCCATTTTGATAAGGTGTTTAAGCCTATAGGTGAGTTTTTGAACCAAGAACTTTTCTCCCAGGCAGGGTTTACAGTTAGGAATAGCCTGTCGCTTGTTATTGTTAAACCTCGTTTTTCTAAAAGTTTTTTAAGTAATCTCACAGGACAGAGACTCTCACTTTCTCTATTTCTTATAAGCCATTTACTGGAAGCCAAAACTTTGGACCCACCTTGCGTAGTTTTAGAGAAAATGGGATTAAATTCAATGCGACCGGTGAATTGGCCTTCATTATCTATTTCATCTTGAAAATAGTGCACTTTGCAATTTACAGCTTCGTTTCCTCTCCAGGCAAGCTCGAACGAACAAACATGAAAGAATTTTCTCTGTAACCCCTCCGGATTTTCTTCATTCCAGCTGCTTGCCATGGCCCGAATCTCGTGTAACGTAAGAGCTTTGGCACTCACTTTTCTTGTCTCAGAATTTTGCTGAAGAAGTTTTCTCTTCGCATCACGAGCATTCCTGGCTTCCTTAAAACAAATATCG
The DNA here is from genome assembly GCA_963170755.1 of Amphimallon solstitiale. Classification (NCBI taxonomy): domain Eukaryota; kingdom Metazoa; phylum Arthropoda; class Insecta; order Coleoptera; family Scarabaeidae; genus Amphimallon; species Amphimallon solstitiale. The sequence continues at coordinate 162,246,469 of OY720677.1, forward strand.
GAGAAAGGATTGATTTTGATATCATAATCTTTGAAATATTTTTCTTGTACCATTAATGCTGTTGTGTTCCATATTGATTTGACACTAGTTTCCTTGTAGTTTTCTCCGTTTTTCTTCTTCATGTTGAAAGCCCAATCTTGTAATATTTTTGCGATTTCTTCTGGAGTAGTTGTAGGAAGTAAATCATAATGCCGCTGTTTACAAAATTCACTGAACTGTTGCCACACTGACGCTTTAGTTTTGACTGTGTTAACAGGAACAACCTTGGAAGTGGCCTCTTTAATGTTTTCAATGGATAAATCACCGAATCTTGAAGAATTGGGATCATTATTCTCGCACATCTTTTTCAACTGACGTTTGCAAAAATTATTGCAATGGCGGCGACTTGTTGAATCGGTTACTATGTTTGCAAAAAACAGAGGAAAATTTGCCGCTGAAAAACAGGTTGGTTGCTTCATTCTCCCTTTTTATTGGTTGAGCAACCCTGGCAATATTTAAAATTTGAAATTTTGTCGATGCGAAACTATTTTTTGATTCAAATGATCAATTCTTATTGGGCAAGATTTTTATGAATGAAATAGTCGTCATTAAAATTCAATTTATTATTTTTTGCACTAGTTTGCTCTGAACTGCCAACAGAAATAAAACCTACGTTTTTAATTGTCAAATTGTTGTCAGTTCGCGAAGTTTATCTTTTAATTTTTTACTTTGTAGCATTCAAACACAACGATTTCAATTTTAAAAAAAAATGGTTTTTACTAATGAAGAATACGCCGATATGCATTTAGTTTATGGCGAAATTAGGTGTAACGCTCGAGCAGCGCAACGTAGATACGCTGAAAAATTTCCCAATCGTCAGCATCCCACTCACTCAACATTTACAGCTCTTCCTCAACGATTAAGAGAAACAGGTTCAGTGGTCCCAAAAAAAATGAAACAGGGCGACATAATGATGTAACAGCAGAACATGAAAATGTTATTTTAATGGAAGTTGAGGAAAATCCAGAAATTACCGTTCGAAGACTATCTGCCATGTACCCCACAATTTCAAAATCTTCCGTAGGAAATATCTTACACAAAGAAAATTTATATCCTTTTCATTTTACAAAGGTGCAAGCACTGCTAGAAGGAGATTTTCTTGGTCGTGTAGAATTCGCTAGATGGTTACAAAATCAGATAAATCAAGATGAAGATTTTTCCAGGTACATTTTGTTTGGTGACGAAGCTTCATTCTCAAAAAATGGAATTTTTAATGTACATAATGCATATTCGTACGTTGGTGACAGTCCCCACGTTGTTCAAAAATTTAAGCATCAGCATAGCTTTAGCATAAACGTCTGGATTGGAGTAGTTGACGATTATCTACTTGGACCTGTGGAATTACCTGCTCGTTTAAATGGTGTTGATTACTTACATTTCCTGCAAAATATTTTACCTGATTTATTAGATGAGGTGCGTTTAAATATTCGGCAAAACTTATGGTTTCTACAGGACGGCTGTCCGGCCCACTTTAGCAGGAATGTACGAGACTTTCTAGATAATAACTACGAAGACCATTGGATTGGTAGAGGCGGTCCAGTTGCTTGGCCAGCAAGGTCGCCGGATTTGAATCCTTGCGATTATTGTGTTTGGGTATACATAAAAGCATTTGTTTATTCCGTTCCGATACAAAATCGTGCACAACTCTGGCTAAGGATACAAGATCCTTGCAACGAATTTAGAAATAACTTTGGAATTTTTGCAAGAATTCGGGGTTCTCTAAGCAAAAGGGTAAATTTATGCATAGAGACTAGTGGTCATCACATCGAGCATCTTTTGTAACTATCTACCTTTGATACTTGTTCTTTTTTTGTTAGTTTCGTTCCATTGTAATAAATACTTTGTTTTTAAAAACCTTCAGCTAAAATTTTCTTTCAAATTGATTTTTGCTTCTTTTCCCAAACTTTTTTTTACGAATTGTGTGCTGCATTTATTGAAACAAAAGATGATTTATTAAATTAATTTTCATCCATGCCTTGATAGTCCTAGCCAACTTCGTCGCTAAAAATAAGTAGGTACATAATAAATTGAATTTTAATGACGAAAAAACGAAAAATTTTCAAATCGATTTTTCTAGAAAACGGTGTATCCTACCGACTTAAAGTAAGAGTACCTTTTAGTACTAGAATACCTGAAAATTTAATAATCTAGTGTCACAAATGCTTAAAAGTTAAAGACAAAAAAGTTATGCGTTAAAATAACCGTTTACCTACCCAAAACGGACGCCTATGATCGGTACTAGTAATTCGCAATTGATGGAATCGATTCATCTCTGGAGGATAAATAAGCATACCAGTTTTTGTTTTTCTAAATAGAAGCGTTCGGGAGATATTAAAAAAAAAATTACAAGGCGCCATCTTCAAAGAGCTCTAGCTCCCTTAGGAAGCATTTTCGGACTAGGGTGAATTGGGTTAAATTGTCTTAAAATTATCTGAGGAATCTCCGGTCTTCGTTTGTCAGGAGAGTTTCTGGACACCCTGTATATGAAATAGAAATGAGAAACATTTCAAATCCGCGGAAATAGAATAAAATTTTAAAAAATAGGTGTATAGAATATTCTTTACTGAAAACTGTACAGGAACTTATGTCCTGTCAAGTGGGCCTAATACGATTGTTATATTTTTCAAGTGAATTGTCCGTTATCACTTCTATATAGGTGAGTATTATTGTTTGATATCCTTTCAGACTTCTGCTGTGCGACAGCTAGATGAAAGAAATCTGTTAAAGCACACACGAGAAGATGAAAGATGTGAGAATCATGGCATCATAAACCTAATAACCTTTTAACGAAGAAACGACACAAATAATACATTTACAAGCGTGTGCGTTTCGAGCTATTCGTGTTATTAGAAGAAGCGTTAGATTTAGCCAGCCGAGTCAAGAGACACGTTCGTGTGTGTGTTGTTTTACGGAGAGTCAACAATGCGGGAAGTGCAAAGTAACTTCGTGCCTAACTGTACCGACCGTTTTTCCTCAGACCCGAGGCAATTATTTCTGGATGATATTTGGTCGGAACTCGAACAGAATTGTCATGATATTAGGTTCCGGTGTTGGCGTGGCCGTATAAGGCTCGTGCAATTGGTGATTACTCGTGATTACGTTAATCTTACTAGTGTTTTAGCCGTTCGATTTTTCAAGTCAATTCAAGTTGTACATTTATTAGTAATAATAAAAATAATAATAACTTTATTCAATCTTTACATATAATAATACCAACCAACAATATTCCAAAAGGTCAGAGCACAAAGACTGAGATGGTTAGGACATGTGGCAAGAAGGTCAGAAGAAACAGTTAACAAGCAAGCGATGTAGGCAGGAAGAAATGAAGTAAAAAGAAGAAGGGCTGGCCAATCATCAAAATTGCACCCTTTGTTTCAGAACCATTGTCCAAAACTGACTGAAAAATACAGTTTCGATCACATTTTTCAAAAGTATTAAAAGTGACCAACATGTCCTCATTTATAAGAAAATAGACAAGACAACCACGAAAATTATAAACCTATTGCTATTTTGCTATTACATGAAAGGTATAAGAAGGATTCAAAAAACAACATTTTTTCGTGCCAACTTCACGCGTGAAGTCGGCACGAAAAAATGTTTTTGTTTATAACTTTGTAACAAATTAATGCGTTGGTGTTTTTTCTTCAGATATCGTCGGCGCATATTGGGCGCAACATTTTGGCGCTAAAAAGAACATTTGCGCCGCAAGTTGTGGTGCTGGCGTGAAGTTGGCACCAAAAAACTGTTTTTGTTTATAACTTTGTAACAAATTAATGCGCCGCGCCGGTGATTTTTCTTCAGATATCTACGGCGCATATTAGGCGCAAACTTTTGGCACCAAAAAGAACATTTGCGCCGTAAGTTGTGGTGCCAACTTCACGCACCTCAAAAACTGGTCCGAATTTTGGTTTTCTTTTTTCATATAAAAATTGTTCCAACTCGAGCTCTAAGTAATTTTATACTTTAGATCAATCTCTATAGTGCATATTTGGGAGATATTTGTAAAAAACTCCTATTTGATAAGATTACAAATATCACTGTCCGAATTTTATTTTTTTTTTAATACAGAAGTGGTTCCAAATTTAGCTTTAAATATGTTTGTAGTTATAATAAATTTGTATCGAATCCATACTTTGCAAGATATTCGCAAAGAATTACAGTTCGATAAGAGTAAAAGAGAATTTTGATATTTTGTATATAAGTACCAAAATTCTTCCAACTCGAACTCTTAATAATCAAAAAACTCTTTTCGACATGACAAAAAGACCTACTTTTGATAAAAATTTTGATAAACTTTTTATATCAAATCTTTCTAAAAAAAAATTTCAGTACTTTTGTATTCTTTAGAAATTTGTCTAACGAAATATTGACAAATTTTGATTTTAAGAGAGAGAGAGGGGGGGGGAGAGGGAGGGAGGAAAGGAGATGTAATAATTTAAACAAATTATCAGATTTAATGATAAAACACTTTGGAATAAATATGTTAAATTAGCAATGTATTTAACGCGAGATATAATATCCAGTGAATTATTTAACAACTAATTTCCCTTAAAGTTGTAAATATCTCATTAAATGATATGTATACCACCACCCACTTTTATTAACACAACCAGTTACAGTTGCCAGTGGAGCAAGATTTAATCTTATGAAAGCATATCTTCGATCAAAATTATCACAAGAACAGCTAGTTGGCCTACCAATAATTGGGATTGGAAATGATATTTGCGACCTAATAAACACTGAAGAAATAATTAATCAACGTGCCAGCCCCAAAGCAATAAAAGTAACATGTTAATAGGTATTTATTTTTATTTTTATTTTCTTAATAAAGGCTCAAATATATGCTACATTTCCGATTTTATTTTAATTTAGACGTTATAAATAGTATATATTATTAGGTATGTACCATGAAAATTAAAATTATCTACTTAAAAGTTCCAGTATTTTAGTTTCCATTTTGTTATGACTCTGTAGCTTCAACGAAGGGTGCGGGGAAAGGCGCGGGGGGCGCCAAAGGTGCTAGAGCCGCCTCTGGACAAGGTCAGTCTGGTCGCCAACAGTGACCTTGTTTAGATTGTTTTTAAACAATTCTTTTAATATCATCACTATCATCAGGTTTTTTATGGAAAAAAAAAGTATTTCTTGTTTATCCTTCTAAATTCTTAATTAATATCGCTTATTTTTAAAATTAGGTGTGCATATTTTGTAAGAAATTTTTAAAATCAACAGATGTTCGCTAAAAGTAAGTGTTCTTCTCTTATACAAAAGTTGTTCCAAATTAAGTTTGCAAAAATCACTTCTTCGTTATTAGGAAACTTCAAAACTTGGCCATCTACAAAAATCTCAAAATCCAAAATTTTTCCAAATTTTGATTATTACTTTTTTGGTTTCGATGCACTTACAATTATATACATATGTCAAATATTATAAATTTATTATTATTATTATTATTATTATTACTCAAGTTTCTCTTGCAAAAAGAAATAAATATTAAAAATATACTTTACATTCTTAACATACTGTATCTTTTAGACGCAGAAATTTGTATTCTACACTAAACATACTTATGTTATTATCCACCTAATCTCCTGCAATTCAAAGACAATACAATCACTAACTAAAAGAATGGCTTCGACTCTTTTACTGTGCCATCCACAAACACTTTGAATATAATGTTTTTTCCAACGGTGGAAACAATAGAACATTTGCAACATATGCAAAGTTTCACGTATACACATCTTACACAGATGCAAATACATATACATATATGGTTATATTATCTGCAAGCTGAAGACGTACATACAAGAATGATGGTTTTTGAAGACAATCATGTTACTAGCTAACACGTTAACAACTTTCAATTTCTCTTGTATTGTTCGCCGCCAGTTTTGTGTTTAGATTTGTCACATGTTTGTCATGCTATTATATGTATGTTTTTTTTCCTTCTTATTATTACAAAATTGCGCTTAATTTTTGAGCAGGAGGTCATCGTGTAAATAGGTTGGTAGTTATTTAAATTATTGGAACATGAATTCTCATAGCGCAGAATAATATGAGGTACTTTAATGTTGAAAAGTTCAAGTATATTGTTAACTCTCCTTTATATGGATGGAATATATAATATGTTTCTTAATAACATGCTAATATTTAAAGGGGTTATTCTTGGGTCCATTTTGTGAAAAAAACTTCTTATGAACTTTATGCTGTGACCTTTGTATCTTTAAGAATTATAATAATATTAAGAATTAGCTTAAGTGTTAAAAAGAACGTTAATTCTATGTTTAAAAATGTTTATTTTAGTTTTAAGCATTAGGCAATGCAGGTAACACAAGAGTATAATGGGTTGCCTAAATATTGAAGAGAAACTTTTTGTATGAAAATAAATACAATTCATTAGTATATTTTAAGTTGAATAGGTATTAAAATTAAATATAAAATAAATACAAAACAAACACAAATAAAACGATGCAATCTATATTTTTTTGTAGAAAAGACAAGCATGAGGTATGGTTTGAATACACAGAAACGCAACCTGATTTTTCACAAGACGTAAAAATAGCTCTAAACATTTTAAGTAATGGACCATTATTTAAAAACAAAAAGGTACTCAAAATTAATAACAGAGATAGGGTTATGTTGAGGGATGGAACGGTAAAGAGAGTGACTCATTTAAATGCTATAAAATTGTATGAAAATATAACAAATTAAATAAATGTAAATTTAGACGTGCATAATGTGACAATTTATAAGAAAGATTTTCAATAATCATATTTAAAACATAGTAAATACCTTGAACTTATATTTATGAATACTAAAAGGATATGAGTTGAACATTTATAATACTCACAATGACAATGTTCTATATAAACAATAACTGTATTAATACAAGAATACATTCATGAATTTTTGTATATGTGGCATAGGAACCTTTAAAAATAATTTCTTTTTTCAATAATTTAATTTTCATATTACTGTTTATTTAAAATGGAGGATATGCATAAGGCAGAATTTGAAAAGATGAATGATGAAGTAAAGTAAGTTAATAAATAAATAATTCAATTTTGGAGATAATTGGTGGTGCTGTGCGTTTCTAAAAAGTACTACGCGAAAATGTTTGCTTTTGGTAAGACGTTGGGCATTATTAATTTGGACAAATAATATCCTGTTTAGTAATAATAATTCATTAATCTATAATAACAACAAAGGGATAGTTAATGGTGTTGGATACTCTGAGAGTACTGCGTGCGAATGTTTACTCTCAGTATATTATTAGGCATCATTAACTATTATATTTAAATTTTTTTTTTGATTTAAATTTTCAAACCAAATAATATATACAGAAAGGGAATGTTTTTGATGGGCAGGTATTAAGACGCTAGCGGTAGTACGTGCGCATGTTTGCAGCTAGTGATTAATATAGGCCAATTTCCGAGCATTCACCATCTCAAAATTCTAGGTTACCAAGGCACTACGTGAAAATGTATGCTTAATATTAACAAATTACTTATCAGGAATTGAAGTTTTCCTTTATATTTAAAAACAGGATAAACACTCTATGACTATCATTATAGATATATCAGCTTTACAGAAACATTATGACCAAAAGATGGGTAGAAATTTTTTTTTATTACTTATAATATAAAAAAATTAATATAGATATACTATAGCAATGCTATTTATGGTTGATGTTTTAATAAAAATATAGATATGATTTTTATATAAAACCTAGACTCTTCTTTAAAAATTTGTAACCTTATCCCAAAACTATACTAAATAAGAAGTAGACCAGAAAACGAAGAAGCTAAAAACACTGCAAGAACTTATAAAGTATATGGTGTTAAGGAATAAGTTTGTAGGTAGAATATAATAATTTTCAATGCATTCACAGCAATAATTTAAAAATTCTTGTAACGATGCAACCACAGTAATATGTCCTAAATATCTTAACTTTTGAACTGTAGAGTGCTAAAGTTTAAAAACATTTTTCATTTCATTTTCATGCGACACAATTAGAAACACTCCCGACATTTTCCAAAGAGTACGTGAGTCCATGAGAAAAAGAGCAGAGGCATGCATATTAGCAGGAGGTGGATATTTCCAACATCTGATTTAATTTATTTCTTTGTGCGTTCAGGATCATTTGCTGTCGCTATTTCAAAATGTATGTAGATTACGTTATTCTCTTAAATAAATTATTGTTCAAAGTTACATAAATAGTTTTCTCTCATAAGTGGTCTAGCGATATGCACATGATTGATTTTGTTTTTAAACTTTAGCACCCTACAGTTCAAAAATTAAGACATTTAGGACATATGTTCATATGAAGTTTTTTTCATAATATGGACCCAAGAATAATCCCCTTAAATATTAGCATCTTATTTAGAAACAGCCTATATAAATACAGGACAAATAGTAATCTAACAGATATTTTTTAATCCCACGTTTAACCTCACTAAATTGCTTAGGCATTTTCATTAGTTTTTCTATTATCTTACTATAAAAAATATAATAGATAATAAACAAAGTATTACATTGTGAGATCAAAGTTCCTAATGTGAAACAGTGGTTTGCGGTTTCATTTCTAACTATCAATTCTTTTAATTTCTTTAATTCCACCACGCACAATGTCGACATTAAGCGTTTCACAGATTAAAATAGACACTAACATTTCATTACCTAATCCCAATTATCATAATTTTATAACCTCTCCTATTGTTATTCGTGTCGCACATAATGAGTTTTGAAAAATAATTGCGACAAACTAATCGTAAAAATAATATCAACGGTAAAAGAAGTTAAGAGGCGAGGTAATTATTAATTTCCAACATGCGTGCGTTATAAACAAATGTTATTACTTTTAAATATAAATCAGTAATTTGAAAATTTCGGGATGATGTTTAAAATTACTTGAATATTTATATTTTTAATTCGCCTTTTATTGATATCTCGGAATGAATGTCATCGATGAAATTTAAATAGGAGGTGTTTTAAAGAATAATGTTTAAATATTGGGCACTTTATTTTAAAATAAAAATTAATTTACTTAAATAAAGTGGAACTTCTGTTAACTCTGTCCAGTGCCATTTAAAACAAAATGTATCACAACCGTCAAAACAAAATAAGTAATACATCTTAATTATAACAGAACAGCAAATAATATTATAAAAAGAAAAAGTCTTTTCTTCATATGACTTGATTTCCAATAAACCGTGAGATTGTGCTTTGCTTATTTATTACTTCATTTCAACACCGTTGGAAGAACAACCTTTGATTTGATTTTACAGTTTATCACATTAATGATTTTCACTCATATAATACTAAGGCTTTCCAAGATTTACCTTTTTATTTTGTATTTGTTAACGATGTCTGTATTTCAAAATTGTTATATATTCTGTGAAAGTGTCTATCAGCTAGACAAGTATCTACTCTCAGCTTCATATTTTCAAAATGCTGAAAGAATCCGTGCCTATTTTTCACCATTAAGCAGTAGAAAAACCAAATTAAAAAATACAAAACACTTTTTAATTTGATAGGTACATAACATACTGCATATTAAATACACAAATAAAAATACTTAATACAAAAATGCACTACAAAACTATGAGCTAAGAATAAACATCTTTTGGGTGTTAGATGTCGTTGTGATACTCTCACTGCATCTACCTCGCAAAACTGACATAAGTAGCATTTTAAGTTTTAAAGCCATTGTCGACAGTCTCCACGTGCACTGATGAGGCCTCAAAGGCGGAAACATCGGTGTATGTGCGTTCGATTGTCGGCAATGACACTTAATGTATGTGTGTATCCCAAACACTTGCATATATGCATATACATTTTACGTATAAATGTATATATGTAAGTCACAGTATTTATTTACTGCTTGATGTTAGTTTAACATCCATGTGTTTACACTTTTCATTTTCGTTTTGATTGGTGACGCCACATAAGGCTCAATTACACGGGATACACTATTAACATACATGCCTCTGTATAGCAGAACGTGCCGTCAGAAGCCATCGCTTTTTCTGTGTCATCTTTTGGGTGTTAGATGTCGCTGTGATACTCTCACTGCATCTACCACGCAAAACTGACATAAGTAGCGTTTTAAGTTTTAAAGCCATTGTCGACAGTCTCCACGTGCACTGATGAGGCCTCAAAGGCCGAAACACCGGTGCCTGTGCGTTCGATTGTCGGCAATGGCACTTAATGTATGTGTGTATCCCAAACACATGCAAATATGCATATACGTTTTACGTATAAATGTATATATGTAAGTCACAGTATTTAAAAACATTTTCTTCATGTTTTCATTTCTTCTTTAAGCAAGAACGTTTCGCCGTATCAATGTTACCGGCTTTAGAGAAAGCCCTCTTCGAGGATGTCGAAGTTTCATGGCACATGTTTTTTGATATACAACATTCCGAAAAATATATATTGACTTCATTGGATAACAAACTATCCAAACCGGTTTTTTTTTACTTTCATCAAATTCAACTGATGACTCCCTTTCGTTTTCCAATATATGTTTTAGGTGCCTTGTTTTAAGCAGAGATCCAAAAAATCTTTTCTTCTTTTTAAACCTTGGATCTAAAGATGTACTAATGTCAAATATTTGAAATGGTGAAGCACAGGGTACCCAGAACATTACTAGAAAAGACTTTTGTCAACTATGATTGAAATTCCCGTTGCAAAACAGACTTTATTTCTTTTATTTCTTCTGGTTTATCATTATCAATCTTTGAAATGAAATTCTCCATCAAAGATTGCAAAATGGGCATCACCATTAAAATCGTCGGTTGAGATTCTGATGATAATAACGATGTAGCCAACTCAAAAATTCCAGTATTTTAACAATATTTTCAATGGTCGTTCATTTATCTTCAGTCCGACCTCTTGTGGTTATTGTCCTGTCAAATAATACGCTGTTAAATATGCTTCACGTTGTTCCAGTATCCGTTTCAACATAAAAAAATGTTGAATTCCTGTTGTCGCGATGTTAGAGTGCTTAGAATTACCTACAATATTGCTGCATTTGCCCAATAATAGGCTTTTCCTCTAATGTTTTGTTCAAAATCCAATTGCAATGAATGTGCAATGGAACAAACTGAATCGTACTGCAGCTACCGTATTGCCCCCACAATATTTGCGGCATTGACATGTACCACTGCCAAACATTTTCTTCTTATGTCCCGCTCCATCAAAACGTGTTCAATTTTTTCAGTAGAATTTTATAAGATGTGTCGTTCTTCCATTACTTCAGTGGTAATGTTACCAAAAATTATTTCAAATCTATCTAAACACTTTCATACTCAATTAGTATTAATATGTCTGTACAGAACGCATGACTTGCCGAGATATTCGCGAAAAATTATGCTTCGATAAGAGTCGAAAGCCAAAGAGAAATAATGCTCATATGTCAAAATTTAATTCTACCAAACAATTATAGCGCCCTCTATCGGGCAGCAGCATTGGTATAATATGTTGCCGTCCAATAGATAGCGCTTCAGTTTTTCGTATAATTAAATTTTGACATATAAACATCATTTCTCTTAGGCTTACGACATACAAACATTATTACCCTGTGTTATTGTGTTCATCAACTCAACATTTTCATTGTTTATTGTGTATATGACCTCAGCCGATTACACGATCACTAGCAGACGCAGAAACGATTATACGATATACATATATAAAGATTACAAATTAAGTACGTTTTATGGTACTCAATTTGCCCTTTTTGTATTAAATGCTATTTACTTTTGATAGTTTCCGTTTTACATCTTCTTAATAACAATAGTTGAGTTAATAGAAATTCCAACATTGTTATAGAATTTCTAGGAAACTACTAATCTTAAAAGTCAAAATAAATAAAGAAAATGCCACAATAGAGCTCGCATTCATTGTGAACTGTAATTACAGTTTACACTTTATGTATCTCTTATGTATATCTTACGTCTTATAAGTTTCTTATGTTTTATATTTCTTATGTCTATTGTAAAAAAGGACTTACACAAAATATTATTAATCCTAAATGCACAAGTTCTACACTGCCACAGGTTCAGCTACTAATTCCTCGCAGAACTGCTCAAGATCGAGAATACTGTTGACGTTTATATAATCAACTACCCTGTTACAGAAGACTCATTCAATAGCTACAAATCCATAATTTCCAATGTTTTCATTATTTAATACATTCTTTTCACTTTTCGACAACGTGTTTATTGATGTAATAAAACTACAAAATCACTTTATGAATTTTAATTTCCCATCAAGAAATCGTTTGAATTATAAAACATTCCTTTAATGTCCTAGCAGGAATTTCTTTCAAATATTATAATTAGACCTAGAAAACAATTAATATTCCGTATAAATGGTAGAGAAAAAATAGAAAATTAAACATTCCTTGTCCTTTTTATAAATTTACTGTTATAATTTAGCACATTGCTTAAATATTTAGAATATGACGCTTTCTTCAAGTCATCTGTGTCGAATAGATTATTAAAAAATTAAAAGACACTAAATTCGTGAATTCCACACAAATAACAGGCGCGTGTATCAGAAGATTAATAACTACAGGACATAATGCGGTCAAATATTTAAAATAATCGTCGAGTACAGCATTCAAACGTGTCCCTGATTAGCATCTTGAATGATTTACGAATAAAAAAAAGAATCTTTATAGTATGCGACAGGTCTCTTTTTTTGTATTCCGCTGAACCCAAAAGATATGTATGTATATTATATCGCGTATGAGACCTAGATTACAAGTTGCTCACCTAAATTCTGGTGTTGAGCGCGTGTATTTCTCTCAGGCATATATTGGAGGTAAAGTGCCGTAAACTAATTAATCTGAAATGTTTCTCCTGCATCAAAAAGGGCAGACAAGATTGTTAATTTAATTTTAAAAGTTAGTATGGATAAAAGAGTAATAACGATATTACTCCCTGCGAGACAAAGTGTCAGATTTACAGATGATACAAACGAGGTGGTGATATAAAGCATGTAAAGTAAAAACACTAAGAGAGTGTAAAGTTAGTCCCCCTTTTTTCGATTATCGGTAATCTGGCGGTCTTTCCAGGTTGTTCTAGTTGTTCTAAACATTTTTCCAAAGAATCTCGAAAAAAAATTCAAAATTGGCCGAGACAATCGGAAAAAACGAGTTTTTACCCCCTTCTCTTAAAAATTGTAATAAAAAATGTAATGTTCTGGGTTGCTCTAAGTTTGTTCTAAATTGTTCCAACGTATTTCAAAGAAAAAATCAAAAGCAAACGAGAAAATGGGAAAAAACGAAAGCCAAAATTATGAAGTCAGACTCAGTTTTTGCAAAAATTAAAATTTTGACGGTTGTTCTAGGTTCTTCTAAACATTATTTTCTTACATCAGAACAGTATCTCGTATATATCAAAAGTTATTGCAAAAAAACTATATCCAAAAGTGAGATGTTAGCCCCACTTTTTTTGAAAATCTAAATTCTGACGGTTGTTCCAGGTTGTTCTAGATTTTTTCCTCAATTGTTACAAAGTATTTCAAAAAATAAATCATAATTGGCCGCAAAGATGGCAAATAAAACAATTTTTCGCAAGCGCCCCTTTTTTCGAAAATCGAAATTCTGACGGTTGTTCTAGGTTTGTTTTAAATTGATCCAAAGTATTTCAAAAAAAAATCATAATTGGCCGAGATAATAGGAAAAACGATTTTCTCACAGCCCCTTTTTTTGCGAAAATGGAAATTCTGAGGGTTGTTCCTAGATTTGTTCTAAACATTATTCTGATACATCAGAATCGTATCTCTCATATATTAAAAGATATTGCAAAAAAATTATCTCCAAAAGGGAGAAGTTAGCCCACCTCTTTTCGAAAATCGAAATTCTGACAGTTGTTCCAGGTTGTTCTGGGTTTGTTCTCAATTGTTCCAAAGTATTACAAAAAATAAATAATAATTGGCCGATAATATGGCAAATAAACAATTTTTCGCCAGCACACCTTTTTACGAAAATCGAAATTCTGAGGGTTGTTCTATGTTGTTCTAGGTTTGTTTCAAATTGTTCCAAAGTGTGACGATGAAGAGGAAGTGGTGATGTCCAGTTTGGATCTGGTGAAGGCATTTGAATGCGTAAACATGCAACGCTATTAAAAAAAAACTCGAGTCATACGGTATTAGGGGAGCAGTAGTGGAACGGTCAGGTTTTGTGATCGGTCCATGTTACTAGAGGTGTGCCACAAGGGTTCTATTTTGGGCGCCCTACTTTTGCCGCTTAAATGATTGTTCTTGCAACATGTGTGCGGACGACACAACCTTCCTGCTGAGAGATAAAAAAAAACATAACAGGGTGGGGTCAGAGATGAATCAGACCACTGCGGAGGCTGGAGAATGGTTTAGGAGTAATGGTCTAAAATTAAACAATGGTAAAAGTCAAAAAATATGTCTTACCATCAAAAGACATATGAAACCAGAACAAGAGGATCTCTTCAAGTCACATTGAAAATATATCTTCCAGTAGATATTAGATGGCACCACTGTACTTGAGACATTTGAGTAGATAGCTGTCAAATGATCAATGATATAATAGTAACATGCGATCGAAAGTGATTGACATGATCTTATTCTATTTTCCGCAGCTTGACATCAATATCGACTTCCACTTTTCAGTATGAAGTTGCGTTTTTAAGGAAATCACTAATTTTTAATTCATTGGCGTTCCCTAATGTATTTATTAAGATGGCCATCTCGCCCATCTCAATTACAATGCAAACATGCTGCTAACATATCGCACCAGAATCCGTCAATAAGCAACGAAATTATATTAAAAAAATACTGGCATAATCTGCAAACTTATCTCTAGGGGACTGGGTAGTTTTAATAACTGAAGTTTGTTCGATTAATGTGGAAAAAATTGTTAAAAAACAGGAAGTTTTTGTATCAAAAATCTGCTACTTTATTTCGCAATTTCTTCGAATATATAAATAATTGCAATATATTAGGTAGCTTAGCCTATGGATAAATAAATTCTCTTTCTTTTGATGCTTGATACGAAGCAATTAAGCGCATTTTATAGCTGTCTTGTGCATTTAATTGTTTTTACCCAGCATTCCGATGAAACAAGCCATATTTTAATGAGAAAAGTTGATTCCATATATCATAAACAGGGTGATGGGTGGAGTAATTCTCAAACAGAGGGCGCTGCAATCATATTAGTTTCTAAGAATATTCGGGGCGCTCTCTAGTTGAATGTAGCAAAACTTTAATGTCTGCTGCAAATATAGGGTCGATATACGTCTTATGTAGCTTACTCAGTCATATAATTACGTTATATATGTCTTTCTGTCAGCCATTAAAAGAGTAAGCCCTAAAAAAAATCACATATTTACAAATAACATTACATTGAAATGATATGATACTATTTGTTCAATTCAAACAAATTTTCATGGATATTTTTTATTATTTGCTCCTAAAATCAATGATTTCAAAATACACACTGTTTTTTGATCCAGGCAAAAAACGGTCTGGTCTGTCAGTCTCTGTATAATTTGGTTCAATCTAAGACATACGTTGCGTTAGTAGTACCATCTTTTATCCAATAATTTTATTTTATTAATTATATCGCTGCTACTTGCAACCAGATGGCTAATAAAAATACACTCACGTATGCAACACATAATACACGCCTAATGGTTGGAAAAGGACAGAGATACACAGTAGCAATGTGACGATTCTCTTTCTATCAGATGACCACCTTAACCCATTTACTGACGGAAATTTTATTAAAGAGTGTTTGGAGGCAGCAGCAAAGTGTCATGTCCGTTACTAAAACAACTGTTTTCCATAGTAAGTTCGTCTGGCGTTACATTTGCAAGGAGGATAGAAGAATTGGCAGCAAGTATAAAAAATCACTAATGGAATGTGCGTCAAAGTTTTTTTTACTATTCTGTGGCGCTCGATGAGAGCGACGGATTGGGGTGATACCGCTCAGTTGGCTATATTCATTTGCGGTATTAACAATAACGTTGTTATTACCGAAGAAATGTTAGCTCTGATACCAATGAAAGGCCACCCAAGAGGAGGTGATTTGTTTGAATCTTTTATGGCGGTAACCTCAAATTATCAAATTTTGCTGTGATATCAGCTGACGTATGTGCTAAATTCGTTAACATACAGGACGTAATGAGCGTTGTAATAAAAACTATTAACCTCATCAAATCTCGGGGCCTTAATCACAGATAGTTTCAGGAATTCGTAAAAGAAAGTAATGCCGAATACGGCGGCATAACCTATTTCTATAATGTTTGTTGGTTAAAACGTGTGTTTGATTTGAGCAATGAAATAGCGAAATTCATGAAGAGTAAAGGAAAACCGGTACTTGATTTCACTGATGAATCATGGTTGAGTGATTTTATTTCCTTTCTGATATAACATTAAATCTCAATCATTTTAAACAATTAGCTTCAAGGAAAATATAATCTTACTCCTGAATTATTTGACATTTTTGAAAGCGTTTGATCTTAAGCTGGACCTATGGATAAATCAGTTTAATAGAAATGCTACTACGCATTTTCCTCATCTGTCGTCTTGCAAGATTTCAAACATGGACAAATATATTTCTGCGCTGCAAGATCTTAAAACACAGTTTGAATCACGCTTTCCGAAAAAATAAAAAAAAACATGGATTTGTTTGCTCGCCCATTCAGTGTTTTCGTGCTGACGACAACCAGATGAAATTCATAGGGCTGCAGTATAACGCTGCTTTAAAAGACGAGCTTACTGTAGGACTGGTTGAATTTTATTCAAAATATATCTCCATTGCAGAATTTTCTAAAATCAGAGATCACGCATTGAGGATGACATCACTTTTCGGCACTACATATCTATATGAGCAAATGTTTTCTCGAATGAAAAACGTCAAATCCAAAGCGATGGCGAGAATAACTAATGCTCATCTTGAAAACTGTTTGAAAATTGCAACTACCAATCTCAGACCAAACATATATAGATAACTTAATTAAGAGAAAACAATGTCAAATTTCACATTAACACTTAACATTTGTTTATTTCATCATCATTAAAACTTTTGAAACTAATAGTTGATTTTTATTCAATAATAATCAAATATTGTTTAGGTTGTAGACCACTGGTTTAGACTAATGTTAAAGTGATACTCACATTTGCATTAGAATCATTATTTTGTTTTGAAATAAATTCCTTGTATTTTAGAGAACCATATATGTAATATTCTTGATGCAAAATACAAAATTATTAATAATCTGTAATTCAAAATCAACTACACGCGATGTAGAATTTTGCTTGCTCGATTCGTAATCACAGTAATTTATACGTTGGTTCCATTAACATGTCATTCACAATTTTCTTTTATTTTATTAAGTACTGTTATTAGTTTATTTTAGTCTAGTTATTACAACTTTCGTCGGCTTCTGCATTGCGGAAACTGAAACTATTTACATCCGGAAATGAAATCAAGCAAGACTTTATAAAGTACATTGATGAAAAGGAAAACAACGTAAAAATGAAAAGACACTTACTTTAGAAGCAAAACTAGATTTTCCAGTTTTATAATGAAAGAAGATTGATGTACCTACTATATATTATGATAAAATTAATTGTGTATGTGGTGTGTTTAAAAAATAAAATAAAAGTGTGCCTTCAGCTTATGAAGTTTACGTGTTTTATTATGTGAAGATATAGATGGCGCTGCGATGAAAAGATTTTTTTTGATCGCCACAATCTTCATTTTACTTTCTTTAAACACGAATATCTATGAAACCGTTAAATTTTGGAAACTAACACAAATAATAAAATCTACATTAATTTTAATACTGTTTCAAATAAAAAGCAAATCAAGATTGTGGCGATCAAAAAAATTCTTTTCATCGCAGCGCCATCTATATCTTCACATAATAAAACACAATTGTGAAGCAAACTAGAATCAATCACATTCTTTAGTAACTACTTTTTACAAAATTCAAATATCTTTATCCATTTCCGAGATATTTGACCTGGGAGTTTTAAGTGGTACACCCTGTATATGTATAGTATATATACATATTGTATTGTAAAAAAACATTAGATGTATGGTCGAGACTCGTTAAGTTCCGTTGCACGTCATATTAGATCCATGACGACTCGCCTTGTATATGTTGCCGGATCTATTTTTATTTCTGTCAGTGACATTTGATATAACCAAAGAAAAAAATTATTCACAATACAATAACTATAACGTAATATATTTAGTAATTGAAATGCTCTAAGACTTCAGTCTTTCTCAACTTATTTATTATATTGATTTAGAATGTCGAAAACCCTTAAATGTTTCATAACGTATCTATAATAAAATTTAAAATAAACATTACTTACGCTATTCTCGTTAATCAGATGATTATAGAAAAGTTTGTAAAAAGCTTCGACTGTTTACAGAAACCTTTCGGCATTATATTCAATGGACGCAAATAAATAATAAATACACTTCGAAGAAGCACTGTTTTTAAACAATTTATATCAACGTAAAAATAAACATGAAAAATTTGACAGGAAGAATATACACAACGCACGTCTTTTTGACAGATATGATTTATCTGTCAACACCGAATTGAACTACTAGTCTATTAAAAATATGTAATAAAGAAATTTAATATTGAAAAGGAAATTATGTGTTTATTTGCCATGAATACGTATATTACGATCAATTTATAAATCTTCTATTTAAGCTAATGAAATAAATGCCCTCAAGTATAGTTTAACAAAGTAACTTTTTTAGTTTCTCTAATACAGTTATGACAGCATGTAAACGTCATCGATGACGTGCAACGGAACTTAACGCGCCTCCAGTTTATGTACATAAATAAAAAGAAATTGTGCGGAGAAGTTATTTAAACAAAAGGTCAGTTATCTTTTTTTTGTTTTTTTGGGTACATTGGACCATTTTTCTTTGCATACAAATCCTTCAATCAAATTTAAGGATCTGTATACTAGATTAGAACATTTTCTCTGGACGAAACAACATTTCTTTCAATTTCAATAGCAGAACAGAATTGGTTAAATGTAAGAATGGCAACAATAATATCATCATCATCTTCATTCTCGTTTGAATTTGAAACAAAACATTATACACTTTCACATTTACTTATTTTATATACAAGGTGAGTCATTAGTAGCCGCTTCTTCGATTGCTCTTTTGTGTTTTAAGTAAAAGAAAAAGCAATTAGTGGAACATCCATGGTTGCTTGTGGCGCATATTGTAAAAATACTTTAAGCTCTGGCGCACTTCCGGTTTCACCGGAAATGAACGGAACTTAATTTTTTTAAATGACTCACCCTATATATTTTTAGATTTTCTTGTACTGCTTTAAATTGCCTGTTCGACTGTTTTTTCTTTTTCAAAATTGAGCCAATAGCAATCGAAGAAGCGGCTACTAATGACTCACCCTGTATATTGGTTTGACATCTTGGCAGTGTCACTTTTAAGTTTCGATTTTCCTAGTTATTTTTATGTTTTAATCTATATGTCTTTAATTTTATTTGATTTTGGTTGATGGTAACCTTCTTTACGATGGTCCAAAATGGAGAATATAATGTTGTCCAAAATAACCATCACTTGGAAGACCGTACATGATCCCCAAGATCCTCACGGTCATATGACAGGTATAATTTTTCTAGTTTGAATTCATATTGTGTTTCTTTTAGGAAAAATTATTGGTCCAGTTGTTAAGATTTTTCAACTTAATATCGAAATATCCAAAGACAAATATAACTACTTAGAGAGATTGGCGAGGGAAATGGAATTTATTTAAGAGGAATGTGATTGCGAGTCCAACTTGTGATTGCGGAGCTGAGATTGAAACAGTTAAACAAATTGTTGAAGAATGTCCTCTAGCTAAATTTGAATTTGGATATACAAATTGACATAATTTAACTCCAGAAGCAGTTGCTTAGACCTTAACAACTAAAGACCTTTAGATTTGTGGCGCTGTGATGTAGGTTTTTTATGCTGCAGGTTTTTTCCTACATCCTAGACCAAATGGTGCAGTGTTTCAAAGGGCCCCTGCAGTTGTGGCCCTTCTAAATATATTTCTACTCTTGTAATATAACTTACATATGTTTCTTTTGTTATACCTGTCATATAGTTTCATACGAATATATATACCTTTACTAAATACATACATACTAACACATAGTTTTTCTTTGTTGTAATTTGCTGGATACTAGCTCAAACTTACTTTTTTCATCAGAAGCGAGATTTCGTATGTCTTTAAAATGTCTTCATCTGTTCTGAAGCCCACTGTCATCAATATTAAAGTAATCTCCAAATGTTTTCTTTGCCATTTGGTATGAGGTGCAAAACTTTTTTAATTCAGATAGTGGAAGCTCATATTCGTCATCACAGTCATCAGCTTCCAGCATCAGCTCATCTATAGGAAAGCCTCCATTTTTTTAAAAGATTTGGTGATTGTTTGTGGTTTTGCATCGAGGTGCCACGTTTTACGCAAGTCTCTCATTGTTTCAAGTAGTGACTCAGTTGTTGGGGTTGCCTTTTCTATATGGGCTAAATTTTCATTACAATCTTTTTCTTGTAAAGCTCTTTATGCAATACCCCAGTTTATCGGCTATAAAAGAGCAGTCAGATTAGGAAGAAAATATTCCATTTTAATGTTTTTTTTAATTTTGCTACATTCGTAGGATGTTCTAGACAGTTGTCAACAAGGAGAAAAAAATTTCGTTTTGAGCAACAAAGTTTTTATTTAACTTTTGGGCCTACATCTCATAAAGTTCGCCTATCAGTCACGCTTCTTTACTGGTGAGAAATACCAACACATTTCTAAACGTTAGGGTTTTGTTGAGTAATAAAACTGTCATCTGCGTTAAAAAAGTTATTTGCTTCGTATTGCCTGATTAAATCTAGCGCAAGCAAATTTTTTCCACTTATCACTAGATTGCAAATATGCAGGAGCATTTCCGCAGCGCATTGACATTTGTACGACAGTATGCATTTTCCTAAACTTATCTAATAATCCCACGTTAGCTGAAAATTCTTCACGCCCCAGAACAGAAGCAAATTCTTAAGCTTTCCCACGAGGCAAAATCACTATATGCTCACTTGTTCTACATTAGCAAATACGTATTTTCATCCTTCTCAAAAATTGTGATTTTGCCAAGTGGGTTCTTTTTCTATTTAGGTTTTCCAGAGAGTAGAAGTTTCTTATCACGTACTGTAATAATCCACTTCAGCATATCATCATCAATATTACTATTGACATAAGTTATAAGCTTTTATTGTTTGCTCCCTTAATCATACTCATCTCCTCTTTCTAAAAGTTTGTTCTTATTTTGAAGTGGTTGATAAAGTGTTAACGGGAATCCCTAATTGTTTTGTAATATCTTTCTTTTTCCACTTAAATACTTTAAATTTCGCTGCGACATTTTTACGTTTGCACCAGGGCGGTGGGACACATTTACGGGGCAATTGGGTTTCGATTTTGAGCGCCATCTGACGAGGAAGCAGGGAAATATTCGTGATTAATTGTAAACAATGTAGATGCCTCTGTGTAGAAATTGTTTGATTTATTTGTTCAGAAGTGGTTGTTTGAAGTTTTTTTTTAGTTTGTTTTCTAATTTGTTTTAAATAGTGTATTATTTAAAGACTTATTATCTTGTGTTAGTTTATAAGTTTTCTTTGTTGATTTATTAGTTCAGAAGTAGTTTTTATTGTTAGTTTGTTTTAAATAGTGTATTAGTATAAAAAGACTTTTTATCTTGTGTTAGGTTAGAAGTTTTCTTAAATTATTTTCGCCATAAACGTAAGTAAGCCTATATCTAATGAATATTAGCTGACAAGCAGTTATTCCATACAATGAATTTATTTTCTAAATTTTGGAACTTTAACATGGACAGCAGTCGATATATACGGAAGTGTATTACTAGCAGATTACAAGGATTATAAGTAATTGTGTTATTTTTTGGTGTGCTCAAAAAGAGTCGATTCCTTTAAATGTATGTAATCACACCTGTTTTTTGTTAACCACTGTAATCAATAATTACACTAGTGTGCGATAAGAACACCTATGCTGAGTCTAGAAATATTTATGTACCTATTCTTTTTATAATTAAATATATGTATATAATTATTTACGTGTTTCTTTTAAATTTAATAGATATGTAATCAAGAAAGTAAAACAATGTATAATTAATACTACAAAAGGAATAATGTAAATAAGTCAGTTTAGATATCAACCTTCGAATGCAGATTTTATTGAAGTTCAAAACCAAGTTTGTCCAATAGTACTATGCTTCCTCGATAGATGTCAGACAAAATACATATATAATTATTTAACATTAGGACACTTAATGTTCCCTTTGGGGTATTCTCTGGTTTGCACCAGTATGTATGTACTTCACTAAATATGCAAAGAAACTGTCCAACACAAACGTCTGACTGTCGTTCCATACATTAGACGGTAAATCCCCGAATTAAAGAATTTCCCCGAAAAATTCGAGTTAGAAAAGTTTCCAATGTATTCGTGTGTTTACGTTGTTCTTTTGAAAATATGTATATAAATTTCATCCGAAATCCCTATCAGAATATGTATTTATAAAATTAATTACATTCATTAATATTTTTTTCTAGTTCTTAGTATAAACTAAAGTAATTAGTCGTTATTTCTTATTAGGCATTAAATAATTTTAGATTTCCTTTTGCAGCGTTCGTGGGCTTTCACGTCCATTACAAACAGTTACAATACTCTTCCGCGTTCTTTGAAAGAAACCCATACAAACATTCCAACAAATCCCGTTTTGTTTAACGAAATCCTTTCACAAATATCTGCGTATTATACAAAATAAATATTGACATGTCCAAGTTTACATATTTTTTCGAGTGTATTTATATATACCACGTCCTTAGTGGAAGGTTATGGTTAGGAACTGTGACTCAACCGAGTGTTCATTAAGTATTCGTCGTCCAGCACACACCGCTGCCTTCATTTCCGTTTCCTACAGGTAGAAGTCGTTAAATAATACGTCTTGAGAGAAGGTGGGCTGTACAAATAATACGTAGGCAAACGATCTAAGTGCGCTGTTTGTATTCTGACCGTTTGGCGGACAGAAATTACCGGACTATTAAATTTAGTGGAAATATTTCTATTAGTATACGGTTTATCAGATATGGGAGTGTGATGTAATAGAAGAAAATAGAAGAGGAAGTTGTTCTAACTCGATTAAATAGGAATGTTATACGGGATGTATTTTTAAGTGTATGGTATACAGGATGTCCAAAGTCTTAGGATTTCGTTTTATCTAGGTAAGGGAACGTGCAGGCCATAAAACAGGACCATTTCTGCCGCTCCACGAGTTTGGAAATAATTCATCTAACTATCTTTTGACCTGTGCCTGATAATGAGGCGGGGCACCGTCATGTTGAAACCACCGTAAATTTGTACGGGTCTGTAAATTTAATTCATCTAGAATATTGTCGAAATCTTCCCTAAGAAATTGCAAATATCGATTTCCGGTTAAAGTTTCATTAAAATTAAATGGCCCAACAAGTTGGGAACCAATAACACCACACCATAAATTGAAGCCAAACCTAATCTGGGGTCGCCTTTCTTCTAAACGGTGAGGATTTATTTGCGCCCACAGGTGTTCATTATGGCGATTGAACATGCCGCAGTTTGTAAAACGTGTTTTGTCGGTCCATAAGATCTGCATCGGAAAGTTATTATTTTCATGGCACATATTTACGAACCAAGCACAAAAATTTAATCGTCTTTCATCGTCTCCAGGGTGTAGAGTTTGACCAACTAATATTTTATAAGGATGGTACGTATGTTTTGATAAAATTCTCACTGCTGTGCGTTGTGAGGTAGCAGCGTCTTGTGCAATTTGCCGCGTTGACGTTGATGGATTCTGATTAACAGCAGCTAAAACATTTATCTGCGTGTTTTCACCAATATTACCCTTATTTCTAGGTTTAACAAAACTTCCATACACTTTTAAATTATTGTATAAATTCTTGAAGGTGTCTAACGATGGTTGAGGGCGATCAAAATACAATAAAAAATAGCGTTCGGCGGCTTCTTTACTATTTTTGTTACAAATAATGTAACATTCGATCATATCAAGTTTCTCAAGATTTGTGTACACCATAGCCAACTTTGTAAAGCACCTAAATCACCAACAAAACCAGCTATAGTCACCCTAATGAACGAACTGTCAATGATGAAATAAACATAATGCTTCAATTATTAATATCGCGATTTCCATCGCAAGACATGATTTTTCTTAAACATAATAATAATGTATTGTGCTGTTATTTATTAAAATAAGTGCCCTTACCCTTACATCATTGCAAGCAGAAAAGAATGCACTATTAGAATATGTCATAGCCAACTATGGTTTCCATTTAAAAAAAAATAGACTTTGCTTGCTAACTCAAAAATGCTAAACAAAATTAAAATTTTAAGAAGATGTCGTTGTTTGAATTTGAATTTCTTAAAGACAGTATTCAAAAATTTCTTTTCTACCTTTAAGAATAGAAGAGTTATAGCACTTAAAAGGTTTTGGAGAATTTCTATTTTTTGCAAATATCTAGTAAACCATGCATTTTCTTAAATTGACAAAAACGTATCTGGATGATGCTTATAAAGATGCAAATTTTTCTCCATTTAACCTAATGCGTATCTCTTATGGTTTTCGAGATCCCCATACAAATAATGGAAAAAACTCACCCTGTATAAAGCATTGTGTTATAATAGCAAGCGATTGAGATGTAAGGCATCTAAATGCGCTATATCAACTCTAATGACTTTCATGAAGACTTTAAAAATATAATTTCAAGTTAACATTGGTAATTCTTCAAATAAAACTATATTAACATTCTTGGCATTGAATCAAAATCATAGAATAATTTTGAATAATAAATGAATTTTTGAATAAATAAGTTCTTTTGGAAATTTTTGACCAAAACACGTGATCCGAAAAAAAATTATATTCGCATTCTTTTTAAAAGTCAAAACATTAATTTTGATGCCACGTTTAGTCAAGAAAATTCTGCATCATATGGTATAAACTGCACTTGACAATACCTCAAAAAACTTTGCTTTTTCAAAGCCTACTCCCTAAAATTTTCACTTACCAAAAACGTGTTTTTTTAATTGAACATCTAGTAATTTATTACGGAATTTTGATCCACCCCGCAAAAAGAAGTCTAATTTGGTCAAATGTCCGGTGACCTTGCAGACCATCGTATACGACCATCCCGTTCAATCAGCCTTTCCGCAAATTGATGATCCTGATCTAGATATTCACGAACTTGATGACTATAGTGAGCTGGGGCTCGTTATATTGAAACCACATAAGTCCATAGTAACATGTAAAGGAAGATTTTCCAAAAATTTTTGAAAATACGTCCATTCTTATTCTTCTCCATTAACATTTCCATTAAAGAAATAAAGTCCAGTTATGTTACCAACGTCTATTTGTAATGTACATGTAATGACCAACGATTCTGAAAGTTTGTGGGTCTAATAAAGTGATATGTTAACCGACTTTGTTTGACAGTTGACTCAAGCAAACAAACCTGGATCCGGTCTTCCCATTGGTTGAACAAATATTTGGGTGCGCTAGTACTTCTTTATTTGACCACTGATTGCTCCTATAGTGATTAGCAAAAGATAGGACAATTTTAACAGAAATAAAAGAGAATACCAAAAGGAACAAAATGCCACAATAAAATACTGTCTGTTTCATTAAAAAAAAAATAAGTTTTTGATATGTAAAAATTTCGGGCAATAGATTAAGAAAAAATAAAGTTTTCCACAAATTGTCAAGTGTAACTTATACCGAATGATACAGAATTTTCTTTGCTATACGCACTACCTGAATTAAGATTTATAATTTTAAAAACAATGCGAATATTATTTTTGTTCGGAACATGTCAAAATTTTACAAAAAAAATTAATAATTTAAAAACCTTTGGATCAATTTTGAAAAAGAAGAAACAGTTGAATATACAATTTGAAACAGTATTGGAAAATTCAAAAATATGTAGGGTGTGTCATCTAAAAAAATTCGGAAAGTGCATCAGAACTTAATGTTATTTTAGAATATGTGTCTCAAATAACCATGAAACTTTCACTGATTGTTTCTTTATTTAAAACACAAAACATTAATCGAAGACGCGGCTACTAATGACTCACTCTGTATAATAGTGTGAATGAAAATTTAGACCTTTTCTTCATTTTTGCATTTAAATTTAGTTAAAAAATTACCCAAAAACTGTTACAGTCAAACTGTATAATCTAAAGCCTCTATTTATATATAAAAAAAGTAAACTAAGCAAACTATTATTCAAAAATTATTTAATCAAGTTTCAAGTTGTTCATTGAATATATTCATCTTATTCATTCATCAATTCACGCACCACTAACAATAATAATTAATAAAGAATAAAACGGATAATATATTATTGGAAACTTCTACATGACCATCCCACATCCCACTTCGCGGGACCATCAATCGTTTTGGGTTTGGCCCGCCCAACCGCCAATGAACACAATTTCTTCTTTTTGCCACACTTATAGCACTGCGAATAATACAGGTGAAACCTGGAGGCAATGGGTCGCATCGTTAGGAATGCGGAAGTTATTTTTCTTATTTATTTCTCTTCTTCGTCTTTTTCTACCTGTTCGCACATATACCTTCTATACTCCTTTCTTCAAGTCTAATTAAGACGACAGCATCGTCGACTGAAGAAGAGGCACGTAACCTAGAGGCTTTAGTGATTTTCAACTGTCAAACTGAATTGTAAAAAATCGTATTTTCATTCTGAAAACCTTTACGTTTTCAAATAAGATCTAGTTTCAAGATAGGTCAAAATATTCTGATATATTGCATAACATAAATTTAAAAAAAAAGATTACCTTAAGATTTTGTCAATAAATTCACCTAATTAGTTAATTATTTTTAGTTTAAAAACAGTAACAATAACCACTAACTAACAACTAAAAGTTACAATGCAAATATGTATTTGCATATAAAAACTATGAAAAGTGGTTGTGCAAAAAGGCAGAAAAAAGAAAGAAAAATGTTAAAACAAAATGGGGTTCTGTTTGTATGTCTTTCTGGCTAACTTAGGAACCTACTGAAGATACATAACGCAATACATCAATACAGATGAAACAACAATCAAATTTTCAATTCATCAAAAGGAAATGCAGAAGGCAGGGTTATTACTGCATCTCATTAATGAGCTGAATTTATGCAGAAGTGCAGAAAATAATCCAAGAAATGCCCATTTCGTGCATAGTGCAGACATAACTTAAATTTAGTTCTGAAAGACGCTGTAAAGGGAAACCATGAAAAACACATGCAATTTTTTGATACAGTACAAACTTTGTACAACATTTTTAGATCCAATAATGGGTGGAGACTGTGGCTAAAAATCTGAAATAAAATGCAAAAGTAAAATCCCTTACCACAAAAAATATATATCAAAAAATCTAAATACGTATTTCGGCAACTAAGTTGCCATCTTCAGTAGATATCTGTATAAAACAATAAAGAGTGTTAAACGTGGTATTTTTGGCCAAGGTGTAACCTTAGAAGATATGCTCTTCACCAAATCAACACTCTGTGTTATCCCACTGGTGATTTGGTGAAGAGCATATCTTCTAAGGTTACACCTTAGCCAAAAATACCACGTTTAACACTCTTTATTGTTTTATACAGATATCTACTGAAGATGGCAACTTAGTTGCCGAAATACGTATTTAGATTTTT
Organism: Amphimallon solstitiale; assembly: GCA_963170755.1. Taxonomy (NCBI): domain Eukaryota; kingdom Metazoa; phylum Arthropoda; class Insecta; order Coleoptera; family Scarabaeidae; genus Amphimallon; species Amphimallon solstitiale. The sequence continues at coordinate 162,274,288 of OY720677.1, forward strand.
TGATATATATTTTCTGTGGTAAAGGATTTTCTTTTTGCAATTTATTTCAGATTTTTAGAGATAGTATAAAAAAGCGCATGCTGTAAATGTAAGTTCAAGGCCAAATTAAAAATGCTGATACCAACTCTTGGTCTGGAAGGTACGATGTTAGGTACTCACTGAAAAAAAGGTTTATTAATGTCCTCACGGCTTTAATAATAACAGCCTTCACGAGCAACAAGCCAAGTGATCGTAACAGGACTTAAGAAAAAAAGTCAAATCATTCGACTTTGTGGCATTGCTGGTGATACAATGTAAAATATTACAGCAAGTTGACATTGCATCCAAATTCTTACAGTCAGAGACGTTAGATATTGCCACTGCTTATGAGACTTTGGAAAATCCCCTCTTGGAAGTTATTCATTTAAGAGAATCTTTTGATGAAACAATAAAAGAGGCTTCTGCCATTAGTTGCAAAGTGGGCCAATTTCCTAACAGTTGAAAGTAAAGAAGCACTACGACGAGCTTTGCGAGAGGTTAAATTGACATTATAATTTTCCAGCTGGACAAGTGATTTATAGGCATAAAGGTAGTTGTGGACACTTGAGGAGTAGAATACACCTTTTTCCTTGCCAACGCCTAGGATAACGACCTACAAAATGAAGCCAAAAACCAAATAACCAAGATGACTTCTGTAAAAGATTTAGCAGACTTGCTATTTGTAAAGCGCAACTCATTAATATCTACTTGCCCTGATGTATGTACAGCCTGTTTAATGTATTTGACTATTGCAGTTACCATGCGATCATTTAAATTCTAAATTATAGCAGGCGGGATTTTTTTTATTAGGTTGTCCAGAATGTCAATTATTGATTAATTGAAATTTGCGGTTATGTTATACTTTGTGACATTTGTGAATCTTATGTGTAATCGATTTAAATTTAATGGAAATGAAAGCATTACAAGATAAATTAGTTTTATTGTGAATTACAAAAGGTGTTCAAAGTGTTCTCCCCCTGTTGCAATGCAACTGTTAACCCTCCGTTTCATATTTTCAAAAGCATTTGCCAACATCTGAACGGATATAGCGTTACATGCATTAGAAATTGCCTCTTGTAGTTCTTCAAGATTTTGTGGGTTATTTTTGTAAACTGTGTTTTTCAGATACGGATAAATGAAATAATCAAGAATCGTTAAGTCCGGACTGCGACGCGGAAATTCAATGACTCGATTATCATAAAACTCGCGAATTCGAGTCATACTTTCCCATGTTTTGTGAGCTGTTGCATTGTCCTGTTGGAAATACCCATGTAAAAGTTCGTCAGCATGAAGATTTTGTAAAAACGGTTCAAGTAAATTATTTCGATATCTCTCAGCATTTATCGTTCCTTCAAAAAACACAGTTCCTAATATATGCCTTCTAGAAACCGCTAGCCAAACACCAATTTTCTGCGGATGGAGAGGCGATTGAATAAACTCATGAGGATTCTCCGAAGACCAAATACGCATATTTTGTTTGTTTATATAGCCGGATAGGTGAAACCATGCTTCGTCAGAAAAAAATGTTAAATCCAAAGTGTTGTTATTTAAATTATTCAAAAACCACTGACAGTATTCTATTCGTACAGGAAAATCTCGAGGGAATAGCTCTTGAACGACGTTAATCTTATAGGGATAAAGATTAAAAATTTTCTTTTAAAATTTTTTGACAAGTTCCATATGAAAGGTTTATTTCTTGGGCTAATCTGCGAAGAGATTTTTTGGGAGACTGTTCCATTCTCTCTGCAATATCTGCCACAATCTCAGGAGTCCTTTTTTTGGGCGCGCCACTACCAGCTTTCCTACCTACAGTTCCAACATTACGAAATTTCGCCACACATGTGTAAATTTCTTGGACTAATTTTTGATAATCCGCAGGAAAATTAGGGAAGGCATTTTGAAAATCATTGATGCAGTGCGGTACAAAGCTCTTTTATGAAATTTCATAGATTTCAAAGTTTTGTTTCATGCATCAACATTAACCAAATCATCATAAAACAGGTTCTATATATATATAATATCACATCAAAGATAGTTACGTTTTTTACAAATTCTTCGTATTTATATAGATTTGTCTTTGCAAACGAAGGTTAACAACTGGTATAAGTACCGATATGCATTTATAAACACAAATATTTCTCTATTAGTATTTAAAATTAACAAATCATTATATCAAATGCTAATAATACGACCGTTCGTTATGTTCTATATGCATATTTTCGCGCGAAGTTTCTTCCTCTGTATGCATTTTACTCACACGAACGCCTTACAAGTACAATAAAATCATGTTATTCAATATTGAAATGATTATAATCCTAAGAACCCGTTGCGATTTCATTTAATGCAATTTACGCATGCTAAACGATTAGAGCGGAAGAGTTTTGTTTTATGTTTTATTCGTTGAAATCTACTACTAATATTAAAGTAATTATTACATTAAATTAATAAAAGTATTTCTTATTTTGATCAAAAAACAGTACAGCTGGTTATCTTTTTATGGGGCAAATACGTTCCGCAAAAAAACGCATTAAATACATGGCACATAAAAGGACAGGTATAGTAAACTGTCATCAATTAATGTGTTAGAACTGCTGAAAGCAAGTTTGAACATCGAGTTTGAATAAATTCAAATATGGTTTACAATACAATGCATGCTTTCAGAGAGCAGTTGGGGAAGTGCTCTCTAAAATCATCCAGAGGTATCAAAAGGCTTTGTAGTTTTATTTTTCATACGTTGATGAACATCATTTATAATTATAACATCTTCCAAACCAACATTTGGTCTACCAGTACGTGATTTATGGCCCACAGAATCAGTCTCGCAAAAAACATCGACACAATTCGAAAGGCAATTCCCAAAAATGTTAGGTGTACTTTATTGTTCCTTCTTTTTCTATTGCAAACTGAAGTTTTGAATGATAGCTACTAAATTGTTGTTTAGCTTTATTGGCTGGTAAACATAAAATATTTTCATTCTTCTGGGCTTTATTATTCGACTATTAGATGGTGTTCAATAATTCAACAATATAAATCGGAGTGGAGTTATGTTATGGCCATGATAGCGCATAGTGATAGCGAGATACAGTTGGCCAATGCAGATACTATAACAATTAACGTCATTATGTAAGATTTTACACTGAAATTTTTCCATGAAAAAATTTATGAATTTGTGTTAAATTTCTTATAGTTTTAAGGTTAAGTCAATTTCTTAATTCTATGTTTTTACTATAAGAGGCGCATTATGAGAAAAGGGCTACAAAAATTGCTAGCAGGTATTAAACAATGGAATCGCAGAAAACTAACAGAAGGTGTAGATAAGATACAAGAGTGAAGCTAGGTTAAAATTAGGCTAAATTAAATTCTTAAACACAAATTAGAAATTTAAATAAAATTGCTATTCCCGAAGTTACCCAATAATGTATAGTAATACATAAACTAATAATAAATGTTATAGAACGTATTAACGTTCTATAACATTTATTATTAGTTTATGGAAAAATCATTACGCCTATCATTAGATAACTTTTCAATAAAAATTTTGAAATCATTCTCATTGGGTTTCTAATTCTACTACTAGATGGCGTCACATATGGAACGATATTTTGAGGTTTGCACAATCAATTTCAACAATGTAAATCGAAGTTATGTTACGGCCATTATAGAGCGCTGATATAGCGTTGTCCTGTTGACCACGAGATTTAATGCTAGTGTGCACCTTTCGTACGTCTAGCGATTGCAAACGGCAGCGGAATTACAATTAAAAAAATCTGGAGGAAGTTGTTGTCATTACGTCGAATTTCTTCCGGCGAGTAATGGAACATTTTTGTTTAAAACTTACGAAGATCGTAATGGTGCTTTATTCGTATAATAAAAAAAATAGTATATTTATGTTAAAATAAAATATGATTTAAATATAGAGTGTTAAATTTACCCATTCCACTAACCGGCCCCTGTATATTAACGAATTTTATATAAAACACAAATGCCCTTCACGTTGGGCGCCAATTTTGTACGCATTACCATCCGTCTACTTTTAATTTAATCAATTATTATTTAATTTTACATCTGACAAAACAACACTAATTACATCTCGTAATACATTCCGTACCTCTAACATAGTTACTCAAACGCGCGCATTAATATGTAGTTTCACACGATTTCACCGAGAGATTTTTCAGCAATAAATTTATGTAAATTAATTATTGGGAAGAAAAATCCGTTAGATCACCTCGCATAATGCGGTTGTGTCACAGGTCAAACGTGATATATTACCGAATCTACTTGGCCATGGAAATGTTTAAGTATGGATCCTTGTTCTCGGACAAGATGGCGGAGTATTGGCGGCGGGAATATTTAAATTAAAAAAAAAAAGAAATTGATATATAAAATTTTTTAAGATAGATAAATGTAAAAAAAAACTTTGATGATCAATTAAGAAAAAACGAGGTTAATTTAATTCTGTCTGTTTTTTTTTTTTTTTAATTTGAACTAAAACCAAGCGTGCGCGAATTAATCTGTCGTGAAATTTCTTGTAAATGATAACTAATACACCTAAATAAAAGCTTTTATGATTTATTACAAGTGGGTACGTTAGGAATTTATTAAATATATACGTTATCTTGCAAGGTAACCGTAAGCGTGCGTTTGTATTTCGAATTGAATTTAAAATTTTGAACGCTCGATATAACTGACGGAGAAAATTAACGGTTCGTAAAAGAGTGCCATTCAATTATTCTTAAATAAAACAAGGATACAGTTGTTTAACCATGTAAATATCACAGCGGTTCATGCGTTAAAAGATCGCATTTCTTCGGTGAATCCGAGCGGAGTGGAAAGAAAGTTCGTTGCGTATCATAGAAGAGTCGAGACGCGAAGAAGGATAACGAGAAGATCTTTTTTTTAATTAGTTTCTATTAATTGGCTGACATTGCGCTGTATCGTAATTGACTTGGACGACTCACGTCTTTCGGAGTGAAATCTTCTTGTACGCCGAGTGTGTATATGCAAAACGGTTTAGCCTTCTTTTACGGAAGTGGATTGAGGAACAAGGTTGAGATTATACAAGAATTTAAAGTGAGTAGGTACTAGATCTTCGATCGATAACTCTTAATTACCCTAATTGCTTTAATAATACTGAAATCGTTCGTTTAAATGATGATTACGGAAGTTTTTGGAATTTTTTTTTTCTAATACGACAGTTATACGTCGACTTTATGTAATAAAAATACAGATTTTCGAATACAAAACACACGTCATATTTTCAAAATAACTTTTTTCTGTTTTCACTAAGATGAACGTAAAATTTAAAATTAAAAAGGTACTGTAACAAGCTCGAGCATGTTTGCGGCTATACCGTGAAGGGCACCGGCAAGTATAAAGGATATGACGTCACGCAAACGAAATGTCACTGAATTGTCACTTAGTTAAGAAAGTTTGAAGCAGTAATTCACAAGTTGTGTTGCGTGTGATTTTCAAGAATGGAAAACCGTGCAAGAGGCTGTAAAAATTCTCAAGGACAGTTTTTGTTATGTTTGTGGATTATATGTTACAAAGAAGCCTTGAAATGAATTAATTCAAAGAAGTCATGAACAATATTTTGGCTTCAAAATTAAAAATCAAGACAAATATGGCTACCATATACCGGGTGTTTCGGAATTGCACGACACTATTGTAGATACTTGTTCTCCAGCATAAAATAAACAAAAAAGTCCATATAAACATATGTCTCAAATTAATTTATTACTAAGATATTGGAGCATAAAGATATTTATTTAACTGTACAACATCCAAAAGAACTGTTTAAAGTGGCCACCGTTTTGATGAATGCGGCATTCAGCACGACAAATTCATGCTTCTTTAGCACATCGTATAGCATCAGGATGATTCTCGATAGTCGCTGCGGCTTCCACGATGCGATTACTAAACTCTGATGAATCCCGATCTCCCGATCTAACGCCGTTAGATCGGTAGTTTAGTAATCGCATCGCGGAAGCCTCAGCAACTATCAAGGATTATCCTGATGCTATACGAAGTGCCAAGGAAGAATGAATTTGTCGTGCTGAATGCTGCATTCAACAAAACGGTGGCCACTTTAAACAGTTCTTTTGGATGTTGTATTGTTAAATAAATATCTTTATGCTCCAATATCTTACTAATTAATTAATTTGAGACATATGTTTATATGGACTTTTTTGTTTATTTTATGTTGGAGAACAAGTACCTACAATAGTGCCGTGCAATTCCGAAGCACCCGATATATGCTGTATTTCGTGTTATGTCAAATTAATTCAGTGGAACAAAAACAAGAATTTTTCTGAAGTCCTGTCTAAAAAAAACAATAATTTGGTGTGAATCAGCAGATTACGTCACGGACTGTTACTTTTGTCTTGTAAAAATTGAAGGATTTTCAAAAAGATATAAACAAGAAGCAATATATTCAGACATTCCATCTGTAAGCGTTGAAAAGAACTGATTGTGAGCTTCCAACTCCATGCATTCAAATTGGCCATTAACGAACACAGTGATGAATCTCTGTGTTCGTTAATGGCATTCAAATTCCTCTGCAAATTCCACGAACGCGGAAGATATAAACGCCGTTTTGAATGTGTCATTTTCAATTGATCTGACGTATGTTCCTTCTGACGAACGATATCTCTTTACTGAATCAGATCTGAATGATTTGATATGAAATTTGGGTTTAAGCAAAGAAAAATCACAAATTTTGGGATCTCGATTAAAATAATGCAATCTCTTACACAAAACAACACAAAACAACAAAAGACACATATGACAGTATGTCAACTATATTAAATTTTATTCAATATTAAAATCACTTTTAGCAAATCTTTGGGATCGATTGGAAGAATGGAATCTTTTACATTCCCCTACAAGAATTTCTGTATTAAAGAATCGTCACGAAAAATTCAGTACATTTTACAAAGTTGGAAGAAATTTCTGTTACTCTACTGATGAAATCAAGGTTTGTATGAAATGGGTATCGCAAATAATCCTGCAGAAACAAGACTCAAAGCCGTTTTACTTTATAATGGTAACTCGAAACCATCAATTCTAATGGCTTATTCTACAAACACAAAAGAAACGTATGACAGTATGTCAACTATATTGAATCTCATTCAATATTCAAATCATCTTTGTCAAATCTATGGTGACCTTAAGGTTATTTCCTTAGTACTTGGGCAACAAAGAGGGTTTAGTAAATATAGTTGTTTTTTTACCAAATAAAAAAATGGTAGCCACGGTTCAGCATTGTTCCTGGAGAATTTAATATATAATTTGAGCCATTAGTGGATTCTAATTTGGTAACTCTACCCCCTTTACACATCAATTTAGAATTGAATAAACAGTTTGTCAGAGCACTAGAAAAAGAAGGCAATTGTTTTAAATAATTAAGAGATAAGTTTCCAAAATGTCTGATGCAAAAGTTCGTGAAGGAATCTTTCTTGGTTCACAAGTTAGGAAGTTGTTCAAAGATGAAAATTTTGCCCGTACCATGAATGATTTAGAGCTAGATTCAGAAGCCGATGTAAGTGTATCCAGAATAAGCATACATCGAATTTTAAAAAAGAACAAGTGGCAAGCTTCCTAACTTCATCCTGTTCAACATATCAAAGAAGCCGACTTTGTAACAAGAGCGCAGTATTGTGAGTGGTTTTTAATGAAATCACAAGAAGACGACGATTTGACAAAAAAAAAACTTTTATATGGACAGACAAAACAAGGTTTTGTAAATATGAAATATATAATCGACACAATAGCCATTTTTTGTCGAAAGATAACTCTCTAGTTGTTAGGCAACGACGTTTCCCAGAGTCTTGGAGTATCAATGCATTTTGTTTTATTAAACATGAGAAAATATTTACTTTGTACTTCTCCTAATTTTGAAAGTGGAATCCAATAAAGTTGAAAAAATATAAGTTGCTTTTTAAAAATAACAAGAAATTGATGATTTATGGACAAAATGTTTAACATTGTTTTCTGATCACCCTGTATTATTTTGTAAATTTTACAATACCGCATTTGAAGCAGTTTACTTTCCAAAATAATTACCTACAGTCGAAAGCAAAAAAAAGTAGACAAGAGATATCGTACTTTGTAAACTTGGCTTTATTTACTTGTCCTTAGTGTCATTATTCTATGGAATATCAAATAATTATCAAAACATCTTCTACCTGATTAATACGAATCAAAATACTAACTAAAAGACATCATGAAGAAAATATGTATTAATATCTGGTTATAGAGCAGTTTTTGTTTAAAACTTCTTGCAATCTATTTGGAATAGAGTTATAAAGGTTGGTAGAATTATCTTGATTTTCGATCTCTCATGCTGTGTGAACTATTTCTACCGGTTCTTGTCTATTTTGAGGTCTTTGATTTAATTTTTTTGATCATTAACTCCGACATATTTACGATAATATTTAAATCAGGACTTCTTTGCAGAAAATCCAACACATTTATATTATTTTCTCTGAGCCATGTTTTCACTCTTTTCGATGTATGGATGGGACAGATGTTCAAGTGCATATCTTACAAGAGTTTCTTTGTGGGTCGCATTCAAATTGTTTTTCGGCAGTTTTATAGACCGCAAATAAGCTTTTCTAATTCTTTGTTGACAGTAGAAATAAAACCCAGAAAGTTATTTACATCAGCTGCATTCACTACTGTAGTAAATGGATTTTCAATAAGCACATTTATGATATGGCGGTCTTGCTCGGCTGTTGATATTTTTTTGCGGACAGAACCAGAAATTCTACAAATTCTATGCTGATCTCGCCATATTTTCATAATTCTAATAGCTGTGCTTTTATTTATATTACCTATTTCTTTTTGAAACCGTTACTCAAATGTGCAATAATATTTAATATGTTCATTTATGGAAGGCATCTTTCTTAATATCAACTGCAGGTTGTCAATTTTGATAGATAACCAAATATTGACAAGTAAATTTGAAGACGCTATTACACTAATCATTTTGAGAAAGTCTATGAGAGGAATCTGTATTTTTGTCTACTTTTTTTGCTTTCGACTGTAGAATTTTAAGTCTGTGCATGCATTCAATTACTGGGAATGTTGTTATGAGTAAATAGCATGCAGCTATACTTCGAAAGTGGCTAACTTCAGAAGCAAAATTTATTAGACAACCTAGCCTTAAAATTAATTCGAAAATATTAATCAATCAAAAAAGTGGAGTATTCCATTCAAAATAAGGAAACCGATATCCATTTCCGGTGTAACCGGAAGAAGCAAAAATTCGAAACTATTTTAAATGGAAAGAGAGTAACGTGAAATTTCAAAACTCATCTCTTATTGGTTTTCTATATTGTTCTAACGAAATCTCGTCATCATATACGGTATAGCTTCAAAGTTTTCCCATGTAGAGATACTCAAAAGTAGTTTTTGTAGGTGCGTGAAGTTGGCACCACAACTTGCGGCGCAAATGCTCGTTTTGGTGCCAAAAGTTTGCGCCTAATATGCGCCGTCAATATCTGAAGAAAAAACACCGACGCCTTAATTTGTTACAAAGTTATAAACAAAAACATTTTTTGGTGCCAACTTCACGCGTGAAGTTAGCACCACAACTTGCAACAATTAATTATTTTTGTTTATAACTTTGTAACAAATTAATGCGCCGATGTTTTTTCTTCAGATATCGACGGCGCATATTAAGCGCAAACTTTTGGCACTAAAAAGAACTTTTGCGCCGCAAGTTGTGGTGCTAACTTCACGCACCTATATAATTGTATTTGTTTATAACTTTGTAACAAATAAGTGTTTCGGTGTTTTTTCTTCAGATATCGACGGCGCATGTTGTGCGCTAAATTGAAAGTTTGCACCGGAAATTTTGGTATGGTGAGAAGTTGATACTAAATAACTGTTTTTGTTTATAACTTTGTAACAAATTAATGCGCAAACTTTTGCCACTAAAAAGAACATTTGCGCCGCAAGTTGTGGTGCTAACTTCATGCGTGAAGTTGGCACCAAAAAATGTTTTTGTTTATAACTTTGTAACAAATTAATGCGACGGTGTTTTTTCTTCAGATATCGACGGCGCATATTAGGCGCAACATTTTGGCACTAAAAAGAACATTTGCGCCGCAAGTTGTGGTGCTGGCGTGAAGTTGGCACCAAAAAACTGTTTTTGTTTATAACTTTGTAACAAATTAATGCGCCGGTGTTTTTTCTTCAGATATCGACGGCGCATATTAGGCGCAAACTTTTGGCATTAAGAAGAACATTTGCGCCGCAAGTTGTGGTGCCAACTTCACGCACCTAGTTTTTGTTCTGTCAAGTGCCAATTTATTAGTAAAACCAACGCCATTATCAAAAGGTAAAATCACTCATTTAGATTTTATATTTATAACGAAAGAATATTGGCGCTTATTGAATATTCTTATTTTATTTCTCATTCAAATATGGGTAAAAATACATATCAAAGAACCTGTAAGTATAACATAACCTTTTAAAACAACGTTACGAACGAATTATGCCTTTTATCATTGAATCAAGTTCAATTATATCACCGACATTTTCGCATTTATTAATAATTTGAAAGCATAAAAGTAATCCCCGCTAATCCTTGCTTTCCAAGGACGCAGAAACAATTCATTGCTTTTTGCCTCGTTTTTATTCATTTATACCATCCCATGTAATTTATGCCATCACCCATCTCGTCTAGATTGCAGCACACCTCTTCTGAAAGAGGAAACTTTTACTTTTAACATTCTACAGCGGCCATAACTTATATATGTATTGTTTCCCACTTGATTTCGTGTGACCTTTGTCATCGATAAATGCAACAACAACGAAAAAAGAATGTTGATTTTATATATGTGCTCAAAACCAGACGTAGGAACATTTATCTTGATGAGACAACATACAGAGAGATACTGTATGTCAAAAACAATATATGCTTACTTCCGCATTCCACGTTAAATCGATGAGATAAAAAAAAAGAAAAATAAGGAAGGACAGTATAATATATATGACATTTCCTTTTCTAAAGATAAAGATTACGTAAGTGAGATTTATGGTAAGTAGCTGTACTTTGTAAGTTGCAAAAGGAGAAAGGAAGATGATTTCTGTTGCGTGATTCGATATGTTGTGGGAAGAACTGTTAGGTTTCCGCTGAATGCTTGATTTTTATATTTAGATGCAGGAATATTCACGAGCTATAATGGAAATGTTGAATTTATATTGCACAAAGTAACAATAATTTTATAAAAATGGTTTAGTATTTATTATTAGTACATCCCCCACCTCAAACATATTCAAAATACTTAAAGCTCCAGGCTACCCAAATTATAGTTATATGCTATTACATATAAGCATATACCTTTTTTCCTTTTCCTGGGAAATAGCGGCCATAAAAAAACATAAATAAAACTACTTTTCTTCACTGTTTTGACATTTATTATCATATCTCTTTCGGGTTATTTCACTCAGTAATAAGAACAGAAGAAATTAATCTATTATGTTAATAATTATAAAACAAAATTTTCACCAACGTTAACATTTATAGTCATATTCTGTTGAAGAATACAAACTTATTGAGTAATAAGACACTGACAAGCTTATATAATGCCAAATAACTAATTTATCTATATAGGGTGTCCCAGCTAAGACTTTCGGGTCATATATCTCCATTATTATTGAACGAAATTTTTTGAACTTTAAAATGTAGATACCTTATTGACTGAGGATTGTTCTGTTACTTTTGAAATTAGTGAAAGTCAAAAAATGTAATTTTCACTCGTCGTTCTTTTTTTCAAATTCCACGAAAATATCTTTAGATGGTTAAGCACCAAAAAATCAAGTTTCTACAAAAAAAATTAAGTGAAACAAAATTTAGGTTTCAGAGAAAAATCAAATTATGTTGCTAAAAATGTAATTTAATTATTAAGACAATTACTGCATAGAGAACTTTGAGAATAATTGAATAACGTTGCCTGGATTTAATTTGTACATCCCTCATAAATTTGGTACATTCGAACATCTATTATGTCATTTTCATCTGATTTTTGTTTTAGTGTTTTCGTCTTTTGGTCGTTCTTTGTTATCAATTTTTATTATTAAATTGACTACTTTCAGACCTGAAATTCAAAGTTTTAACGCTCTTGTTGCCCCGAAAACCCCACTTAACCTTTACCGAGTACCTATTACACATAGGGAATATATAACAAATATTTGAATAATAACTCAATATCTAAGCGAATAAAAATTCATTTATGATCAAATATTTATATATTTGTAACCCTGAGAAAGATTTTTACCAGAATAACATTCATTGTAATGTGGGCTGCCTAATTTCATTTTATTTTATATTCATTTAAAACAAAGTAAAGAATAGTTAAATGAAAAATAAGTACAGAGCGGGGTAGCTTTTTATTCAATTTTTAACATGAACTAAAGCAAACAAATCTGCTGCTAAGGATTTTTGAGAGAACTTGTTTTAAATATTTTGACATATTAATTAATTTTCTTTAATCAGGTCCTATTTTCTAAGCTGGATTACTCAGCGGGGTAGATTACTAAATAACATAAGTTGACGATGATAGATTTTCTCCAAATTTAAAATCAATAAACATATTTTGCATCAAAAATCTGCTATTTTTCAACTATTCACAGATCCACTATCGAGGACCGTTAAGTTATATCATAAGTGTCATACTGTCATTAATATTTGTCATTATGTTAATGACAGTATGCCACTCAATGATATAACTTAAGACGGACGTTTTACATTATATGCAATCGGAATAAAACACTTGAAGTACGTTTAACTAATTGAATTGAATCTTTGCGACATACGTATCGATATCTTCATACCATTCGCGAAGCTCAACTAAACGGTCAGTGTTCTGCCAAATGTTTTATATGACGTTGAGTTTATTGCCCTTTTCATAAAAATGTCTATTATTGATGTATGAGTATTTCTAAAATCTATGTTTTAGTTAGGTTGTCTTTTCTGTGAATTGATTTTTTATTCACGAAGAAACCAAATAAAGTAGAAACATATATATGTATGTGACCACTAACATATATTTAACACTTTCATGTTTGAATTTCACAATTCTATGTTATATCTTTGACACATAGTCAGTATTATTTGTGATATAATCTTAGATGTTCGTCTTTGATAAATCAAGACCTTCTAATTGACCCACATGAATAGTATACGACAGCTCTACCCCTATTTTTACATTACCGACTCTTTTAATTATGCAATTTGAGTTGATATTATTTGTGTGGTGGAGTTGAGTGCATGCCTTTGATAGGGCAAGACAATTTGATGATACTGCATAAATAGCCATGGTTCTATGCTTAACTGTTCACATTTTCACTTTACAAGAACATATATTGTATGATTTCTAAAATAATTAAATATCCTAAAGACAAACTGTGTCAGCCTTTGTCTATAACCATAGTGAAAATGTGAACACAAGCATATTTATTAAAAGGCCTAGATTAATCATAGGCAATGCATTTAACCCTACTACACAAATAATATCGACGCAAATGTGTAATTAAAATAGTAAATGTAAAAAAAATAGAGCTGTCGTATATCATTCATGTGTGTCAATTAGAAGACTTAGATTTATCTTAAGCGAACATCCAATTTCAACACACAAATAATATTGAAATGTGTCAGAGATATAGAAATGTGTAAATCAAACGTATTATTTTAATCGACATATATATTTTTTAAATTAACACACATCTTTTAGTTATGCCCCACTGAAGAAATCAAGGTTATCGCGGATACATAAGTGTATCTGCGATAATTCCTTTTTTGATCTTTCCTGGGTTTGGATGGCACGCAGGTTGGCAATGTCTTCCTCGTGGCGATGTTCGTTATTGTCCTCAAAACGGAAAATCTCCTGACTAAAGCTACAAATGGCGGTCTGTCACCTAATGGTCTTTCGTGTATGCTTACGTCTCCAAGGATATCCCACCTTATTCCTTGGCTACACCGTACTGATGATGACCAATGAGTCAGAAACACATGTCTACGGTTGCTCTACAGCGGAATTTACCCAGTATTAGCTATACACTGAAATTCGGAAATTATGGGGCGAATGATTGAAAAAGCGGAAGAAATAACGTCCAAACGGAAGCGCGATGTCGTCAGGGTACCGCTCTTTTCTAATAAAATATCATAACGAATTTCTTCATGTTTAATTTTTTATTAAAAAGCTTCATATAACTCTATTTTACTTTAAAATCTTATAATTTTTCAAGTCTATATAATTATTATTCAAGTTATTCATAAAAATTATAATCAGGTATGAAAATAACAACACTTACCGCTTGTACTGTGATTGTCCATCGTATTAAATCTGCTATCGTTGGCATCGGGAGAATCAGGTGAAGGTGGATGATCCGATCCAATACCGGAACTACCACCGCTGCTTTCCAATCGCCTACCGTTTTTGGCATTTTGCCCGACTATATTTGCATTTAAACACCTCCTAAGCTCTATGCCTGTAAGATTGCCCTTCTGTCTGTGCACCGTGTCATAGTCTCTCGGGGGCAGAAGAATGGGAACGTCTTTCTTACATAGCTTAGCCCTCAATTCTGCCGCCACGGAATCGTATAAAGTCGTTACTCTTGTGTTATCATTGCTAAATCTGCTGGAAGAAAAAAAAGATAAAATATAAGCTCGAATATATATATTTTGCAATCACAATTATTTCTAACAATTTAGTAAATGTCATTAGAACAAGTAAACTAATTACTAATGTACAGAGCTAGTGAAGGTCTTTTCTGAGGTCATTTCTTTATAATTTAGCATGTAATATTAAGTATAGATATATGTATTTATTTATTAATATATTCCGTTATTAATTGTATTTAAAATCGAATAATAAGCATTCGAACTAAAAGCAATGTTAAAATAACGCAACGTATTTACAATATTTACCGTAAGAAAGAAAGGGTAATGTCAAGTTAATTCCATGCATGGTAAAAATTACAATTGGTTTATTAGCATATGCAAAAAAACACGAATCTTATTCGCCATACATTTCATGCTAATATCGTTTTGTAAGAAATTTATCAAGGTTTTTACTTATAAGGTTTAAGAATTATTATAATATTATTCAAATCCGAGAATAAATAAAGGGAAAAAGTATCCAGTCTCAATTTTGAAAGTAATTTTGTACTATTTTTAGAAAATTAGCGACGTCCCTTTAACTAACTTACAATAATAATAATAATAATAATAATAATAATAATTGTAAACTATAGAAATTACAATAATCAGTTTTATCAAATCGATATAAACAATGATGTTTTAAATATATTTGTTGATTTATTACCTGAACGTCATCATATGCAAAAAAACATTTATCTCATGAGCAGATTTTGTTTAATTTTTGTATTTGTGTTATTGACATTTATATACAGGTGTCCCAGAAATAAAAAGACGGAGTAGCAGGTATGTAAAGTCCGAACAGAAACAGGCCCAAATATACGGCAATAACGAAGAAATTAAAAATTTAAATTTAAATTTAATGTTGTTTTTTAAATAAAAAAATTACATTACGGCCCTGGCACAGAATGTATGTTTATAAATACACGTAATAATGCTCATTTGTAAATAGAAACGAACACGCATTCATAGAAAAGTAGGCTTTTATTTGTATAAAACGGAAAAAAAACGTTAAATCGTATTCATTCATATAAAACATATTTTTTGCCCGGTACGTCTAGATAATGCAGCTATGTTGTCGGTTGTTGACCCAAATGGACGACCCACTTTATTGCAGACAATAAAATATTGTTTTATTTTTAAAACAGGAAGGTTGTTGCTCTTTAATGTGTTTGTAGTCGGAAACAGCTGATTATTATTATTTTAGAATATTCAATAAATCGTAGTTTTTCTAGCCTTTATTACAGTAAATATCAAGAATGTAATTATTTTTTTCTAGCAGGTGTAAAATTAAAGTAATTCATGGTTTGATATTTATTATGAAGTATCTATTCCTCCTCCTTTTTTTGTAACACAAGTAATATGATGGTCCTGAAAACGACCGATTGTGAAAGTGAAGCACGTGGATAATTATCGTCCAGGGTCGGCGTAAGGCCAATTGAATTCTTTATTATTTTTTTTTCTGCCGTCTGCGCACGAAGAAAGTCTTGATATTTTGAGGGTACGTTTTTACACAATCTAGCTTTCGATTTCTACTGCTCCGTCTTTTTATTTCTGGGACACCCTGTATTATTGTCCCATATTTCTAAGTAGCTAACTTTTTTAAGATATTTGAGCTAAATTTCAGGACTTATACGATGCAAAATTGGGTAATTTTACGAATAACATTAATAAAATCTTAAAATAAGACAATTTTCTTTATTAAACTTTTTCTGGTAAAAACAGTACAAATATGTGGGTTATTGGTATATAAAAGTATATTATTATTTCATATATGTCAAAATATCAATTAAGTGCGTTGTATGTATTCAGAATATTAAAACTTTTTAGAGACCTGGACATAACTAAGTTTGTACAGGGTGGCACAGAGAATCGGGAAATTTTAAAGTAACTAAAATGAATTTAAAAGTTTTATTGTTAAAAACATAAAATAAAATACATGCCATAAAGTGTATTAACAAAAAAAAACAATTTCTTAAATCATATGCATTCCTGGAAGCAAATGATGACATTTTCCATGGCACTTTGGGACACTTCCATCGGAATTGCAGCGATCCCACAAGACAAAATCGCACACAGACAAATCTGGTGATCTTGGGGACCAATGAAGTCCTAAGCTAACAATATACAATCTACTGCATTCAAAGTTAATAATTACTTTAAAACTAAATTGATTAACCAGAAAAAAATCTCTAACAGTAACATCAAACGCAAAAATAAGCACAGAAATAACATTTTTTAAATTACATTTACACTAAGTGTTCAAAATGACGACCCTGTACAATCTGACAATACCCAAGACGCTTATAAAACTCATTTCTCACATTCTGAATAGTTTGAGCTGATATTAATTCAATTTCATGTCGAATTCTGTGCTTGAGATCTTCTAAATTATTAGGTTGATTTTTATACACTTTACTTTTTAAGTGCCCCCATAGAAAGAGGCCTAATGGTGTTAGATTTGGAGATCTAGCCGACCATTCCATTGGACCTCTTCTTCCTTTCCATCTTCCTGGGAGAATTTGGTCCAAGTAGAGTCTGATTGCGTAATGAGGCATAGCACCAACATGTTGTAACCGTATACTATTATTTGGTAGGTCAGGGCTGTTTGCATTAGGAAATAATGCAATTAATGCACGCATCAATTCGAACTGTAGAAATTGAAAGTATCTCTCTACAGAAAATTGGTAGCAAAAAGGAATGGACCTAGAATTCTATCACCAATAATTCTTACCCATACGTTAACTTTCTAAGGATATTGTTTATGAATTTCCTACATTCCATGGGGATGCAGGAAATTCCAAGCACAATATCTACAATTCTGTCTATTAACCGCTCCATTTAAATGAAATGTTACCTCATCCGTAAATACGCTGGGAAAACAATAGATTGCGAAGAAAAATGTTCATAATTTGTTCACAGAATTCTTGCCTATGATAACAGTCATCTTCTGCCAAATTATAAACCAATTGTAGCTTATAAGGGTGAAATTGTTGAACTTTCAAAAGTTCAAAAACTGAATGCTTCTACTAGATGAATTTGAATTGTTTTCAATTTCTAGTAGCACATCAAGCTACGCTTCTTCAATTAATGTCTCTGGGCATCCAGTTTTTTAAGTTCTTTACAATGCCATGTTCCTGAAATTTCTTATTAATCGTACTAATTGACTTGTTGATTGACTTATGGTCTGATACGAGTACTTTTTTCTAAAAAGTTGACACTTCTTGATGAGCTCTAGCTCTGTCGCCATAATCAAACATTATTAACTCTTCAATTATCTATCTTTCGTTCAGTAGGACCATTTTTATTAATAAAATAGTTTGCAAAAGGTAAATTACTCTGATTTAGAAAAGGGAAATAACACTTATTTTATTCTGATGATCGAAGGTACCTAATCGAAATTTTTCTGAACAGGTGAATTGGTAGACGTGGACATATTGAATGGCCAGCGAGGTCGCCAGACCTTAATCCTTTGAATTTTTTTATGCGGGGCCATCTGAAGAATATTGTTTATAAAACGAAACCAGCACATATTGAAGAATTACAAGAGCGAATTCGAACAGAAATAAACAATATTTCTCAGGAAACCATAAACAAGGTTCAACAAGAATTTATTCATCGTTTATGTTACTGTCAAATA
This sequence comes from Amphimallon solstitiale, assembly GCA_963170755.1. NCBI lineage: Eukaryota > Metazoa > Arthropoda > Insecta > Coleoptera > Scarabaeidae > Amphimallon > Amphimallon solstitiale. Next base: position 162,292,617 of record OY720677.1, read on the forward strand.
CAGCAAGGGCTACAGGTCGAACATTTAATATAAAGTCATGTATCTGTTATCATTAGCTATCAATAAAATTGATAAATAAGATTAGTCGCCTACTTTTTTGCAATTGATAAGAAATAGTTGTTAGCACGTATCTTTCAAATTCTGTCCGCTGGACCCCAAGCATCTACCTTTTTGGAATCAGCTCGTTAATAATAATCTAAAAGTGTCACCAAATACAAGGTGTTGTATTTAAAAAATATGCCGATTACGTCATCACATTAATGTGGATCAGCCTGTATAATGATTTTTTGTTGTCGAATATAGAACATTAAAATTAAAAATCGACGTGTTTCAGGTTTCTTTAAGATGGCTTTTGCTTTAGGAAATATCGAATTTATTCCATACTTTACGGACACACTGTATAGTTTACTATAAAATAAGTCAACGCACAAATCAACATCATCACATTTACTTAATTCAAACCAGTCAATTGACAGGATATCATTATAACGAGTAATGCCTTTATCCGTTACTTTATTTTCACACTGTATGTTCTATAATATTAGAGAATAAATTTTGATGTCATTATTATTACTATAAATGTTTGAAGTTCTTGGACGTACATAGTGCCTAGTAAAATTTAACAATATTACTATCTCAAAACATAAAATGAAACAATAAATAAATTACATGTCACGACCATGTAATGCAAATTGAAAACAATTACATTTCGTCGAAGACCTAGAATTTCATCGCCACTCCTTCGGCAAATCGCGCTCGCTAAAAGATCAAAGAGAACTCACCTTTCTTCACTAGATTCACTCTCTCTCGTGGACGTTCCAGTATCACTGCCTACAGAAGAGTCGAATTTTTTAGTCTCCTTCGGACTCAACAGTCGGCTTTCTATTTCCGCGAATTTCTTCTGATTCTCCGGCCTCTCTATAAGCATTTGCAATTGCTGTTTGAGCAAACCGGCCGTCTCCAAACTGTCACACCTGTACGCGTGCACGTGCAGGGGACATTTAGTGACTGGATTAAACAACAATAAAATACAAGCGATTACGTCTTCCTGTTGATAAACGCAAGTTATCGTATTGTGCGGTATGAAGTGCTTGATGGTTTCATTTTTGGGTTTTGCTTTGCCGCTCTGCGAAACGATATTTTGGATTATTTTCATTCCCTTGTGGGACACTTGTAAGGTAACTTTGAATGGCTCGACATCTTTCTCCCTGTCTTCTAGGTGTTTTATGACCGGCAATATAAATTCGGGACCTCTCAGACCTTTCGATTCTTTCGCACCTAGGAACCAAACGTAATACGATGATTTCTTGAAGTCCTTTCGCAATTTTAAGGCCATCTTTCATCCGTTCATTTTTCTGTGTATTTTAATTTTACTTCCGATCTAATATTTTACGCTTTCCGGATAATATACTGCAAAACTATCTAAGATGTACGACTTCCTGGTGTTAATCTTGTTGCAAAGACATCTGAAACAAAATGAAAAATAATTGTTTAAGATATGTTTCATTTTTAATTAAGCAATAATTATATAAACATATTTAAAGTTATGTGTTTATTTGTGATTTATAGCATGTCAATATAGATTAATTAGAAAAATATTTTTTGCTGTTCATATCTTTGTGGCTTTCGACGTATTTTGCAGAGGAAGGAATGTTTTATTACGACATCGATTTTATTTTGTAATTATCTTATTTGCAAGGATGAAATAGATATTAATTTTTCTTCTGGACTAAATATTATTGTTATTAAATATTGCGATGTTGAAGCTTTTTAATTGTAATAATATGTAACATTGCCTATTTTTTATTAAATGTAAAAATATTTATATTCTCTAACAAGCAGATGTATTATATTATCGATTATTTCCTTCACCCGTCAAATTTAAATTTTGTCAAATCACAATCAAAACTGAAGTTGAAATTAACCAATGAACGGTACCGGTTCTTGATATCAGCGACTATTACAAATCGACTATTCAAATGTAGGTAACAAATCAAGTATGTATTTTTTCATTAAGTGGCAAACGTGTCAAATAGATGAAAATGTCCGACAAAAAGAGATTTAGCGATGTTTCGGATGAAATTATTGATAATCACATCGATTTGACAACTCCGAAAAATAAAAAGAGAAGTAAAGACAGCGTCTGGAGACAGTTCACGCAGTTTTGTGACGAACGCAAGTATATTTTGGACGAGTCGACGCCAGTAAGTAAACTGAACGAAATTTTGAAAGACTGGGCATGGAACATGAAAAAAGAGAACGGAGATGATTATAAGGAGTATACTGTAAAATGTATGTGGAATTCTACCGCCAAAAGTCTTCAAGAGTTATATTTTAAGAAGCATAACATTAAAATTGATCCTTTTCAAGGAATTGAATTCAAAAGTTCTAGAGATGCTCGTATAGCAAAAGACGAGTACTGCAAAAACTTCCAGATAAACGAAAGCAAAGTGCGACCTCTTTAAGTATGGACAATTTATTTGATATAATAGACCATTGTGACGAGACAACGCCAAATGGACTTCAAAAAAAAATTCTACTATTTAGCTTCCGTGGAACTGGCATGGCGTGGAGGGGAAGGTGTCAACTGCTTGGTACATTACTTCAAAATTGAAATTAAATCTGATGGAACTGAGTCGGGTAGAGTAGAATATAATCCCATATTTAGTAAGACCTGCCAAGGAGGAAACCATAAATGCGCGGACAGTAAATGGCTGACGCCAAATATTCAAAATTCAGATCGTTGTCCAGTCAGAATTTTTAAAACATTAGTTGGGAAACGTGGGCCTAATTTTACCTGCGATCGGCTGTTTTTGATGCCTAATCCATTTTGGAAGAAGAAAAATTCCTTCTGGTACAAAAACTCGCCTATTGGGAAGAACGAAATTTCGAAATGGACCAAACAAGGAGCAGAATCTATTGGTTTAAATACCAAATGTCTCAAAATTACCAACCATTCTTGCCGTTCAACAGCTGTATCACAATTAGCCAAGTCGGGAGTGCCCGAACAACAATTAATAAAAATAACTGGTCATGCCAATTCTTTCTCGATTCAGCCCTATTTACAGATGGACCAACAGCATCACCAACATATTTTGAATCAGTTACGAGGGAGACAAAACAAGGGAATGGAAACAAGACTTTCCACCTCATCAGAGACGATCGTGAGAAAAACAGAGTTTGTAAAATCATCAGCAACACCAGGAAATATAACTTACAATAATTGTGTGTTCAATTTTGGTTCAAAATAATTTATAGTTCTCTTTTCTTAACAGATAATAAAATATACTTATTTTGCTCATTTTTTACTATGAAACTTGGTTTAGGAAACAATCTTAACAAATATAGCTCGAGCTTGATAAGTAGTCGACTATTTCATTTTGATCAATTTTTCTCGTGTGCCTCCTAATTTGACTTAACCAAAATTAGCATTAATAATTAAAGACTAAAGCCCTCGAGCTAAAGCTCTCGTGCTCTAGTCAAATTATTAATGCCAATTTTGGTCTCGTCAAATTGACCGTAGCGCACACTCGAAAAATTGATCACAATGAAATAGTCGACTATTTGTCAAGATCTCGTTATATTATCTTTGAATATTATATTTTTCCCAATCAACATTGATATTGTTAATTGAGTTGCCTAATTCCAAAACCCACTAAATCCTCCTGAACATGTTTTTCATGAATCGCGAGGGTTTGCTACTAGTCACAAAATAAGGATATTAGAATTCTGACTATAGAAATTGGTAGACAGTGACATAACATTTAAGAGGGTTTTTCGGAAAAATCCTACTTTAGTATTTTTTTGAAAAACTGTAAAAACTTCTCGGATTTATCTGATTTTGGCAACTAAACTGGATTTAGGGGATTTTGGTTTGAAATTTACTTGGGTTTACAGTGGTGTACAGTAACAAGCTCGAGCATGTTCGCTGCTGCACCGTGAAGAGCAGCGGCAACTACAGAAGATACGACGTCACGCATTCCAGAGGGAAATGGATAATTCTAATATATTATTCATCGAGGAATATACTACATGACATACTGACATACGTGCGTATGTCAGTATGTCAACTATATTAAATCTATTTCAATATGAAAATCATTTTTGGCAAATCATTGGTGACCTTAAGGTTATTTCCTTATTACTTGGACTGCAACGAGGGTTTACCGAATATAGTTGTTTTTTGTGCCGACTAATAATAAATTTTCTAAATACAAAATTATTGTTTATCTACTAGCGGAGAATAATTACAACTCTAAAACTAGACGTGGTGGAAAGATTTGGTTTTTGGCTATACTTTCAGTTAAAGACCGTAAGAACTGTTCACGCATTTTTACGTCAGTTATTAAAAAAATTGATAATTACCATGGACTTTTATGTCAAATATTTCGCGCCCAAATCTTTTTACAACTTCACTCCCAAAAAGCGTAATAAATAAAAGCGTAATATTTAAAATAACTGCTTACTAGGAACTGTGACATACAAGAAAAATCACACGTAAGTAACTATAGTATAAAAAACTTTTTTTTTAATTTTTTAATATATGTCTCGCGCAAATTTTATATAATTTTAACATTATAATATACTGCACCAAACTTTCTAACTGAGATGGAGCCCGGAGCTAAGAAATTTTAGTGAATGATTTCAAGGTACCCTTTCTACTCTTGATATGACCACATTTATATATGTATGTGTATATGTACACACGAATTGTTACACCACACAGGCACGTACGAAACAGCATTCTCCCTGTCCAAAAACGAATGATGATGTGAAAGTTAAAAAGACAGCAAGCAAAAGCAACCATTTACCGACTTATATATCCATATAATATATATATTCGTGCATTTGAAAAAATAAATAACACAATTCTGCAATTAAAAAATTGTTTTTTTATAGTTCTTTGAATGCTGATTATTGTGAAAATGATTTAAAAATTCCATAACGTGTACAGTTTTATCGCAAATATGCTTAAATCTTTGTAAAACTACAAAAGAATAACTTTCACATTAAAATAAATGTTCATACCGAGCAATTTAGGCATCACAATAGAGGTTTGCTTGCAACGATAGACTACCTTTTAATCATCGAAACCGGAATAGAATGATCAAAGTGTTCAATGTTTCACTGAAGATTAACTATACGAATAGTTTGCAGATTATTGTTATAAGCCGAATCTTTGATATAAGTCAAAAGAAAAAAGTCTTTCAACAAAAAAACTCCTTCAAAAAATCAAGTATATCATTGAACCAAGTAATATGTACTAGTTTTACTAGATTTCATCTAGACCTTTGACACCGTATAACCATAGATTGATCTTAAATATTTTATTGTATTTGCTGAGCGCCAACAAAAGGTACAAACCTGTCAGAACAATTTTGAAAACCGATTACAATAAGTCAAAACCCTATATAGCACTGTTTCATTAGTTTCTAGAGAGCCTCAGGGTTCAATCTTGGGCCCGCTGTTTTACTCTATGTACACCTGTAATTGCAACTCAATAATAACATGTAAAGTACAAATGTACAAATCATTTATGATTACGATTTTTACAGTTTGTTCGAACCATTAGTTATTCATTCGGCCAAATCAAGCATCAGGCACGTGTGATAGCTAAGAGTCAGTCAGAACTGCAAGTAAATGATGCTATTCCACCTGAAGTCTCAGATTGTCTTCGGACAATATCCTTAAGTATAGACAAAAAGTCACAATAATATTCCTAGTGGTTTTCATAGATATATTTAAAACCATTCTTACTTCTTAATAAGTGAAAGTTGTATAAAAAACCCAGTCTGATATGAATTTACAACCCAACAATATTCCTATATGTATGGGGGTCAGTTTTCTTGCTAAGTTTCCTATGATTACTTCATTATAGCGCAAAGATTCCTTTTTTGCTTAAAAAAAGTTTGGTGAAAATAATTTTAAAATTCTATAAAGTGACACTTATATTTTTTGTATCATAATATACCGTAGTCGACATATTTTAATTTCTGATACGAAAGTAGAAAGAGGAAAAGAGCGCGACGAAATAAACTAAAGATAAACATATAGCGAGGTTGCCAAGACAGTACACTCGACAAACATTTCCTATGAAATGTAAGGAGTGAGGATCCCCCGACACTGCGTTGCTCTCCCACCACTGTTAGCAAGCAGGCATCTCTAGGTGCGTGAAGTTGGCACCACAACTTGCGGCGCAAATGTTCTTTTTAGTGCCAAAAGTTTGCGCCTAATATGCGCCGTCGATATCTGAAGAAAAAACACCGGCGCATTAATTTGTTGCAAAGTTATAAACAAAAACAGTTTTTTGGTGCCAACTTCACGTCAGCACCACAACTTGCGGCGCAAATGTTCTTTTTAGTGCAAAAATGTTGCGCCCAATATGCGCCATCGATATCTGAAGAAAAAACACCGGCGCATTAATTTGTTACAAAGTTATAAACAAAAACATTTTTTGGTGCCAACTTCACGCGTGAAGTTAGCACCACAACTTGCGGCGCAAATGTTGTTTTTAGTGCCAAAAGTTTGCGCTTAATATGCGCCGTCGATATGTGAAGAAAAAACACCGGCGCATTAATTTGTTACAAAGTTATAAACAAAAACAGTTATTTATTATCAACTTCTTACCAGACCAAAATTTCCGGCGCAAACTTTCAATTTAGTGCAAGTCGTTAGCTCACAACATGCGCCGTCGATATGTGAAAAAAAACACCGGCGCATTAATTTGTCACAAAGTTATAAACAAAAATAGTTATTTATTATCAACTTCTTACCAGACCAAAATTTCCGGCGCAAACTTTCAATTTAGTGCAAGTCGTTAGCTCACAACATGCGCCGTCGATATCAGAAGAAAAAACACCGAAACACTTAATTGTTATAAAGTTATAAACAAATACAATTATATAGGTGCGTGAAGTTAGCACCACAAGCGTGGCTAGGCCTGGACTATTATCAAATAATTTCTTATATTTACTAAGAAGATCGCTCACATGGCTTTTGTATTGTTTATCGCAATTTAATACTGTACCTTCCCTATTTATCGTGAAGTCCTCCCTTTGAGGATTCTTCACAGGATGTGCACTTTTATTGACGAATAAACTACTATCCATTTCTTTTGTGACGTCTTGTTCAGTAATTTTATTTATAAATAAATTATTAATTAAAATTTCATCGTCCTGTGCATCTTTGCTCCAGGAGATTACTGAATCCTTAATATGAAATGTCTTATCTTCCATATTAAGCTTTGTACTATATTGACTTAAAAAGTCCATTCCCAAAATAAAGTTACTATTTAAATTAGGTACTATAATAAATTCTGTTAACAATTCTAACTTATCTATCTTAACATTTGTGCAAAAAAATTTGTCTACTGTGATCATAGATTTTTTATTTGCAGTAATCAAATTTACCTTTTTGATGGGCATATAATTTCCCAAATTTTCTATATTTTTATCTATAATGCTACTGTCTAATAGTGATAATTGCGCTCCTGTGTCCAATAATGCCTCCACTTTTTCATTTCCAAGCTTGATTGTGATGTGCGGTAGTTCTGTTGTGATCTTCGTAAGATCTTCAAAATTATGAATGTTGTGTATGTTATTTTTCCTTTTGACTGGTTTCCTTAAAAATCCAGTGAAGTTGCACCTGAATAAGTAGTGTTTACCCATTCCTTATTCATCGGTAATTGTCTGGTATCCTTCGGTATCGCTCCTTTCGATTCCTGTTTTTCTTTGCGAATTGTTTCCTTCTTATCTTCCTTGACTTGGACATTATTTATTTTCCTGTCTCTTTCATCAGTCCTTTCTTCCTTCCTATAATTTTGACCATTCTTTTTCATATTTTCAAAATTCCTGGTCCTATTATTTGTGTACGGATTATTTCCATAGTTCTGTCTATTCTGACCTGAATTGTTTACTTGTCCATTATTATTATTCTGCTGTTGTCGAGGTGAATAGTTTGTACCAGGATTTGGATTATTTCTATTGTATCCATAACCCTTCTCATCCACATCGTCTAACCTTTTAACCATTTCCAGTAACCTTTCTACAGTATCTATTCCTTGTAGAGCTACTGTATGCGTAACATTGTGATCAAAATGCGCAGCTAATTGCGATACAATGTCACTTTCTTCTATCATTGGTTGCATGTGCTTAAGGAAAGAATATTTCCTTATTATATAATTTTCTCTGGAAGATCCTGACCTGTATTTCCCAAACACCAGATCATGTCTTATCCTTCTTTGTTGTGTTTGTCCCCAATACTGTCTTATGAAGCGGGTTTCAAAATCTCTAAAGTTTGCCACCTCATCAATGATCATATCATACCATTGGAGTGCATAATCTTTAAGACATCCCCTTATGAAATGTAATTTGGACATTTCATCCGATATGCCCCTCATGTAGGTTTTAATAGTCCTCATGAACGCCATAGGATTATCCTTGTAAAATCCCGAGACTTTGGGTATATTTTCTGCACTAACTGGTATTTGCGATAAAGATACACTAGGCATATTGACCCCGTGTATTACTTTATCCTCCAGTTGTTTAATTGTATTCTCAAATGTTAACGTTTTGTCTTGTAATGTTAACATGGTATCATTACAAGCACTATACTTATTTCTACAATCTTCCATTTTATATGAAAGCTGTTGCTCTTTATCACCTTTTGATTCTTGTTTGTCTGACTCTGAATCAGAAACTGTTTGACTAGGATTTCTATAATGTGTGAATTACTTTGACTTTAAGTCTAATTCGGTCTCAGGTTGTTGGTCTTTACCATTACCTTTACCTTTCTTTTTATCTGCCATATTTCTTATTACTAAACCTACTTAATAACGAAACTATTGCTACTTAATTCTTATCCTCGTTTAAATAAGAAATTGTTGCAGAATTATTTATACTGTCCCTATATTGGACGTTAAATGAATATTTGCTGTTATATTTAACAAACAAAAAAAAATAAATGCACTGCTGCACTAAATTGAATACTAAATGTATATATTTCAATAAAAAAGAAGACAAAAGGTCACTGCTCCACTTAGATTGGGCGCCAAATATATGCTATAATAGCATATATTATATTTGATGACAAATTTTATTATTCTTTATTTATAATAAATGTGTTATTGCCATACGTTAGGCATCGCCATCAAATTCTATATGCTATAACTCTGAATAAAAAAAATTGATAATCTTGTACCAGCATAACTCAATCAAATTACAAAAATACAAAGCTGCATAATTTAAACGAATGTAGTGATAACGTTGTCATGTGAAAGATTTCTTTATTAAATTTGTTAATTCAATCTCTATTAACATTCGTGTATTTCTTGTAGGTTGATTTGTATGCAGCTGTTAACAATATTGAACATTGTTTTTCTTAGTAGATTTTCATGAGATTAAACCAATTTTAATACTGTCTGCGTTTTATTTCCTCCATAACACAATTTATTTCAGTATAATTATTTCATTATCAACTACAAAAAATCATATTACCGCACAACTGATACCTTGTAATCCATTCACACTCCCTGAGATATAATAGCATCACTAAAGTTTAATAAACTTTATTTATAATCATCGTAAGTATCATTATATTTTTTTGTTGTTGTACGGTTTTGTTTATTTCTGCAAAAATTAAAGCGCCAAAAGTTTAAAAATTTACTTTCTCAAGTTCGAACCCTTATTATAAATAATAAATCAATACTACAATAATAAATCAATACTACAATAATAATAGCGATAGTTCTATAATTAACAGTAGACATTTTTTCAATTTTTTATATATTTTCAAACTTTTACATCATACTCATAATGTCATTGAAATTTGACACGCACCTATATAATTGTATTTGTTTATAACTTTATAACAATTAAGTGTTTCGGTGGTTTTTCTTCAGATATCGACGGCGCATGTTGTGAGCTAACGACTTGCACTAAATTGAAAGTTTGCGCCGGAAATTTTGGTCTGGTAAGAAGTTGATAATAAATAACTATTTTTGTTTATAACTTTGTAACAAACTAATGCGCCGGTGTTTTTTCTTCACATATCGACGGCGCATATTAAGCGTAAACTTTTGGCACTAAAAGGAACATTTGCGCCGCAAGTTGTGGTGCTAACTTCACGCACCTATATAATTGTATTTGTTTATAACTTTATAACAATTAAGAGTTTCGGTGTTTTTTCTTCAGATATCGAAGGCGCATGTTGTGAGCTAACGATTTGCACTAAATTGGAAGTTTGCGCCGGAAATTTTGGTCTGGTAAGTAGTTGATAATAAATAACTATTTTTGTTTATAACTTTGTAACAAATTAATGCGCCGGTGTTTTTTCTTCACATATCGACGGCGCATATTAAGCGTAAACTTTTGGCACTAAAAGGAACATTTGCGCCGCAAGTTGTGGTGCTAACTTCACGCACCTATATAATTGTATTTGTTTATAACTTTATAACAATTCAGAGTTTCGGTGTTTTTTCTTCAGATATCGACGGCGCATGTTGTGAGCTAACGACTTGCACTAAATTGAAAGTTTGCGCCGGAAATTTTGGTCTGGTAAGAAGTTGATAATAAATAACTATTTTTGTTTATAACTTTGTAACAAACTAATGCGCCGGTGTTTTTTCTTCACATAATGACGGCGCATATTAAGCGTAAACTTTTGGCACTAAAAGGAACATTTGCGCCGCAAGTTGTGGTGCTAACTTCACGCACCTATATAATTGTATTTGTTTATAACTTTATAACAATTAAGTGTTTCGGTGTTTTTTCTTCAGATATCGACGGCGCATGTTGTGAGTTAACGACTTGCACTAAATTGAAAGTTTGCGCCGGAAATTTTGGTCTGGTAAGAAGTTGATAATAAATAACTATTTTTGTTTATAACTTTGTAACAAATTAATGCGCCTGTGTTTTTTCTTCACATATCGACGGCGCATATTAAGCGCAAACTTTTGGCACTAAAAAGAACATTTGCGCCGCAAGTTGTGGTGCTAACTTCACGCACCTATATAATTGTATTTGTTTATAACTTTATAACAATTACGTGCTTCGGTGTTTTTACTTTCTTATACGTAATATAAGGAAGTATTGTGATGATGAAAATTTTCGACCTCGAGATTTTTGCAGATGTCCACGTTTTGAGGTCCCCTGATACCAAAAAAGTGGTTTTTAAAAAATGTCTGTGTGTGTGTGTGTGTGTGTGTCTGTCTGTCTGTCTGTCTGTCTGTCTGTGTGTGACCACGATAGCGGTCAAACCGCTGTAGATATCAATTCCAACTTTTGTATTTACGAATATAATCTGCCTCTTGAGAACTGATTAGATTTTGAGCAAAATCGCCCGACCGGAAGTAGTAGTTTACTTCAGTGAAAAAATCGAATTTTGCAAATATTTCGTCAATTACTAAGTTTAAACAAATTTATAAAGGATTCAAATGTACTCAAAATTAAATTTGAGAAAAATTGGATTAATAAAGTTTTTCGAAATTCCTACCGGAAGTAGGTCTTTTACTCTTATCGAAAATCAGTTTTTTGCGAATATCTCGCAAGTCATGCTTTCTAGGCAGGTACATTATGAGTATAAAAGTATTTAGAATGTACTTTTAAATATCTTTTGTTTAAAAAAAATTTCAAAATTCAGACCGGAAGTACCACTTTTACTCTTATCGAATAGCGATTTTTTGCAAATATGTCGTAAATTATGCATTCTATATATATTTATGAAGAGTACAAAAGTAGTTAGAGTTAGATTTGGAATATTTTTTGTATTAATGAAATTTCAAAATTCGGACCGGAAGTAACACTTTCATACGTATAAGAAAGTCGTGTGGTGGCCACACCTCATTTTTTCTTCAGATATCGACGGCGCATGTTGTGAGCTAACGATTTGCACTAAATTGGAAGTTTGCGCCGGAAATTTTGGTCTGGTAAGTAGTTGATAATAAATAACTATTTTTGTTTATAACTTTGTAACAAATTAATGCGCCGGTGTTTTTTCTTCACATATCGACGGCGCATATTAAGCGCAAACTTTTGGCACTAAAAAGAACATTTGCGCCGCAAGTTGTGGTGCCAACTTCACACACCTGGCATCTCTGCATATTATAAGGTCATCTTCTGCATCGGATAGAAGTACAAACCGAAATTAAAATTTGTCGACTACGGTATACACTGTATTACAAGGGCGGAGCCAGGTTGGCAGCAGGTGGGGGGGAGCAAGGTCTTGACATATTAGGGGTGGAAGTAAATACATATATGGACGCATATACTTTATTTTCAATTAAAAACTATGAATTTAAAAAAAAATATGTTAATCATCACGTTAATATATGATGGACGATATTCGTTTTTATTTCTAGTTTTTTGGGCATTCAGGGGGAGTGCAATAATTTAACTAATTTGTTATTAATGTGCTATCTGCAAAAGTATTTTAACATTACTACACTTATTGTAACAAAAATAACATTGTTACAGATTTTATTATGTTTCTGAAGAAGACCAAAAGAATTTGTGTCGAAACGTTAAATAAACACACATTTTCATTGTACAAGAATGTTTTAAATTTATAAGCCGAAAATACCCAAAATAACACTAAATTAATAATCTTCACGACATGGGAAAAAACACAAACTATATATATATATATATAGTACAAAAAAAGGAGAAATTTATTAGTAAGTATGTAAATATCATAATATATATTTATATAAATATTCTATTTCATTTATTTTTCTGCGTTTAATGTATTCATGCTTGTCAATATAACAGAAGAGGTGGAAAAGTTAATATTTTACTTAAGACAAGCATGGATGGCTTGGTGTTAATTTGAAAATCGCCTTTTCCGAATTAGCACCTCTAACAAAACAGAAAGTGCAAGTAACATTTATAATGTGTATGTGAATGCTGCTTTAATCAGGTACTTAAAATTATTTGTTCCGTTAGTTAAAAAAAAAAGAGAAAAACGCGATAGTCACTCTACTTAATCACCTAATTTCCAAATAAAAAATAAAAACGAAAGCGAATAATATATATGTGTATGAATTTTACAATCTAATTAAAATATGTTTTCTTAATTTGTTGTAATTAGTTTTAAGTACATTGGTCCATGACAAATGTGCTACATATAAAAATAGCTGACATACACATATTGCCGTGATCCTTATAGTTTAAGTATTTTAAAATAGTTAGACAATTAAGTATTAGAATAAGAAAATAAATTTTTAGTTGTAAACAAAGTTGATAAAAAGAATTATGAGTTGCATAACCTCTAAGGCGCAACATTATGATGAAAGGTATATAGTAATTAGAGATTGAAATAAATATATATGAAAAAGGTATAGAAATAAACACAAAAATAAATTCATGTATTCTATATTTATAGAAAAGAGGAGCACAAGATGTGTTTTGAGTATACAAAGGCCGAACCAAACTTTTCGCATTGTGTAAAAGTGGCATTAAATATATTGAGAAGTGAACCACTTTTCAAGCTTAACAATGTACTAAAAATAAATAACAGAGAGAGAGTGATGATGAAAGATGGAACAGTGAAAAGAGTTAGCCATTTGAATGCTGTAAAATTGTATGAAAAAGGTGAAATTAAACATGCTAGACATGAAAACATCTTTCAAAGTGAATAGACGTAGTAAATAAATTTGTAAAAAGATTGTTATCTGTTAGACATTTTATGGTCCATTTAACAATACAATAAATACCTGATACTTATATTTAATAGCATTTTTAAAAGGATATACAAAAAAAGTGTTCTTTATTAGACACGATATAATAAAGTAACGGCTTCAGAAATAACAGGATAAATCTGGTTTAATCTGAATAAATCTACAAAGAAAAAATAATGTTAACATTGTTGACAGTTATGTGCAGATCAACCTACATGAAGATGAGAGAAGGTGGCTGGAAGATAGGGATAATACTGTCGAGGTCAGTGTTCCTGATGGTGCAGTCATAAAAGGAAGAATCCCATCTGTATTCAATGTATTTCCAATTATTTCCAACGAAGATATCTACGAAAAGAAAATACGGATAGTTTTAAACAATGGGAAAAGGAAGTATTTAAACAATGATGAAAGAGGCAACAAATTCATTTACAAATATAATGAGGGATGGCGTTAATAGAAGAAGGATATACCTACTCAAGACAAAGAATCGCGAATGTGCACGGACTTTAATAATAAACAATTTGTGTGTAAACATTCTGTACATTTTTCAACTGTCAAAAACTGTATAGGTATAGTTCGACCTGGGGGAAACTTGAAGAAAACAAATATGAACAGGGCAACACCAACATAAACGTTAGTGTGTGAGTTGTGGCGCTGCAGACGGATAGTCGTATTTTGTTTCGAGGGCCGAGGTGATAAAAAGGCGCGAACAAGGATAGAAGTGAAGAAGCTGTCGATCTTTTAAACTTGCCGGACGCAAAAAATTGGTTAGCGTATGATTGCAGGCGTTTTAAGACACTGCGTTAAATCATTGTAGTAAATGTATTAAGTTAATTTTGTTGATTTCAGTAAAGATTTAGTTTCATTATTATTATTAATTCATTTTTTTTTACTTTGATTAAGTTCATATTTAGAAAGAAATTTATCATAATGGTAAACATGAACCAACAAGAATTTGATGATTTATATCAATATTATAAGTAAGTTTGATTCGAAATAAATTTATGATTCATATAATTGATGGTGTACGACGTGCGCTTTTTGTAAAATCATGGGAAAATTGTTAATGGTGTAGAAGGGCATTGGAAGTACTATGTGGAAATATTTACTTGTGGTGTTTGTTATGCATTATTAACAATTTATGTTGGAGAATTTAATAACATTTCAAATATTTTGAATAGGTAGGGATACAGGTATTCTTGATGGACAAAAAACCAATCTGTAATATGTACAACGTGTGAATGTTTGCATATGGGGATTAGTAAAGGTTATAATCAAGGTATTTGTTCTTTTTGGGATTGTAGATCTTCGGAATCATTACGTGTGAATGGATGTCTCTGTGGAAATAAAATTTAGCGTCGTAAAGGAAAAAAATTATATTTTAAAAATCAAGGAATACAATATTAAAAGATTAAAGACAGCATAAATAATATTTTATTGAATCCACATAAAGGATAAAAGCAATGTGTATTTCTTATGTATATTTTTTTTTGTTTGTTGGAGAAATAAAAAGAGATTCTTAACAACAACCACATGTTATAAATAGAAATTTTTATTGTGTTGATTATTTAATGTGTATTTATGTGAATATAATGTTTATGAATTTTAAATACTTATTTATTATTAACCTTATCCTATTTAAATTTAAATAAGAAATGTTGCTGACCAATAAAGAAAGGATCACTGCTAGAACCTACAAAAATAGTATGAATGTCAACAGCGATTAAGAATAAAATATTTATTGGAGTAGTTATAATTAAATGATTGCAATCTCTGCATTCATAAAAATATATATATATATATGGTTTTGTATCATTAGTACAGGGTTATAACATAATTCTTGTCATTATTCAATTAATACAAAACTACGGCATATATTTTATGGCAGTGCCCAACGTGTGGCAATACTGCACTTATTTGATTCATACAATTATGCTACCACTGCTACTGCAATATGTGTAATTATTTTATATTTGTAACTAGTAAATATTGACGTTGATATTACTCTCTTGGCTTTAAAGAAAACAATTTCGTGAAGTATTTCCGCTGAAAATGCAACTGCAGATACGTGTTTCGGGCTCATTGGTTTTCCTAAGTGTAGTGTAGTTTATTTTTGACATTATCGAATATTGTTATAAAAAATAATAGATTAGATTTCAAAACCACATTCATGTATTTACTTAAATTTTTTTATTATGAAAAATCAGGTTTTGTTAATTTTTACAAATTTTTCTACACACTGATTCTATTTAAAAACATTATAAATTACTTTTATTTTTTTAAATTTAAATGCTGAACACATATATCCTCTGTTTATTAAAACATGATAATCTTTACGTTTCTTAATGTTTGCAACAATTTCGTAAATTATACGTAATGAATGCATAACAGTAATTTAGTTTGCAAATAGGAAAACCATACAAATAATACATTAATAAACAGAACAAAAGTATCGCAAAGATTTTTCTTGATGGTTGCACTGAATACATGTCTGTCAGGATACAATTTCTTCAAATTTAGATAAGCATTGCGTATATAGCCGTAAACCTGCTGTCTGTACCTATGTGTATTGTTCATAACCAATCCCAGATTCTTCACACTTTCCACAATTGGTAAATTAGAATTATTAATTTCAATATTAAATGTGCGATAAATATTAGAACAAGTCTTCGCAGAACCGAAGAGGATTACTTTAAATTTATCCGGATTTAATGTAAGACAATGTTCTGTGGATACTCTATGGAGATAGCACAAGTCTCTATTAATATTTGCAACAGAATTTTCCCAGTCAGCGTGCGCATGTGCATTGCAATGCAGAAGACCTGAGAAAAAATTCTAAGTATATATTGAAAACAAAATCGGACCCAGAACAGATTCCTGAGGAACCCCATGCATGACAGCGAGTGATACGGATGCGCCTCCGCCAATACTGACGTATTGCCTACGATTCCGCAGATAATCTTCAAAAAGTGACCATGATGCACCGGCAAAGCTAGTGCTCTCCAAAATAGCCAACAATACACCATGATTCACCCTATCAAACGCCTGATTGTAGTCTAGCAAAACTAGACATGAAATCAATCAGCTGACCGTACAAGATCATCAGTTACTTTCAATAAAGCTGTCTCGCAACTGTACCCCGCTCGAAATCCCGACTGAATAGGTGGTAAAACATCCAATGCATTTAAATATTCCTTCAGTTGTGATAATATTACTTTTTCCAGAATTTTTGAGAGGACTGGTAGGATGCTTATAGGCCTTAAATCACGATACACGGATGGATTCTTAACCTTAGGCAGCGGATGAACAACAGCACATTTCCATTTATCAGGGAATATGCCCTCTATTAAACAGGTATTAATTATGTGAGTGACATAAGGTGATATAGTGGGATAAGAGTACCGTAACATAGTAAGAGATAGACCATCACATCCAGCAGCAGTGGACTTCATGTATGATATGATTTTGGAGATAACTACTTCTTCTACAGAAGTGAAAAGAAATTGCGTTGCATGTTTTCGATTTCTCTTATGCAAGTCAATTCAGTCAGAACATTCTATATTTAAAGGTGAAGTCGAGTCAACAAAGAAATTATATATCGAGTACAGAATTGCTCTTGGAAACTCCTAATGTACGTAGACTGTTCCAAAGACTTTTCGAATCAGCATTTTGAGAGATGAAATTAAAGTATGCTTTTCGTTCAAGCCTAAGAGTTTTCGTAGTTAAATTTCTTAATGATTTGTTATCAGACCAATCCCTTGGATCTCTGGTTCGACGAGATTTTAACTTGCGCGTATCTCTTAGTGAAATCAACAATTTTAAATTGTCAGTAAGCCAAGGAACATGCCGCCGCCTGGTGAACCTACGAGTAATGACAGGAGCGTGTCTGTCAATTAACAGTAGCAGACTTGTAGTGAAGAATTTGACTTGGTCTTCAATATTTGACATGAAAAATAAACGTTGCAGTGGAATAGATAGTAGATCATTTTTAAAAGTTTCAATGTTAATAGCATTGAAGTGCCTGTAAGTGTGATAATAGCTAGAGGAGAAGCAGCACATTTAACGCATAAATTGTTTTTATGATTAAATTAATTTGATTAATTCATTTTGGGTTGTAGACCACGCAGAACCTTTTTCGAAGAGTAACTTATTTCTTAAAATTAATAATAAAAACGTGTTCCATATGATTCCAACTTAACTGAAAACATATCTAGCAGTATACTAAATTATATTGAAAATAAACCTTAAAATGTTTAACGTTAAAACAAATGTTTCTATAAAAATTAACCACATTTATATAATTTTAATACATTACGGACCACAGCAATATATAAACATGTATTATTATTCATCCTACATCCTACTCAGAACATTAAGTAACTCTAGTGACTTTTAAGAATTGTCTCAATAAATTAAAGACGTGCACTTCCTCGAAGGTCTCGTTCTTCAAATCGCATCGTCAGACTATCGTGTTGTTTCAGACGCATGCCATTCACTTCTTCGCAGTTTTGTAATCTTTCTAAATGTTAAATCCGAACTTTTCACCTTCCATTTAGTTATTTAATTGTGTGAGACATACGTCGTGATCTGCGCAACAACAATCACTTCGCCAGATGATAATGTGCTTTCGATTTTATTCACGGCTACGAAATATCGCAATTATGCAGGGAAGCTCCGACTTAAATTTTGATTTTTTTCATATGGCTGCAACTGAATTGCGCCAAACTTAAAATACATTGCGAGCCTCGATTAAAATATGCTAAAAATACGTTTACAATGCAGAGCTGGATGGATTTAATACAAAACAGTTTCTAATGCATCGGTATCGAAGTAAAGATGCTGATGTGAAGCTAGTATTTCAAATTGCATGTGATAATTCTTATACAGTTTTCTAACACAACATTGGCAAGTCATCTACTAGTTATAGTTTATGGTTTAACCGTCTAAAATATCAAGGTCGCAGTTATGAGAATGTGGTAGGGGAAGTACGGCTATGATGGCACCGTAGCTATGATGGCACATGACAATTTTCTATATCTCGATTGCTATAGTTGCAAAGCAGGCAGTCATCAATACATTAATGTGGTAGCGTCTTATCTGTGTATATACAGCTAAATTACTTGGGTATTTCTGGTACAATATCCCAAATTTAACTTAGCAGGTATGTAAAATTTTTATTATGGTTTTACTAAAGTACGTTTTCTTTTTTTGATTCAATTAGTAGAAACATACAAATTGTATTGATTGAAATATAAATGTACATTATAACATCAAATTAAGGCCGGTAGTTAGTTCGTACGTTACAATACACGTGCCACACATTCTCACAAAGACGTGTCTTACACATCGGGCATGATGACATACGTTTACTATGTCTATGATGGCATCATACCAATGTGCAGATGTTGTTTATAAGTACATTAATGTTTTAATGTTGATAGAAATTATAATTTTCTATTTGTTATAGCATAAACGACATGAATAACAAGCAAGAAAAATCTTCCAAAAGCCAGCAATGGTCAGCTGATAATATGGAAGAAGCTATAGATGCTATAAATTTTAAACATATGAGATGGAAACTCGCTTCGAAGACATTTAATGTTCCAATATGAACACTTCGGCGAAGGGTTTCGGATAGTAATAAGGTGCTAAAAGGTAATGATGTATGATTTTTGGGAGGTAGATTACCTATCTTTAATAAAGAAAGAGAACAATAAATAGTTGACCATATAAAAATGTTAGAACTAAGGTTCTTTGGATTAACGTGTACTGATGTGAGAAAATTAGCTTTTCAACTTGCTGAAAAGCTAAGTCTATAACATAACTTTAATAGCACAAAAGAATTAGCTGGCTGGGACTGGCTTCGTAGCTTTCTAAAGAGAAATCCTTCCGTAAGTCTCCGAATTCCTGAAGAAACCTCTCTTGCACGAGCTCAAGCATTCAATAGACCAAATATCAAAGCATAATTTGAAAATTTGACAAAAGTAATTGAAGAATACAAATTTACGCCTGAACAAATCTTTAACATGGACTAATCTGGAATGTCCACTGTCCAATCTCGTTCTGAAAAAAATTTTGCCTGCTAAGGAAAGAATCAAGTAGGCTCATTAACTGCTGCTGAAAGAGGTCAGCATTTCACAGTAGTATGTTGTATCAATGCGATAGGAAATTTCTGCTTAGGTCAGAAAAACTTATCAGAATCTTCTGTAGTTGAAGTAAGTAGCGTGTCATCATAGAGATTCCAGTGACTTCTTCAAATGCGACTGATTTTATACAAGAATTATCACCAGTCCCTCAAATGGATTCAATACTGAAACAGAGAAAACGCAAAAGATCAGATGCGCAAGGTGTTTTGAATAAAACACCCACTATTGAACTACTAAAACTCAAGGAAGCAGACCAAAAAGCAAAAGAACTAAGAAAGTCCGCAAGAAAAATTAAGAAAAGGGTTGAATTCGATGTTGATAGTTATAAAAATCTGGATCCAAATCTATCTCAATTTCAAGATGATTCTGATGATGAAAATCATGCTTGCATTAATTTTTTTTATCTATTGTAAATAATTAGTATCTACTAATCTATGCCATCATTACATTATATAGGTATATGATGGCACACTTGGCAATAAAATCAAAATATATATTTTATAGAAATATATTATTTTGGAATATCTTAGATTGGTTATTTATGAAACTACTTGCTATTCTTTGAATTTTGCCATGGTTAAATATCTATTGCGGTTTAAATAACATAGTTACGCATATTTATAAAAAGGGATGCCATCATAGCCGTACTTCCCCTAATGCATACTCCTAAAACCTAGATTTTTAAGTTCAAAAGATCTAACTTAATAGTAAAGAATGAGTGCGAAACGCTAACCACAACACAAAGTCCAAGAGCTACTACGAGGGGTATTCTAAACATTTCCGGAAAAAGAAAGAAAAGAGAAATCATCAACTTTTGGTGACTTTGGTTCACTTTGGTACATCCAGACAGTCGATTGTTGTTTTGTTTCTGGTTAGTATGAATGTATCCAGGTTTCGTCACTTGCTACGATGCATTTTTTTGCACAAACTCACACCGATTATTTTCTGAGCGTCGGTTAAATTGTCTGAAATCCAACGACTGCAAACTTTCTTCACTATACTAAATCCTCATGTAAAATCGTTTGTATTTGACTTTTACCAATGCACAAGGATGCTTCTAGCTCTCGATATTTCGCATTACGATGCACTTCAATCATTTCTCGCATAGCATTGATGTTTGCCGGAAAAACAGCAGTTGATGAACGGCCTTCACGAAATTCGTGACTGATACTAGTCACTAGTACGTCCACGAATGCAAACTAGTCATAAACTGTGGTTTTGCATGGTCCTTTGTCATCAAAAGCCAGAATGAAGTCGATGGATGCATTGTTGTTGACTTGGGACGCATCATAAAATATCATTCCACAAAAACGTTCACGGGAAATGTCCATTTTCTCACTAAATTGATTTCTTTGAAACGCTTTTAATACTAAATTTCCTGACTGTTTTCCGTCAATGGTGTTTATCATACTAAACTAGCTGTCCAACAATCTCTTCTAGCTTAAATCCGCCTCTTCGCGTCCGCTTACATATTTTCTTTCAGTTTCCTGTAAAACGGGAGCACTGCCATGTTGCTTTTCTTCGAGTCCGATACCAAAAACTTTTAACGAACCCCTGTATATACATATAAGTGTGCATCATAATTATCATTATGGAAGCAGTTCAGATGTCATCACGAATGGAAATTGATTGATCGTTTTGACGTTTGATAACCTGCAATTGAATTTTCGTGCGACTACTAACGTTAATCAAAAGTCAGACGGATTTCTGTCTGTCAATTGTGACATTTCCTGTGACATTTAAGTCAACCTAACGGGGATGTTGTCATTCTCAGTTATGCCGACCTACCTCCATATTCAAACGGACATTTTGGGTAGCTAAATTTATTGGTGTTAGAAAGAGTAATAAAAAAGTGAACTTGGCGATATAGAAGTGCACGGACACCTGTTGCTATTTTTGCAGACCCGCTTTAACTATAACTCCATTTTATTTTACTTTCATTAATTCATCATATAAAAAATCAGAGATGGGTAGTAATGCTTAAATTATTTTTTTTCTGAAAAAGTGATTGGGTATTAAAATACTTTGCGATCATAAAGTAACTGATAATTATTAAATTACAATATATGACAACTTTCTGTATGGCATTGTCTTTATATGTAGTAATAGTTCAATTACTAAAATAGTAATGCCAAAGTTTAAGTGAATAATATTTAAATATACGGCAAATATCATCTATTGGTAATTTTCGGAAATTTTTAAGGTTAGCCTAGTACATATTTAAAACTATTACTTCTTCATCTTAAACATATATGATTTTTATTCTAATTTTACAGTACAAAATTGTACAGAAGTAACTTGCAAATATTCATAAGCTCCACCCACATAATAAAATATTAAAAGATATTGAATGTGGTAAGCTTTATATAAGCTGGCGTGGATCGCAAATAATAGCAATGTTTTAGAATATTCCCTCTAATCAAATAAAAAAAAAAAGATATTAAATATAACTTTCATCATGACTCGTTGTGATTGGTGATTTCGTATTGATCATAACTTTTTATTTTACATACACTGTCTTTATTAGGATTGTTCAAGTCCTATTTATTTATTTATTTATAATTCGGACTTCTTGCATAAATTTGTTTCTGATTCCGGTGTACCACAAGGCTCTGATCTTGGTCCTTTATTGTTTATTTTATTTATTACTTTGCTAGTTCAGTAAACTACTTAACTACAATTAACTTTTTTCATTTAATTTGTTTAATTATTTATAATAATTATGCAAATAAACATGTTCTTCTGTAGTTTTTTTTATATTGTAATATTTTTAAATTTTATCATGTCATTAGGCTTTTAGCTATTGGACAACAAACATTGTTTATTTTTATTATTATTATCAACAATTGCGTTGTTTAAATCTGTTACTGCTTTAATTTTAATCCGACGAATATGTCAAGCTAAGTATTGTCTGTCGGTACTTAGGTATTTTCAAGTGTTTTCTTTTTGTATCACACACCTGGATGTTAAAGGGGAAGTTACGAGACAACTTTCTAAGAATATTTTACCTATTTTACTATTCATTTTATCGCCAAAAGCACATTTTCACGACACTAGAGAGATGAAGCAGTAAAATTTAATCGATTCCGTTTTACGATACCTACAAACGCATAAGATATAATACGCGTATCACTTAAGTACATGGACGTGCTTAAAACAAATGAACATACATAGCTACAGCCGATAAATATCAAAATAGACGAAAGCAGTGGAAAACTTGCTGTTGCCGCCGTTAGTTTTCGATGAGCAGGAATTATGGTCGAAGGCATAGTTTCTCTAAAACATTCGTAATTTTAGTATTTTCATTATAATAAATTATGCGTGGATTATGTATGTCTCAGTGTATATGAGATCATTCAAAAATGACATACTTTTACCATCAACTATTATATTACTTGCATGATATTTCATTACCATAATATTTTACACACACTTTACATTCCTGTAACTGTGAAAAGAATATTGCTTTTTTTGTTAGTTCATGTGTATTGAACAGAGAAACGAAGTTAAAACATGCTCAATAAGTATGCTTTTAAGTTTTCTTTGCCTAAGAATCGGCGTATAGTTCTTCATTTTTATAAAAATATTTCTTGTCGTTTCAAAATATTCATTTAGTTTTTTTGAATTAAAAATAAAAATAAAAGTAAAAATATATGCTGCCAATTATATGGTTTGACTATATTATTATTTTTTTCTGATAAACCCTTAATATACAATACATACCAGTACCGTATATTAAGGGTTTATCAGAAAAAATTAATAATATAGTCAAACCATATAATTTTAAACTTGCTTACACAAACAAAAATAACTTATTATATACAGTTAATTATAAACAAAACTAAAAGATCCCATCCCGATATCTAACCAATCACACGTGGTGTATAGTATTCCATGCAATGACTGCTCTAAAGTATATATTGGTCAAACAAAACAGCTTCTTGAAGACAGAATAAATGGACACAAATATGCGAAGAATCCCACTTCCTTAAAAAAAACATAAAGACAAAATGCAACATAGTTTTAATTTCACAAAAGTCAAGATACTTAAAAAGGAAAACAACACAAAAGCCCGAAACATCTTAGAGATGATTGAAATAAAAAGAACAAAGGACACTGTTAATGACAGAAACGAAATTGATAGCTTATGGAGAATTTATTTTCCGATATTATAAACTTCGCAGGTAATTTTTATTAGTAACCCCTGTAACCGGGTGTTTTTTTTATCTTTGATATCATTTTGATCACCTGCAACTTTCTTGTTTTTAAAAATATCAGAATGAAGCAAAAATCATTTTGCATATGAAGTTTTTTACGTTTTAAAAAATAAAACAAAACGCTAACGTTTTTCCAAGATATTAACCTAACTTATATTTTTTTAAATGGAAAGCCCTAAATATTTTCGGATATTTCGATTTTACATGAAATTTCAAATATATTTTATAAAGCATACCCCATACCTATCTTCAACGGTTTGCGAGAAAACGGCGTTTAAACATGCCATTTTTAGAATAATTTAATTTTGTAAAATTGTTTTTTTTAATAATTTGTTACTTTGTTAATCGTTAATCTTTTGTTTTATTAAAAATAAACTTTCTAAATAATTATAAAAAATGATTTCTGTTTGATTTCGACATCTTTAAGAACAGGGTTACAAAACTAAATTTTTCTTTGTTGCATGTTCAAACGCCGTTTTTTCGCAAACCGTTGAAAATAGGTATGGGGTATGCTTTATAAAATATACTTGAAATTTCATGTAAAATCGAAATATCCGAAAATATTTAGGGCTTTCCATTTAAAAAAATATAAGTTAGGTTAATATCTTGGAAAAACGTTAGTGTTTTGTTTTATTTTTTAAAACGTAAAAAACTTCATAGATACCTATGCAAAATGATTTTTGCTTCATTCTGATATTTTTAAAAACAAAAAAGTTGCAGGTAATCAAAATGATATCAAAGATAAAAAACACCCGGTACATTCTGAAAAATTCATATTGACAATACTAAAGTATAGATAAGTAGAAAACAACCATAGCAAAAACATACAACACGTGAACAATTTTTTCGCAGTTGTGTCTTCTCGGATAGATCCAAAATTTTATTTTATTTGTAAAAATCTTGGTCTACGGCTATTTATGTATAATTTATTACACTTTCAAATTGAAAACCTTTTTACATAAATAAGGAGATAAGAACAAACAAAATTAAAACGTTACTCATATCGAGTATATTAAATTCCTTTTAATTAAAAAAATAAAAAAAGGTTGTATTGACGAAGTACTATTTTTGTGTGGTAAATTTTTGTTTTAGAGACGTGGGAGGAATAAATATAATTCTAAATATGAATGTTATTTGCAGGATTATGAATTAATATTCGAAAGAATTATTAATGTGTTTTGTTGTGTGTTAAAAATCGTAAAAACTGAAGAAGACAATAAAAAAATTTGCCGAAACGTCTTTATAAAAAAATAATTAATTTAATGTTTAATTAACTGGAAAACAACGGTCGCTATTACCAAGAAAAAAATGAATTAATATATATTCCCAGGAATTGATTATGATTTACATATACAGGGTGTCCAGAAACTCTCCTGACAAACGAAGACCGGAGATTCCTCAGATAATTTTAAGACAATTTAACCCAATTCACCCTAGTCCGAAAATGCTTCCTAAGGGAGCTAGAGCTCTTCCCGAACGCTTCTATTTAGAAAAACAAAAACTGGTATGCTTATTTATCCTCCACAGATGAATCGATTCCATCAATTGCGAATTTCTAGTACCGGTCATAGGCGTCCGTTTTGGGTAGGTACACGGTTATTTTAACGTATAACTTTTTTGTCTTTAACTTTTAAGCATTTGTGACACTAGATTATTAAATTTTTAGTACTAGAATATACTAAAAGGTACTCTTACTTTAAGTCGGTAGGATACACCGTTTTCTAGAAAAATCGATTTGAAAATTTTTCGTTTTTTCGTCATTTCATCTTTCGTCATTTCAACTTCGCAAACTGACAGCAATTTGACAATTAAAAAAGTAGGTTTTATTTCTGTTGGCAGTTCAGAGCGAACTAGTGCAAAAAATAATAAATTGAATTTTAATGTCGAAAAAACGAAAAATTTTCAAAACGATTTTTCTAGAAAACGGTGTATCCTACCGACTTAAAGTAAGAGTACCTTTTAGTACTAGAATACCTGAAAATTTAATAATCTAGTGTCACAAATGCTTACAAGTTAAAGACAAAAAAGTTATGCGTTAAAATAACCGTTTACCTAACCAAAACGGACGCCTATGACCTTAGGAAGCATTTTCGGACTAGGGTGAATTGGGTTAAATTGTCTTAAAATTATCTGAGGAATCTCCGGTCTTCGTTTGTCAGGAGAGTTTCTGGACACCCTGTATATAAAGAAAGAAAATCAATTTCTCATCACTGCGTGCATATTGGAGCGCGATTTTTTTTTTGTACGGGCATTGCTTATATTTTTCTTTCTCCCCCGTTTTTTAATGACGCCTTTTAAAACTAATCCTGTATACGGAACCGAGACCGCATCATAATGTTATTAACATAATATCTTTGGGTATATGTTGGGTATTTTGTTTGATGGTCTTAGATAAATAGTAAATTATTATTCTTCCTGGTATAAAAGTTTCAAATGACAGTTCATCAAAATTTATTTTTTCGAAAAAAAAAAACAACGCAAATTGTGAAACACTCAATATTCTTGTTCACTGGTTTATTATACTTCTTGAAAATAGTTCAACGTGATAACTTAATAGTGATTGTTATTTAAACAATACTTCCAAAAACAGTCTGGTTTAAATGGACTAATTGGCCTTGACTTCGGAAACAAACGAATTACGTTCATAAATATGTATTTTAACTGACATTAACATCGACCGCAACAATAATAATAATAATTACTAATCAACAACATCATAATGAAAAAAATTAATGAAAGAAGAAGCAGCACCAGTTGGGAAACACATTCTTATTTGAATGTACGTCAGATATTACTCATAAGAAAAGTATGCAGACATTTTTAAATATAGTATTATTATAATGTAATTGCAATATTTATTATTTATGTTTCTAGTGAAGTATAACGAAGGACATGCGCAGTTTGTAGTATGGGTATCGCTATGATTTTGTGGATAGATCCGTCTGGGGATATATACACAGACATATATAATATTGGTATGTCTTTTTTTAAATCACAAATGCTACTTTCACAACAAATAACATATATCCATGGTTAATTATTGACTGCTCACTTTCTAAACGAGGAGTTTATTGGATTTATTTAATGATGGTTTTTACTGCTGTGAAGGTAATAATTATATTACTTTAATTAAAGGACATAATGCTTTATTGATGTAATTATAAATTATATAAAAGATAAAAATATCTTTTGAAAAAAATTGTTTACCACAGTGATCCCTAAAATAAATTGCGTCTACTAGAAATAAAAATTTTACATTTCCGAATATAATCTTTTTCTTGAGATCTGATTAGGTTTGGACAACAGTTATTATAGTTTTGATGAGTTTTTGGCTGGGATGTAGCGGCACGGGGTGGAATCATTGCCATTCGCTTTAATGTGTTTTATTTTGTTTTTATTTGTATTATTTGTACGTTGTTTTTTTATTATAATACGAGATTAAAATTAGGATTTGATATATTGTATATACAGGCTGTCCAGAAACTCTCCTGACAAACCAAGACCGGAGATTCCTCAGATAATTTTAAGACAATTTAACCCAATTCACCCTAGTCCGAAAATGCTTCCTAAGGGAGCTAGAGCTCTTTGAAGATGGCGCCTTGTAATTAGTTTTTTTTTTAATATCTCCCGAACGCTTCTATTTAGAAAAACAAAAACTGGTATGCTTATTTATCCTCCAGAGATGAATCGATTCCATCAATTGCGAATTTCTAGTACCGGTCATAGGCGTCCGTTTTGGGTAGGTAAACGGTTATTTTAACGCATAACTTTTTTGTCTTTAACTTTTAAGCATTTGTGACACTAGATTATTAAATTTTCAGGAATTCTAGTACTAAAAGGTACTCTTACTTTAAGTCGGTAGGATACACCGTTTTCTAGAAAAATCGATTTGAAAATTTTTCGTTTTTTCGTCATTAAAATTCAATTTATTATGTACCTACTTATTTTTAGCGACGAAGTTGGCTAGGACTATCAAGGCATGGATGAAAATTAATTTAATAAATCATCTTTTGTTTCAATAAATGCAGCACACAATTCGTAAATAAAGTTTGGGAAAAGAAGCAAAAATCAATTTGAAACAAAATTTTAGCTGAAGGTTTTTAAAAACAAAGTATTTATTACAATGGAACGAAACTAACAAAAAAAGAACAAGTATCAAAGGTAGATATGTAGTTACAAAAGATGCTCGATGTGATGACCATTAGTCCCTATGCATAAATTTACCCTTTTGCTTAGAGAACGCCGAATTCTTGCAAAAATTCCAAAGTTATTTCTAAATTCGTTGCAAGCATCTTGTTACGAAATTTTTACAGGAAGTAGATCTTTTTGTCTTAGCAAAAAAACAGTTTTTCGCAAATACCTAGCAAATTATGCATTCGATACAGATTTATCTGAAATGCAAAAGTATTTAGAGCCCAAATTGAAACAATTTTTGTTTATAAAATATTTCAAAATTCGTTAACACTTTCACTCTTATCAAGTAGCAGTTTTTTGCGAATATGTCGCAAATTAGGCATTCTATATAGATTTATTACTGCGAGATCAAAAATTATATTGATAAAGGTCTGCCATGGAATGTAAAACGTCTGTCTTAAGTTATATCATTAACACTTTGAGCTCCACGTGCCCCACCGGTGCACATTTGTCTTTTGACGATTTGGGACAATGTGTGTGGTGGATTTACTTTATGAATTTTATGTCAGTCAAATGTCAGTATGACACTTAATGATATAACTTAAGCCAGACGTTTTACATTCCATGGCAAACCTTTATCAATATAATTTTTGATCTCGTGGTGTAAGTGCTTTTGCACTTACACCACGCTCTGCATTCAGAGCTAGATTTGAAACAAAAATTGTTTGTTTTAAATGACCAAGTTCCCTACGTGTTTTGAAATTTTACCAATGTGCATAATGGAATTATGATTCTTTTTTTTTACTCCGGGGTAAACTAGGGATAGAGTTTTACACTTCAATAGGTTTGCCAATATTTTACTAATTAAGTCTATCGAAAAGGACTTATTTAATGCTATCTTTAATTGTTTAGTTCGTAATCTAAAGTTTTCTTTATTCAAAATAAGGTTAATTATTCTATAAATCATTGATTGTTAAGCTGATAATTTATGTGAGTTCTTAGTAGATAAATAAAATTCCAATCTTAGATTTATCTAACAACTGTAAAATCTATCGGCATTAACACTAATTTGTTTACAAGTATTCCATCCCAAGATGTAATAGATCTAATATTGTAGCGTCATTTCTTGACCATGCTGAAAGTTCCGAAAATTAAAGAACAAAGAACTTGCGCTATTTGATTCTAGATGGCGCAAGTAACAAATTTTCTACTTTTTTGAATTCAATTGCGTGATTTTGTTATTTTATTTTATACAAATACAATTGGCGATCGAAATTTTTGCCGCTGCTTAAATTTATTCCCCCCCCCCTCCCACCTCCGTTTCGTCCTACATCGTCAGTGTTATATTTTCCATTTATTCCAAAAATATATATTAATGATAATTTCCGCTATTCATGACAAATAGTTTTAATTGACGCACTGTTTATTATTAAAAAAAAAGTTTTTTTTCATATTTGAACTTTTTCAAGAAAAATTTTAACTTTTTACATTTCAGTAATATACTTCTTGGGGTCATCCTCACATCATATGCATGTTTATTTATATAAATTTTCTTGTTATTTTGCAGCAGACACTGAGGTTGCCTACGTAAATTTATGTCCGCGATATCACCGGCATACTAATCTGCCGTAAAACATTCCATTCTTTTTCATAACATTACATCTCACACAATGCAATGAAATTGTGTAACACAAATGTTTTCGTTTGACCTTAGTCTATTTAGCATCAAACGTGTCACCTATTGCAAAATTTAAACCCACAAAATACCTATACATATATCTATTAAAACGGAAACATTATTCAGCATATTCCTCTGCGCAAAGAAGATGTAATTATTTAAAGCAACTATACGGTGTGGTGATAAAGTTTGGAACAACATTTCGTAAAAGCGTTCTAATGTTTTTATTGTTTTTAAAATGCCGTCTTTTGACGAACTTTCGTTTTGAATGACGTCACTGGTTTTTCCGCAATGACGTCATAATAATCTTTTTTTAATGACAACCTTCCCTATTTTTCTTAGTTTTTAACCACCTTCTTACTGCTTAAATGGTGATATAGAAAATTAAGCCCCCTGTATAACATTTTTTTTTGAATAAATGACATTTATTAAAGTAGAAATTATTTTAAGAAAGATCTTAATTCAAATCAACTCAATCGGGTAAAGTTTGTCAGTTATCTAAATTGTAAGAAGCCAATGTTTTGAGGTTAAGAAGGGAAAATGACCACATTAACTCAACGGGAAAGAATAGATA
The DNA here is from genome assembly GCA_963170755.1 of Amphimallon solstitiale. Lineage (NCBI taxonomy): Eukaryota > Metazoa > Arthropoda > Insecta > Coleoptera > Scarabaeidae > Amphimallon > Amphimallon solstitiale. The sequence goes on from OY720677.1 coordinate 162,323,038, forward strand.
TTTTAATAATGGTTGGATAAGGCGATAGTCTAAGAACTCATGCGGAAGCATGTGAGTTATTCAATCAAGCATATCGTGATAGGCCTTCAATAGCAACACATACTGTAAGTAAATTGGTCGTGAAATTTACGGATACTTGAAGTGTAAAAGATTTATCTCGAGAAGGTTGACCAGAGGAATAAGTGATGAAACAAAATTAAAAGTGTTACTTAAAATAGAGGAGCATCATAGGTGCGTGAAGTTGGCACCACAACTTGCGGCGCAAATGTTCTTTTTAGTGCCAAAAGTTTGCGCCTAATATGCGCCGTCGATATCTGAAGAAAAAAACACCGGCGCATTAATTTGTTACAAAGTTATAAAAAGTTATAAAAGTTGTTGTTTATAACTTTATAACAATTAAGTGTTTCGGTGTTTCTTCTTCAGATATCGACGGCACATATTAGGCGCAACATTTTGGTACTAAAAAGAATATTTGCGCCGCAAGTTGTGGTGCTAACTTCACGCACCTACATAATTGTATTTGTTTATAACTTTGTAACAATTAAGTGTTTCGATGTTTTTGCTTCAGATATCGACGGCGCATGTTGTGCGCCAACGATTTGCACTAAATTGAAAGTTTGCGCCGGAAATTTTGGTCTGGTAAGAAGTTGATACTAAATAACTATTTTTGTGTATAACTTTGTAACAAATTAATGCGCTGGTGTTTTTTCTTCAGATATGGACGGCGCATATTAGGCGCAACATTTTGGCACTAAAAAGAACATTTGCGCCGCAAGTTGTGGTGCTAACTTCACGCGTGAAGTTGGCACCACAACTTGCGGCGCAAATGTTCTTTTTAGTGCCTTTGTTACAAAGTTATAAAAAGTTATAAAAGTTGTTGTTTATAACTTTATAACAATTAAGTGTTTCGGTGTTTCTTCTTCAGATATCGACGGCGCATATTAGGCGCAACATTTTGGTACTAAAAAGAATATTTGCGCCGCAAGTTGTGGTGCTAACTTCACGCACCTACATAATTGTATTTGTTTATAACTTTATAACAATTAAGTGTTTCGATGTTTTTGCTTCAGATATCGACGGCGCATGTTGTGCGCCAACGATTTGCACTAAATTGAAAGTTTGCGCCGGAAATTTTGGTCTGGTAAGAAGTTGATACTAAATAACTATTTTTGTGTATAACTTTGTAACAAATTAATGCGCTGGTGTTTTTTCTTCAGATATCGACGGCGCATATTAGGCGCAACATTTTGGCACTAAAAAGAACATTTGCGCCGCAAGTTGTGGTGCTAACTTCACGCGTGAAGTTGGCACCAAAAAAGTTTTTGTTTATAACTTTGTAACAAATTTATGCGCCGGTGTTTTTTCTTCAGATATCGACGGCGCATATTAGGCGCAAACTTTTGGCACTAAAAAGAACATTTGCGCCGAAAGTTGTGGTGCCAACTTCACGCATCTGAGCATCATCATATTTCTACAAGGAAACTTGTCCTAAATAGCAACGTGAAATACAGTTTTGTTGTGAAATTATTTTAAAAAAAAAAGGTACAGGTAAGTGCACCTAATTCACGACTTAAACGAAGATGACCGGACTGCCACTTGCAATTTTGAGACGAATTAATGTTAGGATGTGATCAAAATCCCAATATCTTAACCAATTTTTTTTTTTCTAATGGAGCCACTTTCTTCCTCAACGGGTCAGTACATCGCCATAATTGCAGGTATTGATCAGGTGACAGTCATAGGACATTGTTAACAAAAATGAAAGGGAATACAAAAAGGAACAAAATGCCTCAATAAAATACCGGGTGTTCCATTTAAACAAAATAAGTTTTTGGTGTGTGAAAAATTCGGGAAGTAGGCTTTGAAAAAAAACAAGGTTTTATGAGGTATTGTCGAGTGCAACTTATACCAAATGATGCAGAAGTTTCTTGGCTACAAACATTATCGAAGTTAATCTTTTTACTTTTAAAAACAATGTGAAAATGATTTTTTCTGAACACGTGTTTTAGTCAAATATTTTCAAATAAAAATAATAACTCAAAAACTATTGGCTCAATTTTGAAAAAGAAAAACATTTGAATAGACAATTTAAAATTAAGTTCCGTGCATTTCCGGTGAAACAGGAAGTGCGTTAGGGCTTAAAGTATTTTTACAATATGTGCAACAAGCAACCATGAATCTTCCACTAATTTTTTTCTCTATTTAAAACACAAAAGAGCAATCAAAGAAGAGGCTACTGGTCACCCTGTATATAGAAAAAAAAACTTTTTGCCGTTTGCAGTAATTCAAATTAAACAATAGAAAAATTAAACATTTCGATAATATAAATACTATCTTTATCAGTTAATTAAAAACATTAAAATCGTTAAGATATAAAACATTAACGAACTCGGTAAAAAAAAACTGTAAAATATATTTGACAAATATTACGTAGTACAAAAAAAACTAAAATTGGTACATCGTTGACATCACAGCAAATAGAAAATGTATTCTCAAATATTGAATTTCGTGTTCACAAAATTGTCATGGTTGGGAATCTGGTTACCTAAATTCCTTCTGCATATATACATTAAAACCTTTAAATAGCGGCCTCTAGAATTGACTGTAAATAAAGTTAAAAAAAAGTACAGGAAAGTCACTTTCAACGGATGCAAAATATGTATGAATTAAATCCCAAGTTGGCTTCGAACGTAGAAAGTAAAATGCACGTAGAGGTCTTGCAGCACCGGACGCCTCCGCTAGCCCACAGCTAACTGTTTAGATGGAATTGACCAAACATATTGACTTAACTATTGCATAAGTCACTCTACAATGCGTCCGTAAACTCTTCTGGTTGAGCGTGTTTGCATTCACTGGTCGCTGTGATTTGCTTCTTTTTTGTTGTCGGCGCGGTTGACAGTGGCCAACAGATGTCATTAACACCGAACATAAACGCTCTGGTACAGGTCAAAGAATAAGTTTTCAACTTTAAACACACGTCCCATACGTAGAATATTACTGCAATTATGTTGAGCTCATTACTCTTCTCTGTGAGATAATTGATTTTAAATGGTAATTAATTTAAACGGTTTCTTCGTTGAATTCCTTTTTAATTTCTTAAATTATTCAGCACTGACATCTGTATTATACATAATCCGTTAAGATATGGGATTTATAATGTTTAATCGACCTTATTCAAAAGCTGCAGAACTCATGTCTGAGATATACATTTGAGGTCAGGAAATATAATAATAATAATAATAATAATAATAATAATAATAATAAAAATAAGTTAATTAAGTGCAACATCATTTATTGAACCTTATATTTATAACTTCCCGGTCTTAAACAATCTCATCGGTTACGCTTAAATCCTAAAGGAAAATCATCGTTTAATATCTAAATAATGACGACCATACATCTAGGTTGAATTTCGCTCTGAAGATATAAACATACTCGTTTGCTACTCAAAATTACATTACATCATTTCGTAATAACTAGTGAACAGTTATCTTTCTCAAGACGAACGAAAAAATATTAAAGAAAATCGTTGTTTTATATACTGTAATAATGTGAAAAAGCGAATAATTACGAAGAAGAATGTGAGTTCTTATGGTTCCAGCATGTTTATGAAGGAATTTTTGCATTCTTACGACGTAGTTGTGACGAGTGTTTGCGTATAGGATATTCTAAAAGGAATGTGTTTTAATTCTGTTTAACTTTAGAAAACGAAATAAAGCATAATTAGTGCATACAACTCCCTGCAAACGTAATAAATGAAGTAGAATTAATATCCATAATATTTGTTTATCCACGACTGTATAATCATAATATATACAATACTCATTTGATTCCTCAATTTAAAAGATGTATAAAATATATATATAATATATAATAACTCAATATCTAAGCGAATAAAAATTCATTTATGACCAAATATTTACACATTTGTAACCGCGGGAAAGATTTTTACCAGAATAACAATTCATTGTAATGTGGGTTGCCTAATTTTAATTTATTTTATATTCATTTAAAACAAAGTAAAGAATAGTTGAACGAAAAATAAGTGCAGAGCGGGGTAGGTTTTTATTCAATTTATAACGTGAACCCAAGCAAACAAATCTGCTACAAAGGATTTTTGAGAAAACTTGTTTTTAATATTTTGACATGTTAATTAATTTTCTTTAATCAGATCATTTTTTTTCTAAATTTGATTATTCAACGGGGTAGATTACTAAATTCTTCATAAGATGACGTTGAAAGGTTTTCTCCAAATTTAAAATCAACAAAAATATCTTGCATCAAAAATCTCCTATTTTTCAACTATTCACATATCCACTATATAGGACACTTAACATATCGTAATTATTTACCCATTTTGTTAGTAAGCCACGACTGTCATCTAAAAGTCGATATAATTACTCAAATTGAATCGTCAATTTTTGAATGGAAAATAATAATTTATGAAATATTTTACTAAAAACAAAAAAGAAATTAATTCAGAAAATAAAAATGAAATGTCGTAACTCAATCAGAAGTGAAAGAAGCTGCTGAAATTGCATTACTGAAATGTATTGCCAAAAGAATCAAGAAATTTGTATGAGACGGCGTATGAATCTCTTTTAAATTGGACAAAGGAAGCAAACATAAAATCATTTTCAGAATCTGTTCAGAGTCTGTTGTTGTGTTTTACAAAACTATCCACAAAATATAAATTCTCGACACTATGGACCAATTATATACAAGACCTTGGATCAGCTTTTTTAGTAAATATGCCCAAAACCACGACAAAAAGAACTCGAAAGTTTACCATTACCTATAATTTTTATGAAACATGTAAACAATACATCAGTAGTTGTCCAACTTATACTACAAGTGATTTGCTATTTTAAAAACTATCAAAACGATAAATGCACTCCCCAAAGTATTGGAATTAATAAATTTACCAAAATGGGGAAAACATTACTACATTTTGAAAAATAATAAATCCAGAGAAACTTTCTGGACTCAGTTTTCGCAGATCTGCTGTAACTCTTGTTGATGCAGGCGATTACACATCAGCTTTGAAGCGCCATGGCGGTTCGAAATCATCAGCATTTGTTGAGGCCTACATAGAGGACTATTTAAGAAAGAAAACAGATACCGCTAAGAAATAACAAGCTCCTTACAAATAAATAATTCTAATGATGCTAGAAATCAAAGCATTTCGACAAATAATAAGAATATTAATTTAGACTTTAATTATATTCCTGCAATTAGCCTAACAAATTGTTCCAATGTAACTATTAACATAAATAATGAATGTTGAATTGTAATTAGTTATAAGTTTATGTTATTATTTCAAATGTTATAAATATTAAAATTAATGTTACATAAATATTTGCCTCAATAAAACTAATTTCATAAATACCTAACAGTCGTGGACAGAGTATAGTATTCTACTTGCATATAATAGCTATTATTCACACACCCTTGTGAATAATATATCATTATATGCTCTTTGAATAATATACTATTTCCCTTATCGCTTATCGCCATCTCTCAATTTTGGATTAAAATATTGACCGTTCATTTTCTGTTACTTGTTACATGCTACTATACTCTATCTCACATTAAGAAGGGGGGATTCAAATATCCCGCCCAAACCCAGAACACGTGGCTTGGATATAACAAACAATCTAAAATAAAATGCAAAAGGAAAAATCCCTTACACTAAAAAATCTATAAAAAAATCTAAATACGTATTTCGGCAAGTAAGTTGCCATCTTCAGTAGAAATCTGTATAAAACAAAAAAGAGTGTTAAACATAGTATTTTTGGCTAAGGTGTAAGCTTAGCTCTTCACCATATCACCAGTGTTATATTATAACCGTGTTACACATTAGCCAAAAATACTACGTTCAACACTCTTTTTTGTTTTATACAGATTTCTACTGAAGATGGCAACTTAGTTGCCGAAATACGTATTTAGATTTTTTTATAGATTTTTTGTGGTAAGGATTTTTTCCTTTTGCATTTTACTTCAGATTTTTAGCCACAGTCTCCGCCCATTATTAGAAAACAATCCAAACAGTTGAGAACGTAGTAATTTGCCAGCAATTTTAATTTTTATTTTTATGAATAAGTGTAAAGAATTACTATTAATAAAATTATTGTATAAGAGTGATTTTTTCGATTAATATATAAAATTTACTCAAAATTAGGATGAAAGCAATGTTTGATATAACTTATTTATATAAATATTTGATAAAATTTTCTTTTAAATATGAAATCGTATATTATTGCTATTTATATCAGGTTTGGTATATAATTTAAAAAAAAATATAAACTACGTTTAAAATGTATTATAAAAATATCTCAAATATACAATTTAAAAGTTATAAATATAAAAAAATATCTACAGAAATTATTACGATGCACTGGACCATAATAATAAGCCCCTATCACTAGTATTAATTTGAAGAGCATGGAAAAGTTTAGGTCTACCTTTCTTGTGAGGGACCGAACTCCTCTACAGAATGCCATACATAAAGATTTAAAATGCCAACTGGACCAGCGAATTGCCGCAGGCGAGTCCAACCTCTACATTAAATATGTTCATGGGACTCCAAAAATTGTTCATCGTAATCAGGGAAACTAGGAACATCCAACAGACAGTCTTCACCGTTACGATTTTATTACCAGAATGCGCGTGGTCTACGATCCAAGATAAATGAGCTTTACTGCTCTGCTGTATCTTCAGACTTACATCTTATTTTGCTTTCCGAAACATGGCTTTCATCTGATGTTAATGACGATGAACTGTTTGATACCTTCTACACTGTACTCAGAAGTGACAGGGATTTCGACGCCGTAAGGAAATCGACTGGTGGCGGTGTCTTGATAGCAGCTTCAAATGAGGTGCCAATAATCCCATGTGATACATCATACCTTTCTGTTTTAGTTCCTTTGGTAGACATAATTATTTCTAGATGTAATTTTGTTTCACAAACTGTTTATTTCATTGTTTTGTATGTACCACCGTATATTTCTAATGATGATTGTGAATTATTTTTTGAAAACTTAGCATTAAATCTGATCGATAAAAAAGTTGTAATTTGCGGAGACTTTAATTGCCCTAAATTTAATGCAGCCGACAATGCTAATGACATAAGATTCAGAACTTTACAAAGCTTTATACATGTATTAAAACTGTTCCAATTTAACACTGTTGTAAATAGAGATAATAGATTGCTGGATTTAATTTTTACTAATTTTGATTGCTCTATTGTTGTCGAGCATACCCTGTTCCCATTGGTTCCAGGGGATACCTTTCATCCAGCATTAAGCTTTAATATGAATCTACAGAGATGTCCAATCAAAAACTTCCCATCCAGGATCGATTCCGGGTATAATTTTCGGAAAGCTAATCTTCCGGAATTATATAGCGAGCTTGGAAATGTGGATTGGTCCCAGCTGAAGGTGTGTACTGATGTGAACCTTGCCGTGTCCACTTTCTACACAACAGTATTTTCTATTATTGACAAGCATGTGCCGAAATATACAACATCGTCGCGTGGTTTTCCTGCCTGGTATAGCCTAACTTTAATCAACAATATTAAATTAAAGGAATTTTATTATCGCAAATGGAAATCTTCCGGTTCAACAAGCTTTAGACTTGAATTTACTAGATTACGCAAACTGGTCAAGTCTGAAACACGCAGAGCTTATGAGGCATACCTCTCTGGTCTCGAAATGGAAATATCCAGGAACCCTAGAATATTTTGGCGATTCATTGGGCAAAAGACGGGTAAGTCGAGAATACCTGGTTGCTTGAAGTTTGGTGATGGTGAACTCACGGATCCAGAAGAAATAGTGGAAGCTTTTGCTACAACTTTTTCAGATGTATATCGGGTACAAGAAGTTTCTAGTACGTCGGCCTCCGAGGAAAGTCTGAACAACTTCTACATCGGGTCTATTTCCGAAACTGATACATTGGCAGCCATTAACCACCTCAAGGCAGACTTTACATCTGGCCATGATGGTCTACCCAACTTTTTTATCAAGGACTGTGCGTCCATTCTATGCAATCCGTTATGCACAATTTTTAATCTTGCCCTTCGCACGTCGACATTTCCTGAAATTTGGAAGATAAGCAGGATTACGCCTGTATTCAAAAAAGGAAGCAAGCATGATATCTCGAATTACAGACCAATTAATATTTTGTCCAGTGGTTCTAAGGTCTTTGAACAATTGCTGTATAATAAACTATATAACTCCATTCGGTGCTTTATCTCCACGCAACAGCATGGATTTATGTCAGGAAGGTCAACTGTAACTAATTTGTCTGAGATTACCCAGTATATCAGTTCTTGTATGGACTCAAAAGATCAAGTTGATGTTCTGTATACCGACTTCGCGAAGGCCTTCGACACTATTGACCATACCATATTGTTATCTAAACTGAGTGCATTTGGCTTTACGTCATCTATAACTAATTTGATAGCTTCCTATCTTTATAATCGTTCGTGTTACGTCTGTTATAATGGCTTCTATTCCTCGGTCTTCACCGCTTCTTCAGGTGTTCCGCAAGGCTCGAATCTTGGCCCACTATTATTTAATGTTTACATTAACGATCTTCTGTCGTTACTCAATTGCCGAGTCCTTGCCTACGCCGACGACCTGAAAATTTTCTCGAAAGTATCTTCAACTTTCGATTGTGAAACTTTGCAAAATGATTTAAACACTATCTGTGACTGGTGTAATAGGAACAAGATAAGAATCAGCATAAATAAATGCGCAGTTGTTACTTACACAAGAAAAACTAATCCTATAATACATTCCTACTCACTAGATCTTGTCAATATTCCTAGGCAAACACAAATAAAGGACTTAGGTGTTTTGTTTGATCATCGCCTGCAGTTTACTGACCACATCTACTCCGTTTACAATTCCGCTTCACGCTCACTCAGCTTCGTAATTCGATCCTGCCGAAAATTTTCAAATTTAAATACGCTAAAAACTCTCTATTATACACTGGTGCGTCCGAAACTCGAATATGCTTCAATAATTTGGTACCCTTACTATGTTTACCAGAACTTACTGATTGAGAGAGTGCAGAGAAGATTTTTAAAATATTTAATTTATAAATCATCTGGTAACTATCCAGCCAGGGGCGTCGACTACGATGAGCTCCTTCTGAGGCACAATTTCACCTCACTTTCATATCGCAGAGAGATAGCCAGTGCTAATTTTATGATTAAATTAATCAATAATGGCATAGATGCCCCCAACTTGCTCACAGAAGTGGATATAGCGGTGCCAAAGTATGGTACAAGATCAAGGGAGACATTTGTTGAGCCCAGAGCCAGAACAAATATCCTTGCTAAAGCACCGATTGCCCACATGAGCAGAAATGCGAATAAAATCTTCCCAGATCCCTTCCACTCTTCCTAGTCCTAGTCTTCATTGAATTTCCAATTTATACAGGGTTGTACGCAAGTACTGTTTGTTAGCTATTTGTTTCTGTTTTGCCATAGCATTAATATATTTATTTTATTATTATTTATATATTATTTTTAACACTGTACAATATCATTGAATTATATTGTCCTGTTAATGGAGTAATCTGTTGGATAATAAAGACAATTATTATTATTATTATCACGATATCATCCTTTAAACCGGCCCACATTCTTTTTTCTAAGCAGGTAGCCTTTTCTCTCTTCGTGAATAAAATGATGTTAAAGTATTATTTGGCAATTTATATAACACTTGTTCAAATCATTCTTTAAAAATAATTAAATCAAATTTTGTTAATTTCATCATTTCTATTTATACCTTCGAAGAGGTTCATTTTTACAAAACAAACTGCATAACATCTATCATATTATATACTATTTTTGACATATTCATCAAATTCTAATACTTTCAAATGCCTGCTCATTCTTAAGGAAATCTCAGTTCGCCTCTCCCTATTCCTTAATCATGCAATATAGAGTTGATTTTGCCAGTCCTATACTAGATACATACATATTTATAAGATATTGTGATTTGAGTAATGCTTAGTGTTTAGTAGACTTTCATTAATTACAGTTGTTCCCATTTTTGGTGTTTGCAGCGTTAACATTTTTTGCATATTGAAAACTGTTTTTCTCCGTCTTAATTGTACCAATTGTTAACACTGTTTGGGTGGTGAATTTAACGGTTTGCTTGAAAACTGACATTACTGATGTACTTAAACGTCGAGATTGTATTTAAAAGCACAATAAAATGTTTTAAACCAAAGCAAACATGTAAGACAATTTCATAGGTTAAGGATTGGTTATATTATAAAATATGACGGATATCGTGTACTTATTTCTCCGTATTAAAGTTGCCTGCACAATATCCAATAAGATCTCTTATAAACATTACCATATTAATACTTCTTATTCTGACACAAAGTGTAACAGATTAATAGAATTACATTTCCTCTATAATCGGAAGATTAAAATAGTTATTTACGAACCAAGTGCGTGAAATCATATTTCGCGAATGAGTGACCAGTTTAAAGCGCGAGCCGAAAGGCGAGCGCTTTATGGACACGAATTCGCAAAATGTTTCACGCACGAAGTTTGTACAATATTTTTTGTACGAGAACTATAATAATAATACATATTGTTAAATACGTTATCGTTTATGACACACTACTAATCTCTTGATATTAATTAAAAAAAATTGAATTGGCAGTATTGATTATTTGAAGTGACATTTAATTTAAAATTATCAAATTCAAAAAATTCTATTTCATTTCCTTTTATTTTCATAGAAAAACAACGAACTGGGTAGCATATTATTAAGGTTAGGAATTTATGATTTTAAAATGTCACTAAATTAATCAAGTTCTAGGAAGTACCAACTTTACTTTTACGCACTCGTGTTTAAAGTGACTTTTTACGCACGCAAATCGAATCGTGAAATGACAGGTTTTGATAAGCGAGTACAAAAATAATTTTACACTCTTACATATATAAATTTTCACATTTCTCAATAGTAATATAATTATCGAACAAATACCTTAAGTCGTCTATAGACAAGAATAGATACAAGCGTGGTTTACATAAAAATTCATAGAGAAAATATCTTGCCTCTCTTTTCTTCTTGCTTCGCCTAACACGATTGCACGTTATAGAGGCACAGCTAACGCCGACGTGTTTGTAATTCAAAACACCTGCATTTAGCGGTTAATTGCGAACGCTCTTGCTCTAGTACAGCCTTGACATTAATCGGAATGGTCAGGAATTTTTATAATAATGTAAATTTACATGTTTTAACCATTCCTTCTGTCTTTAATTATGTAAACGTTTTTATACATACACACATACGCCTAATAGAGGCTCATGAAATTCCTGCTTGTTATTGACAATAAATGTAAATACAACTATAAATATATGTACAAAAAAGAGAAATTAAAGAGATGATTCTGATTCAACAAAATAAAAAAAGCATCAATAACAGAAGTGGTATCAAAAATTTAAACTCAATATATTACAACTTGATTACATAGACACAGTCATTTGCATCATACAACATTTTATCCATGTATCATTTTATACTAACGTATATTATTTTTAATTATTGTATTTTTTTTTATTTATTATTCGTTTTTATCCACACTGACAAATTTATACAAAATATCGTGATATATTTTAATCTAAATCATTCATGTTAAATACGCACAATATCCAATGACGACACCGTGTATTCACGTATACAGCACGTGTCAATTTTCATTAGCCATAGGCGATTAATTCATGCAATACGTGACAACATGGCACCCCCTACTTTTCTCTTCAATGCGAGCGCGACCGCTGCAAGCTCAAGTTAGCAGTAGCTGTTGGACTATTGACTTGGATGTTTGTACTGCGCTTAGAAATAATATTTACGCCTTGCAAGGATTTTTCTTTTTCCTTTCAGTAAATGCAGAGAATTATTAAGCATGACACAAACAAAAGCGTAATTCTAATAAAATTAAAAATAAGGTAAATAAAAAAGGATTCTGAAAATAATAATAAACAACTAGATCGCGCCGGCCATTTGATGATGACGGATTTTATTGCAGACTATATCTCGGAACGTGTTCGCAGCTGAACATTTAATGTAGAAGTGGCAAGATCGGTGAAAGTCGCTGTGATGTCGATTGTTGCCGGGAGACACACGTTGCCACGTATTATTTGTATACGTATAAATCGCATGTAAAGATTGAATCCCTATAGCTAATGAAAATAGACACATACGGTATACTATGCACGATCAATCCATCGGTTTTTAGCAAAGTTACCAAAAAAAGAGAGGAAAAAGAAAAAGAAACATTTGCGGGATAAAGATTTATACATAAATATATTTAATATTTAAAGTTAAAGACTTTTATTGTCATTATCACATAGAGTCGTAAGTAATTAGTAGAAAATGTTAATCTTAATTTTGCTATTTTATATTGTTTTTTAGCTGTGGAATAAACATTGAAAAAGGACTCAAAGTAGTCCGAAACATGTATGTTTATTTACTTAAAGAACGTTAACATTAAAGAATCTCAAATAATAATTTTGAGTTTATATTAGACCTACAAATCGTCCAACAATAAATTCCATTATTATAAGAAAAGTTAGGTCAATAAGAAAATTTAACCATATAATATATATACATATACAGCAAACATACGCACGGTTTGAGCCATTAATATAAACCAGTCAGTAATAAAAGAAATCGCTCTTCTTTTTTTTTCTCTATTTCTTGTAAAATCCATGCTCGTGTCACAACATAAGAAAACGATTTGTTTAGAAAGTATGAACACGCTGATCCATCGCTGCTGTTGCTTGCACAAGACTCGACGAGCAAGGAAATTTCATCTCGTCTCCCGTTCACTTCGAGCAAAGATTGCGCCCAAGACACCAAACAGTCTCGTCGGTCGGTCTGTCCGCATCAACGAACGCTAATTCATCGATTACAGAGATTATTTACTCGTTGTATTCTATAACTGTTAGCATTTCCGGTCGATCAGCAATTATACATACATAAAATCCGAATATATTATAAAATAAGGAGGTTGCCATTTTGTATGTTAAGAAACGACGCTTTTCTCTAACTACTAAAATGTTAACGAATGGCGTCCAACACGGGGGGCCATTATTTAGGATTAGCGCTCCACGTCTGTGATCATCGATAACAAATGGCGCCTAACACGTGGGTCCCTTTATAACAACATCACATAAATATTGTCATCAATTTTGTTAATAGATTTCAATTCCTTGCCTTTTTATGCAGTAAAATATAATTTTTTAATGTATAATTCCGAAATAAAAACAATAGAAGACTAATCTTTAATTTTAATTTAATTTTTAATTTTCGATAATAACATACGTGCGCTCTTAATAAACATTAGCGCGCCACGCGTAGGATCATTGATAACGATTGGCACCCAAAGCGTGGGGCATTAAAAATAATATTTTGATCTGTTTCGGTGACAGATTTGAATTCTTTGGCTTTTCATTTACAGTAATCGATATTATTGAACTAAAGCTCGAATAATTTTTTCTCTGACTAGTAAAATGCTAATCGTCTAAATTGCGCAAGTGATATATTATTTATTTATTGATGGGATCATCAGTTGAAATGATGTATAGAATAAATGTAGGAGAACGTGACCTTCTACATCCGTTTAAGTTATTTACAAATAATAATTATCACATATGAATATTCTAAGTTTTGTAATGGTTTTCTAAAATTTACATAAGTAAATTTAGTAGTGAAATTCTACCTACTTAACTGGGTGTGCACCATAATTTAATAAGTAAATATTGCAAGTTGTTATCGAAGAAAGAGGACAGACTCCCAGAAAGCGCAATTTAACTATAGATATCATTTATATTTTGACCATTCATTTATAAAATGAATTTATTCATGAATTAATCCATAAATTATTTTTGAATCATTTTACACTTAACAATAAATTCATGAATTTGTTCATGAATATCATGATGACCAACCGTAATCACCCGTAACAGTCAATTTTAAGAGGTAAATAAATAGTTGTGCTGGTTGGTATCTAACATAAAAATGTGAAAGTTACTAAAACTTACTAGAAAATTGACGTTATTTTAGAACATGTTCTAATTCATGAATTAGTTCACCAACTAATTCGTGAACTGGAATGGACGTCGATATTTGTATTACACTCATCAATTTTTGTTCATGAACTAATTCATGAATTAGTTGACAAAAGGCTGTAGGCAGAGAAACAAAGGTTTTTTATATTCAAGAGATTTTTTAATCATTTGTCTGAGGATGAAGATTGTCTCCACTGTTTTTTGTGAACAGCTGGCTTATGCTGGCTAGTAAAGATATCATTCTATAATTTTCCGAATCATTATTGTTTCCCAGAAGGCACTTTTTAGAACAATCATTCTTAACTCATTTTAAAATTAAAACTGATGACGTATTCCTCATTTTATACTAAGTGCCTTTTAACACGAAAAATTTCAAAACAAATCACCACACATATGCATGCAGACGGCTCAATTAAAGCACACGGTTATGTCTCTTCATGGAAGCAATAATGATTTGGGCAATTATGTTTGCCCCGCAGCAAGATTGTTCACAATCGCACTAACAGTGTTATTAATGCAGTATTAAAAATACATTAAAAAGTTGTGAGTTTGTGATAGTATTACTCGATACGTTCCTGTGACGTTATGTAATAATAATGTTAAAACAATTATCATGAAGTGAGCATTGAAATAACGCAGTATTCTTAATTCTTAATAGGGGTTTTTCTTTAAGTAGTTTGTCTATCCAATTCTTGAGCAAACTGTCCCGCTTTGGTCTGCAAATGCTTACATATTAAACCCGCTATGATATCTCTGTTCATGGGTAATATATGCGTAAAGTGAGTAAGTGTGTTGTCAGATCGAGTCAGTTAATTAATTTACAGCATTTAAGTTTTATTACCGTTATGTGTTAACTTTATTATTCTTTAGTATCTTAAAATACAAATTTTATAAGACATAACGTTTACGAATAAGGTTAATTAAAGAACGGATGCCGAAAATAAGGGACATGCTTTTTTCGAAGATTATAGAAATTCAGTTTTTTTCAAGTTTTTAAAATTTACACTTATTTATGTAATAATTTGATGTAATTCATCATCAAATTTTACATCATACATGCATAACTATAAGTCAGCTCAATGCGTCTGCTATTAATAACGAATGGCGCCCAATACGTGGGGCTATTAAATAGGAATAACGCCCTACACATGTAAACTGGGAACATTGTTAACGAATGTCGCCGAACAAGTGGGGCTATTAATGACAATATCATCTAAATATTGTTAGCATAGTTATTATTGTGTTTCGGTGAAAGATTATAATTCTTTGACTTTTTATTTAGAGTAAGATATGAATATTTTAGTGGATAATTCTGAATTAAAAGCAATAGAAGATCTCTTAATTTAGTTGATATATTTGTTACATTAAAAAGTATATACATATATGTATATGACATTCAAATATAATTCGGTCCATATTTTACATGTAGTCAACTTCAACAAATAAATTAGTGTGTTATAGAATAAGCTTTTATAGAACAAAAATATAAAAAACTAGTTTAATAAGCGCATAACATTGCTATTTTCATCTTATTTACATTATTTACTGATAGGGTTACCCTAGAGGTTTGCCACTACGAGGTCATGACGAAAAGTGGGGCTCTCCACATAATGGAAATTTTATGGGTCTTATTGAACTTATTTCAGAGTTCGATCCTTTCTTAAAAGAACATCTTATAAAGTGTCAAACTGGGGCGATAAAAGCTACTACTTACTTATCCAAGACTGTATATGAAGATATATTGCAGCTCATGGGAAAAAATGTTTTAAAACGTATTATAGAGCAGATTAACGGTGACGATACAAAATATTATACCCTTATTGTAGATTCCACGCCAGACATTGCCCATACGGATCAGCTAGCAATAATATTAAGATATTGTTATAACGGAAAAATATTCGAACGATTTACAACCTTTTTACAGATCGAAAATCATACCAGTGAGACACTGTATACAAAAGTCTCTCAGTTTTTAAAGATGCTGGCCTTCCTATTGAAAACATCCGTGGGCAATCATACGATAACGCATCTAATATGAGTGGAAAATACACAGGCTTACAAGCACGAATAAAAAAAAATGCACTAGCAGATTTTGCCCCTTGTGCGGCGCATTCTTTAAATTTAGTTGGGTGGAGACAGTATCAGTTGTAATGGAAATAACAGAGTATTTCGGAACTATTCAACAGATTTATACCTTTTTCTCTGCATCCCCACATCGTTGGAAAATATTGAGTGAAAAAGCATCACTGACATTTTCACTAAAAAATTTAAGCACCACCAGATGGTCTTCTCATTACGAGTCAGTTCACGCGGTTATAGTTAGCTACCAAAAAATACTCGATACTCTTAAGTATATATTTGATGAAAGCTCTGAAAAGGCAGAATGTAAATTAGAGGCAAAATGTTTATATAAGAGAATCACAAAGCGGGAGACAGCAGTTTTATCTATAATATGGGAAATGATCTTGGAGCGATTTAATAAAGCTAACAAAATATTACAAACTCCAGGTTTAGATATATGCCAAGGCTACACTTTACTCCATTCACTGGAATTATTTATTAAATCTTTACGAGAAGATTCCGAGCAAAAATTTAAGGATTTTGAGAACAAAGCAGCTGAAATGAGTACAGAAGTTGAAGAAAGTTTTTGTGATGCCCATAAAAGAGTGAGAACAAAAATATATTTGGATGGAGAAAAAGGAAGAGATATTTTTACTGGAAGGGATAAGTTTCGTATAGAGGTATTTAATGTGCTATTGGATAAACTGGGAGTCGAACTTGAAAAAAGGAGTATTGTATATAAGGATTTGGGAGATAAATTCAAATTTTTGATAAACTTGGGTAAAAAAGACTCAATTATTGAAACTGAATCCTTAACGTCGGTTATGTCATTGTATAAAAATGATATTGGCGAAGAACTAATTAGTGAATGTAGTCAATTCAAGCATTATTTACACATAGTATGTTTTGAACAAAACGATGCTATTACTGCTTCTGAAATGTTAAAACTAATTTTTGAAAACAGTCTCATTGACACATTTCCAAATCTGTACACAATTCTTAAAATTTATTTAACAGTACCAATAACGAGTTGTGAGGCAGAACGATCTTTTTCAAAAATGGCCTATATCAAAAATAAGTACAGATCAGTAATGTCGGATGAAAGACCTTTCAATTCTATCCATTGAACATGATATAACGAGATCCATTTCGTACGATGAAGCAATTCGCGAATATGTTTCAGTGAAGTGTAGAAGAGAAAAGTTTTATTAAATTTTTTATTGTATATAGCATTGTCAATAATAATTAATAAATGCAATTGCTCATTTTTATGTTTTGTGCAAAAATTTGTGGTAGATGCCAAGTATATAAAAATGAAATTGCAAGATATTAAACTTGCGAAACTGATAGGAGAGCAATGTAATAGAGGTTAAGATGAAAGTGTATGTTCATGTTAGATGGAGAGTATTAACGTTAACATTGAATTGTTTAGAACCAGTATCTTTTGGTTGGCAAAATTGTGCAAAATAAACTTTCCTATTTTAAATATGAACATTTCAAGGCGTATTCCTTGATCTGTGGTGCATGGGTAAGGTCCTACCCAGTCTTGTAATTGTGTTAAAGATATCATTTACTAAACATTTTCATTTAAATTTATACAAATTCATGCATGATCTTTTGTGTGTAATTCTTTTAACTCTATGCTCTGGACGAGGCAATGAGATCACTTGTTTGGGCTTTTGTATTTATATTTGTTTTACGTTTTCTATAGGTTTGGTCCTAGATGTGCCAATTTTGACACAAATATACGATCACTTTAGATTTTGTCAATATTGTAATGGGTATAGATATAGGCTATTGTCATTACATGATAATTCGCGCAACACGACATTTGTCTGAATTTTGTTTTTTGTGTTTTAATAGAATTTTACTTCTACATCCGTCATTTTATTTGTTCTTTTAGTAATATTATAGTAATGTCCAAAAAGTTAGGTTATTTTAGAAATTTAAAATATTTAGAAAGCATGGGTAAAGGGGCCCCAGAAATTCAGTTAGCCTAGGGCCCCCCAAAATCACGATCCGCCCCTGATAGGGTAGCATGAAATTATTAATCTTTCCTGAAATATAAGTTGCTAATACCTTCATTGTTAATACTTTTTCACGTACCTCACTGTACATACCCTTTGATGTACATACACATATGCGTCTTCAATTTTAACACCATACATGCATTACCATAATAGCAAGTTGCCTCATTGTGTGATGATTGGCACCCAAAACGTGGGGTAATCGATATTATTGAACTAAAACTAGATTAATTAATTATAATTAATCTTTATTTTGCGTAAAATACGTATGTAGGTGAACGTGTATTGTTTCATTTATTTATTAACACTTCTCAATTTACTGCGACATACTATGTATTAAAAGTTACCGGGTGTATTACAAGAAGCTTGTGTAAATCTATTAGATAAAAAATAAACACACACAGAAAAATACGGACAAACAAAATCAAATATTTCTCTTTTTAAGGCGAATGTAACCGTTATATAAACAACACATTTAATGTCACGCTAACACTTGATACGTTAAGCCTTTGCTTAATAGGAACGAATTTATTATGTTTAAGTTATGTTCCATCACAGTTTCTATTTTACGACACCACAAACTCATGAAATTGAATTGAAATTATCTCATTATGTTGAGGTTTCTTCCGGCTCAACGGGAACGATTCAATGATCACTTTAATAATATCGCAAAAGAAAAACGAAAAGACATTATTATCGCCACCTCAATGATAGAAAAAGAGATGATGATGATGATGATGATGATGATGACTTTGTGTCAAACCGTTACGTCGCGAGTCGTTCGGATAATGTAAAAGAAATTTTAATTAAAATAAATGTGAACGTACTTCGTTCTTTGGTTATAATTTAGTTGTGACAGAGAATACGTGAAATGCCATACAATTTTGTTTTTAGGATATAAACGCAATACTTCGACCATTGCAATATCAATTTAGATTGGGTAGTAGTATGTCAAACTAATAGAAATTGAGATTTCTAATGTATATAACTCCTTGACTTTTGGAATGTAGCCTTTGCCTCTGCTTGTCCTACCGACGTTTCGTACATTATCTTAAGAAATATCTTCAGGGTTCTTTCAGGTAAAACATCATAAGAAACCGCATTATATAAATCAATACCCTTAATGCCCGAAACAAATTAAAATTCATTGGGAAAATTCCGCTGCAGAATCTTCAAACAATCATAGAGTGGAGCAGCATATTCGAAGACCAACAGTTTCAATTTCAAATCAAATATTCTGAAATAAATGAAGGTCATTGATTCAGTAAAAAAATTCTATTAAAAAGAATAAATATTTGCCACGAAAATATAAACAAATTGGAGCTAAAATTTTGAAACCAATATTCAAATCTTTTCAAGTTATATGTAATTCGTAGATTTTTCTACGTTAAGCAAAATTTTTAAGGTGACGCCAAAAAAGTGGTTTCTAAAAAAGTCTCTCTCTTTCACCTAGATTCTCTGTATCTCTCTCTC
Organism: Amphimallon solstitiale; assembly: GCA_963170755.1. Classification (NCBI taxonomy): domain Eukaryota; kingdom Metazoa; phylum Arthropoda; class Insecta; order Coleoptera; family Scarabaeidae; genus Amphimallon; species Amphimallon solstitiale. Next base: position 162,342,703 of record OY720677.1, read on the forward strand.
ACTCTGTGTATGTGTGTGACCATGATAGTGACTAAACGGCTAAAGCTATTAATACCAAACTCTATATTTATTAGTACACACTTCCGCTTGAGATCTGATTGAGTGAGAAATTTAAAAAAAAAAAGTAGGTATTTTTATCTAATCGAAAATTATGCTTTCTATACAAATTTATTATAAATGTAAAGGTATTGAGAGCTCAAGTTGGTACAATTTTTACAATTTTTGCATAAAAGGAAGTTCAAATTTCGGATCGGAAGTAGCAAATAGCGGTTTCTTGCAAATATCTCTCAAACTGTGCATTCCACACAGATTTATTAAGTCTACACAAATATTTATAGCTGCATTTTAAATCATTTTTATAAAAAAATTGTCAAAATTTGGATTTAAAGTAACACTTTTACCCTTATCTAATAGCAATCTTTTGCAAATAGCTCACAAGTTGAACATTCTATACAAATTTATCTAGAATATAAAAGTATTTAATTTTTGTGAAAAAGAAATTTTAAAATTAAGACCGAAGGTAACACTTTTACCTACAGATTGAAGAAGATGGAAGTATTTAAAAATTAACTTGGAACATCTTTTGTATAAAAAAATTCAGTACGCACAAGCGTTTTCTTGAGCTTAGTTTTTTCTAATTTTATTGTTTTGACTAATCTAATAGACAGTTTATCGATTTAGGGAACAATCTTACTTAAATAGGTACTAATTTATTCTTTATTATATTGTATTTATACACAATATACAAGTTTTGAATACAATTTTTTTTAATATCTCCTAAACAAAGCCCGACATGAAAAATGTTATTTCTGATTATATGTTTAAAATTCGATTGTCCATATACAACATAGTTTCCATTAAACGGACGCGAGAATCGAGATGTAGTAATTCTGTCCGGTGAATTCTCTACCTTTGTCGATGATTTCATTTGAACAGTATATATATTTGTTAAGTTCGCAAGTCAACTTCGTCTGGATGTCTTGTATGAAATATGCATTTGAATACATATTTCTTTGTAGACGTTTTAAATTGTTTTCATGGCATAATTCATATGAATTATGTACGTATTTTAATGATTGTAGAAAACAATATAAAAAAATTGAATACTTTAACGCTGAAAAAAAAGATTTCGATCATGGAATATAATAATAAAAACAAGCTCAGTTCACGTGAATTAGCCTGAAAATTTAATATTGGCAAAATACAAGCCACGCAAATAATAACAAAGTAGATGAATATCTAAAGCGGTGGCAAACAAATGACTATAGTGGAAAATTAAAAGGCGATTTTATAACTGAAGGCCTCAGAATATGAATGGTTTGTGGAAGGTAGAAATAAGAATATGCCTGTATCAGGGGTAACTTAGCCTAGGAAATTGCTGAGAAATTAGACAATTGTAATTTTTTCGCTTCTACTGGATGGCTTGATAAATTCAAAAAGCGACATAAGATTCATTACCGCATGATATCTGGCGAAGCCTTTAGCGCAAATGAAGAAGATGTCGAAGCTCTCATAAACAGGTTGCCGTTAATTATTAGAGGGTACAAACCCTGCGATATTTACAATTTGGACACAACAAGGTTAGTTTTTCGGGTACTACCATCAAAGACGATGGCATTAAGAGGCGAAAAATAAGTGGGCGGCAAGAAATATAAACTACATATAATACACTGTGTGAATAAGGCAGGGAAGAAAGAAAAACTGTTGGTTATCGAAAAATCATCGCGCATTTAAAAATCTTAGCATTGCTCTTGTTCCAGTCTAATAGTATTCAAATAAAAAGGTTTGGATGACTGATTCTATTATGACAGAGTGGTAGCGTGAATTTGCTCGGAAAAAGATCGATCAAAACAGAAAAGTGTTATTATTTTTGGACAACGCAAGTTCCTATCCTACGGACGTCCAGTTGCAAAATGTTAAACTAGTTTTCTTACCGCCAACCGCTAGATCAAGGGCATATAAAAATGTTCAAAACTTGGTACCGACATTTAATACTAAAATACAATTTAAAATTGTTTAAAAAAAACAGGATTTCAAGACGTAAGTGAGCAGTTTGAAAGTTATCAATTTGATCCTGAAGATGAAATTCCTTTATCCAAAGTGGCTCAAATGTGTACGCTAATGGGAAAATTAGGAAGTAACTTACAAATATTGATCAGATGACACAGATCATATTTTGCCTGATAATTTCGAAAACGAAAGTCAAAACAGTGATGATGAAGAACATGAAATAGAAACTCCTAGGTGGTCTATCTGGAAATAAAAAAAAAACTAAAACAATTTTGTTTTGAAAAAGACGATGTACGTACAAGCGTTTGGTATGCTTAGTGAGCTATATAATTTTACACTGTGTGTTCAAATGAAAGTTTAGTTTAATTTTTTCTGTCTTTTGATAAACGGGCAGTTTTGTCGGAACGAACAGTGTCCGCCTATTAGTCCTCGAGTCACCAAACAGCATGTAATTTGCAAAAAAAAAAATTAATATTTCCCAAATAAAGCCCGAGATAAAATAAGTTATTTTGGTTTTATGTTTAAAATTCGATTATTCATGTGATAATTAATTTTGGTCCTTCTGTTACTTGAACAGCCTCTATTTCGCGAGATTTGTTTTCCTCCAGGGGTATAGTCTGATTTTTTAATTTTCAGGTGGAATGTTCAATAATTCTGAAATTGCAAGGTCTCACTTAAGTTGCATTCCTTCATAGCAGTGTTCTATAGTAACTATTAAAATAGTTCAGGGTTGGCAAAAAACTGGTTATTTTAAAAACAAAACACTATTTTTTAAAAAGGTTTTTTGATTTAAAACAATTAATTTTATTTTATTTTATCTACACTAATTTTTTTCTCTTCTACAGTTCCTTTTTTAGTTACAAAAAGGAAAATTACACTAGGTTGCCTACCTGCTTTAAAAAACATTCTACATCCCAAAAAATCCTTTAGAATAGTTTGCAATATCTTATATATTAAGGAAAGAAAATTCGTAATAAATTAACCTATGATTTCTGTTAAAACTACGTACCTTTTAATGTATAATTCCGAAATAAGGGCAATAGAAGACTAGACAATCTTTAAAATTTTAATTGAACTTTTAATTTGCGATAATAACATACGTGCGCCATTAATAATCATTAGCGCGCCACACGTAGGATCATTGATAACGATTGGCACCCAAAGCGTGGGGCATTAAAAATAATATTTTGATCTGTTTCGGTGACAGATTTGAATTCTTTGGCTTTTCATTTACAGTAATCGATATTATTGAACTAAAGCTCGAATTATTTTTTCTCTGACTACTAAAATGCTAATCGTCTAAATTGCGCAAGTGATATATTATTTATTTATTGATGGGATCATGATTAGGGAGCGGAATCGAGCGAGTCATGACTCATCGCCCATGGGCGCGCTATTGAAATGTTGTATTTTTAAAGAGGTTTTAATTTTATTTATATAATTGAATAAGAAGTGGCTGGTGATTATAAAATACAAAATACCCTACTATTTGTTCATTTTCTCTTCTGTAAGACTTGTTCTCTTTGAATTAAGTACATCCTTGTAGATAGAAAACGTCCCTTCTACATTAGCATACACAATTGCAATGTTATTAAACCTGGATTTCTATTAAAAACTGCGTCTAAGTCACTTGGAATTATTAATAGCCACATCTAATGTGGTTAATCCATTTTTACTTTCTTATACGTAGTATAAGGAAGTATTGTGAAATTTTCGATCTCGAGATTTTGGCAGATGTCCACGTTTTGAAGTCCCCTGATACCGAAAAAGATGTTTTTAAAAAATGTCTGTGTGTCTCTATGTGACCACGATAACCGCTGTAGATATCAATTCCAAATTTTGTATTTACGTGTCTAATCTCCCTCTTGAGATCTGAGTAGTTTTTCAGTAAAATCGGTAGACCGGAAGTAGCAGTTTACTTCAGTGAAAAATTAAATTTTGCCAATATTTCGTCAACTACTAAATTTAAACAAATTTATAAAGAATTTATATGTACTTGAAATTAAAATTGAGAACAATTTTATTTAAAAAGTTTTTCGAAGCTGCTACCGGAAGTAGGTCTTTTATTCCTATCGAAAATCAGTTTTTTGCGAATATTTCGCATGTGATGCTTTTTAGACAAGTACGTTACGGGCATAAAAGTATTTAAAACGTAATTTTCAATATCTTTTGCATAAAAATAATTTCAAAATTCAGACCGGAATTACCACTTTTACTCTTATCGAATAGCGATTTTTTGCGAATATGTCGTAAATTATGCATTCTATATGTATTTATCAAGAATACAAAAGTATTTAGTGCTAGATTTGCAATATTTTTTGAATAAATGAAATTTCAAAATTCGGACCGGAAGTAACACTTTTACTCTTAGGGAGCAGTCCTTTTTTCGAATATCTTGCTAAGTATGCATTCTATAGCGATTTATTAATAATTTTTGTGTAAAAAAAATATAGTATAGTTTGAAACGCTCATACGTATAAGAAAGTCGTGTGGTGGCCACACCTCATTTTTTCTTCTACAGTTCCTTTTTTAGTTACAAAAAGGAAAATTACACTAGGTTGCCACCTGCTTTAAAAAAAATTCTGCATCCCAAAAAAATCCTTTAGAATTGTTTGCAATATCTTATATATTAAGGAACGAAAATCCGTAAAAAATGAAGCTATGATTTCTTCATATCATAAAAAAATTTTAATAATAACAAATAATATATTTGTTTTAAATTTTACCAGCATTAAATGAATAGAACAAATGTACTTATACTAGAAGATGATAATCCCACCTTAATCGTTTTATTTTCTTTTCTTTATTGGCTTTTAAATATTCTAATTTACTTCAAATAATAATTAAAATATTATTAATTAATAATAACAAAAAGTTCAACGGACTTGAGTAAACAATCTCACGAAATATCTACTTGTTACTAACGACTGGCAACAATACAATTTTATTAATAAAGCGCTTGTGAAACCGTGATCAGATAGTACGAGAGAAGGAAAAAAGAGTGTGCTGGTAGTCCAAGAGCAGCAACAGATGAGATGTTACATCAGCACATGACCAAAACTTACAACAATAGTGGAAAAATGTGTTAGAATTGAATGGAAGACTGGATTATAATTGATGCGCTCAGTAGACTGGTTTTGGATATCGTAACAGCGAATTCTTTTCATTCCTTTCGCACTTATAATTTGCATAATTTCCGTGAAAATTAGATTGTCAATCTGCTATGAAGGGTATGGAATATAGGCATGAAACAACTTGCAAGAACATCAATCCAAGAACGTGAAATCGTGAAGTACACGTGCCATCTCTTGCGCGTGCGTCAAATTAAAAATTAATGGATAAAAAGACAAGATAAATATAATTGAATAGGTACATAAATATATTTATTCATTTACAAAATATGTACAGGGTGATTCATCTTCGTGCGGACGGCCGATTGTGAGTTTATGAGAAAAGATATTTCGAGGCTTTTTTTCCTAAGATAGTCACTCGTTAGAAGCACCTGATTTGTTTTAAAAATTAATACTTTTCTCTTTTGCATATTTTGGTTATCGTGGCGTCATCTGAGTTGAATCATTTAACTTAAGTATGTTCGCTATTAAGTCAGCTATCTGTTGTTATAGGTGTCTGTAATTTAAATCACATAATTTCGTAATCTTGAATAGAATAAAATGTACATTTCTAATTATTATTAACAAGTATTTACCAAAACACTTCTACACTATTTTTATTTGCAACAAATTAATAGTAAAACATTATGTCGAACATTGAAATTACATGTTTTCAATATCAGAATCGGAATCCAATGAAAATTCTGCGTTTAGAGTAAATGTGAGATTTTCTACCATATTATCTACAATAATATCAATATCATACATTTTGTTTTCTTCTGTCATGAGATGATAAATATTATTTTTCCATGCAGCAGCATCAACCATATTTAATCCTTGTACCAGTTCAATGGGGTTTAGATTGCAGTGATATGGAGGTAAAGGCAAAACAGTACGACCACTTCTTCTTACTATTTCATCAACGACATATGAGGTTGGATGAGAGGTTGTGTAGTTTTTTGCGAGCTCCATTAATTCAACTTTTAGCATACTGCTATCAGCAAAAAATCCTTTTGATGTTACCCATTCAATCAGTGCCTCCTTTTTCCAGGATGAAATAGGTGACTTTTCTGTTTTACTTGAATGGTAAAGTGCATTATCCATCACTACGACACAACCAAGCTCAAGAGAAGGTAATATATGTTGTATCCATTCAATGAATACCTCACTATTCATATCCTCATGATAGTCTCCCGTTTTCATAGATTCAAATAATAACAAACCACCGTCTACAAAACCAACTTCACTGCCAATATGAAGTACAATTAGTCCCTTTCCTTTACCAGATGGATCTTTTAGGTCAGTAGATAAATAAATGCGTGTCTTGGGTTTAGCACTGTTGTATCTTTTCATATTTTTGTCTTCGTATGACCTGCATTCACCCACGTTTCATCTAAATAATAGATTTGTCTACTTATATTTTTTAAATATCGACGTCTCCATAATACAATATCATTTAGTTCAATTAATATGTTGCTTCGTGTGCGTTTTTCCCATTTGAATCCTAGTTTTTTTAGGATTGTCCAAACTAATGTTCGTTTTATTCGAGGTAAACCGTCACCTCACAAATTTTTGTACAAGTTGGTAACTCATTCCTCAAGAAAAAGGAATGCACATGTTATCTAATTGTACTTTTTTGTGCTTCATCCAATTTATTGTAAGTATGACGATAATTTCTTCTTCTTGGAGGAGAAATTGGAACTCCAGATATTTCCATTTCTATAATAATGCAGTACATTGTATTCTTACTAATACCGACTTCCTCTGTTGTTTGATTGACAGCAGCTGTTTTAGACATATTGTCTTTATGCTTAATATACACATTATAAGCCATTTGCCTTTGTCCAGATCTTATATGTTTCCTTTACGATTTTTTGAAGGACCTGGTAAAACTGCTTCCGCCATACTATAAAATATTAGCGATTACGAAATTAAAGTTAACGAAAATGATAAAATACCTTAACAAATGAATATTTCACATGCGAGTTCTAAGAAGAACTGTTTTTAAGAATATTAAGAACAAATAACTATGCAAAATACGGAAATCGACAAAATCTTTGAAAAAAACTATCAGTAAACAAATTTTTGACAGAACAAGCTAAATGCGATTATTTTGCCGGTGTAGATGCACACTCGATTTCAACCAATCACAAACGATTCTTTTAAGCCCTATCTTTCCCAACGCTCATTTCTTAGATTGAATATACTATAGTAACTGTATTCTTTTAATTTTACTTTCTTATACGTAGTATTGTAATGATGAAAATTTTCGACCTCGAGATTTTTGCAGATGTCCACGTTTTGATGTCCCCTGATACCGAAAAAGTGGTTTTTAAAAAATGTCTGTGTGTCTCTCTCTCTCTCTCTCTCTCTCTCTCTCTCTCTCTCTCTCTCTCTCTCTCTCTGTGTGTGTGTGTGTGTGTGACCACGATAGCGCTCAAACCGCTATAGGTATCAATTCCAAATTTTATATTTACAAAGATAATCTCCCTCTTGAGATCTGATTAGATTTTCAGTAAAATCGGCAGACCGGAAGTAGTAGTTTACTTCAGTGAAAAAATCGAATTTCGCCAATTATTCGTCAACTACTAAGTTTAAACAAATTTATAAAGAATTCATATGTACTTAAAATTAAGTTTGAGACAAATTGTCTTAAAAAAGATTTTCGAAATTCCAACCGGAAGTAGGTCTTTTACTCTTATCGAAAATCAGTTTTTTGCGAATATCTCGCAAGTCATGCTTTTTAGAGAAGTATGTTCCGAGTATAAAAGTATTTAGAACATAATTTTCAATATATATAAAGTAGCATGATTTAAATAAATTGAAATGTTGATTTTTAAATTTTAATTATAAAAGTTGGTTGTGTTTTTTTTTTTAAATAAAAGAAGAAGTTGAGTATACGAAATGACAAAGTGTCACAAAGCTGTCTGAACAGTTTAAATAAAAAGAATAGCAAACGTTGGATGAATTTGATTTACAAAAAAAAAGAAATGAAAGCTAGACAGGTTGATAATTTGTAAACAAAGCGTTAGGTAATATTAATGGAATATAAAAGGAAATAACAAGTCTTAATACTAGATCATAATCTCTGCGTTTCGGCAGAAGATGGTTGGTAGCAGAAACGTTTCATTACCTCACATAATAAAAATACAAGTAATTTCATGGAAACGCCACAACGGCAATGTTAACACAAAATGTGATTTAATATGTACGCAAGAAAATTAATATCATCCAGTACATAAGACTTAGACTATTAAAGTGAAAAATTCGTTAAATACCAAACACAAGGTTTGATTACATGATCATAATTAATTTAAATGAAGGTACTTATTAGCAAAAGTCAAACAATTAAAGATAAAATTAGAAAGGAAATTTTATAATATACAAAAATACACTGAGCTTCCCGAACAAAATTTACTCTTGCAGAAATGATTTTAACTAGCTCAGAAAAATTAAATGAACTTACGTGAAAGTCAAATTTCTAACTTACGGTAATAAACGTGCAAAATTATTATCAAAAACAAGATTAAAATTCAACACATCAAAGAAACATACAATTATTCTAAAGGTAATGATAATACTAGAAATATTACTAATTTAAAGATTTCCACTCCAAAAGATATAGTGCTATGGTAATGAATTTACTAAAATTAGCTTTTAATTAAATATTCGACTCAACATAGAGCTACATAATTACGGTAATGACATAACTAAAATTTTTATTGAACTAAATATTCAACATAACAGTGAGAGCCCTTATAAAATCTTCTTGGGGTCACCCTGTATTCCGCAAAACCAGTTTGCATAACAAAACAAGAAAAATAACGGTAATTTAATTAGGATTAATATGTGACCTTGCAGTTAACTAAGTGGTGCATTAGTTATTATAGCCACTCAAAAATTCTTAGGTCAAATTTAGGTAAGATAAAGTCCAGCACTCTGGCATAAAGTCGTCGAAAATCAGACGTAAATTATGATGTAATTACAACATTAGTTGCACTTAACTGACAAAATGGACGCAGGATGGCCGCAGCGATAACCAAAATGGCGGAGGCCCCCTTGATGAAAATTTCCACCTCAACGGTCAGGATGGACGTACAGGTGCAACTACTGCAGCAACGAATGAAACCTCCACACTCTTCAAGGATAATGCGGGGTGATAATACCAGATATATGGCTACTGAGGGCTTTTGTGCCCGCCAAAAGAATCCTATTAAATTAGAAGAGAAAAGAAACAAAGATAAAATCCCGAAAATTAACACAAGATTTCAAACACTTACCCCAAAATGATAATGGAGATTCCGCGATAAACGACTTCACAAGTCACTCAAAGGTGCAAAATTTAGATTAAGAAAGACCAGCACGTGGCCATACGTGAATTTTAGGTAACGGTATATCGGAAAAAATTCACGATAAATAACCAAAATTAAGGTAACGGTAATTGCTGCTTACTCCAATTAAAGCCGCATTCGCGAAAATATCTACATAGATAATGTACCAAAGTACTAAAGGAAGATAAGCAATTTGCACACCATGTTCTTACACAAGAATCGACTATAAAAGTGCCGTCAAAAAGCGGGAACCTCTTTCATCACAAATGCGCGTCAGCTACACGCATCCCTTCCGAAGCAACATGCCCGGAAATATCTCAAAACGAAAGGCGGGAGATTTCAAAAGAACATAATAGGCACAAAACTAAATTGACAATGAAGAGAGTCAACATCGTGACGTACATAAAATTAAACACAACCCTACACATAACTTAGACGAAAAGAGAATACCGAAACACTCAACAATTGTACGTAGAAATTATAAAGTCAGCAGTACGAGTGGGAATTCACAAGCTAAACGATTGGCAAGCGTGACGCGAACGGTCACCTGAGCGACATAACCAAAAGTTTGACAGAAAGAAACAAAACAAACCTCAAACGTAGATACAATTTATTACGGAAGAAGCGGATACTGCAGGTAACTATTGAAATATCCAAAATCTTAAATCACGCTACAAACGGCGGTTAAAAAAAACCGACCTCCTAATGTTTTGCAGCTAAATCCGCGTAGCCATAACCTTCCAAGGAAAGATGTTAATAATAACGCAACAAGGCAGTCAGGGAAGATGAACGCTTGCTATGAACAAATCAGTCCACGGAAACAATTCACGTATGCCCGCTAATACACAAGATTCCCTTATCTAATACTCCTTACATTTTTAGTGACATAAATACGAAGGAGAATTTAATCAGACGTACAAGAGAGTCTATGTCTAGGAATACACATAAACACAGGCGACAGTAAATACAACGAGGCTGACTGATGTGTCGATGAATTTAGGAACACAAATAAATGCACTTCGCAGAGTTCGGAAGTAATAAATAAGCAGATCTTGTTAAAACTGAAACAAGGCGTAAAAAGTAACTGCAAATGCAGATAATTCGCATCTACAGGTAGGGTAAAATAAGCTAGAGATAAGATAATTAGAATTAGTTCACAAGATACAGAGTTTCCTTCACATAAAGAGTGTATTTGCCCGATCGATATTACATATTACACATGTGTCAATCTCACGGTTCGTGACTTAGGGCTCCAACAGCACAATAGTAGTTTTAGCACACGCACGGGCATACAACAAACGATCTTTGCCAACCGGTAAACCAAACGAGGTACAAGGTTCGTTCAAAAAGTCTCGAGCTCAACAAATTCTACGCACTTAAACAAAGACACATAATCTTACGAGAACTAAATACAAAAGTAAATTTTACAGCATAACACAAGCTATTGGGAATAAATTTTTAAATGGTAAACAAATAATCAGACAAAAAGTTACATTGGAAATAAATTACATTTTTAGTGTTTGTGAGAAAAATTGTAAAACAAATTTTATGTACCCCCTTTATGGGGCTGTATCTTAACAAGGGATGCTCCATTGAAGTTATTTTATATGAAAGACCCTATCTCTTTTTCGCTAAGGAATCACCCCCTGAAATGTTTTACACTTATTTTGTTACACCCTGTATACACATATATATGCATGTATGTATACTAATAGAAGAAGCTCCAAGTTTAACATTTAGAAGATATAACCTTTCAGTAAATGTTAAGTAAATAAAAATTACAATGTTGGGGTTATCATCTTGAAATATTATAAAAATAGAAAATGACAAAGATACTACCGGAACTCCTTTGCTCAATACACCAATAGATGGTGGATCCTTGTCATTGGATATAGGCACCTAATGATTTTTTGTATTACGCAAACATTCAATGAATAAGTATCATATTAATAAACAAACGCTTTCTAATATAAAACTAAATGTCAAAGTTCGTTTTTGTCATAGCAGTGGAGTGCTAAATGAATTTAAAAAATAAAAGTGGTATACCAATCGTATTTAATTTTTTTTTTCTTAGCGAAAATAGAAGATACGGAATTAGAAATGGATATATTTATTACACAAAAAAAGTGGGCTGTTAATATCACAAGTAAAGTTATTGATAATTATTCTATTTAAATAATGCTCTTCCTTATATACAAATATTCCTATAGATCAGGCAAAAACTATTGTTACAAAAAATGGAAACAAATATAAAAACATGCTAGTTTAACACTAACGGAATTTCTTAAAGCATTAGAATTGAAAATATGTTGAATATCTTCAACATATTTAAAATAAAACTTCATTTTCAAAGAGATAGAAGAAATTCACCAAATTTTACAACAATTCAACAGCTTCTAAGAAAAAATTTGTTTTACTATAGAAATTGAAAAAAATAATTCAGTAGATTTTTTCGATACAACCCTAAATAAGACACAACACCACAAATAAAATCCTTACAAAATGGCGTACCAAGAAACACACACAAAAACTGTCATCACAAACCAGTAGATCGGGCAATAAAATTAACAACCCCCATATATAGAATCGAGATATTAAATAAGGTCAAACGAACGCTAACCAACAATAATTATCTCGCAGAATTAATAAACAGTTTGCCTAAACTTACTGGTAATATTCAAGTGAAAACGGGTTCATTCCATTATGTACTTACAAAGGTGGTATACACAGAAGAAAGGTATGTAACAGTGTGCTGAGTTCCTTTACAGCCAATAACGAATCAATAAATAACAAACCACATCCAATACCTATAAAATTAAATAAAGAGATGTAATCGTTTGACCTAAAAACTAAGTGTGCTAAAACAACACGGTGTGTACTTCAAGTGAAACAAGCCTACGCCATTAATCATCCGCATATTGCGATTCGCAAGGTGTGATGAGAGAATTTAGAGAAATTGAATGTCAATATTAAATTGTGTCTATGTGTTAATAATCAAATATAAAAGGAAAAAAAATAAAACAAACCGACACCTAAGTAAGAGCTGTAACAGAACATTAGAACATTTGCGCGTTCTATATATTCTTTGTTACTCTTCAATGTAAATCAAATGTGCGAAGCGCATGACCAAAATAATCCTTATAAATTTCCTTCTGGTATTTATTTTGTAGGTGATTGTTTACAAGAAGAATTTATGAAAGTTATTTACTTTGTTGAACCGTGAGTTGGTAGTATTAAATAGTAAATATAATTGGAACATTCGTCTTGTTTGTTTATCCATTTGGTCAAATATTGAACAGAATAGGTCGTTTCATTAGCTTAAGATAATTAAAAAGTTTCTTTCTATTTAGTTCCTATTGTATTTCGTTTGGTAATTGTCTGTTGTTATTTTTAATCGATGTAATTTAAAATTCAATGAATGTAGCTATCGGAATGTTTGTTGATCTATATAAATTAAGCTTAAAGATGATATTTATTTAAGAAAGTACTAATTTCATGTGACATACTTGAATTATATTGTTAGACTGTGCTTTTCACTTTTTTAACATAAGAAATAAACTAAAACTGACAGCAGGCGTAGAATATTTGGTTAAATTAATTTGATAGTATTTATAGATCCTATCAAACAACCTACAGATATTTCTGCATTTCGTAGGTTAACAGTGGTTTATTCTCTTTTATCCTTCTTACTCTTGTGCAATATTTTCTCTGCTTCTTATATAATATTGTTTATCTATCCCAGCAAAACACCTGCAGTGGAGTTTTTGATGGATGAGGTAATAAATAAAATAGGCAAACGATATCTTAAAACAACATTTTTTAAAGTCCTTTTACCATCATGGTCCGTAAAATCAATTAGCTTGAATGAAAAATATTACAGCATAAATAATTATTTACGTTATAAATTATCAACAAAGTAATTAATTAAAATAAAATAATCCTAGTCCAAGTTTTTACTGTGGTTAAACATGATGTTCTTACAGTCACGAATAAGTAGTTCATTCTTGATTCAGATTCATAGATCAATCAGACATTCACCCTCTAGAATCTATTTTAAATCCAGTGAGCGCATATCCAATTCATACTACCCCCTGCCAGAATTACGAACATATACAGTAACTATTCACATGCGCTGGCATTGTTAACACGATTGTGTATTTTCACGCTTAAAAGTGTCATCACCAGCAAACACAATAACGTTTGTCGCTTGCACAGACCCTTATATCATCAACCTTTAACTGGTTTATTCTACAAGTGCCTGTCCAAGTAAATAACTACTACTATATAAACACATAGCCCCAATATGAATTGCTTTACAGTTTAATGTTGAGAGAACGAAACAAACAATGTACGACATCATATTTAAACTATTCCCCAGGTATAACACCAAACGCTAGTATGCCAGGGTCACATCATTGGTTTCTCTGAGATTTTGAGTTCTGCACATTAGATTACATCATCGACTAATAACGTTTTTATCAGCTTGTCTGTTCGTACATTCATCTCTATGTAGGTTATAAATACTTACATATAAGCGCTTACGTATGCTTGATATTAGCTCATATACAGGTTAAAATTGGTCTGGAGTTTACATGTGGTAGTATGGGTAATAGGAAATAACCTTTCGTTTTTTAATTGGCACCCGGTACGATTTGTTGTGTTGAATTTTGTATGATTAACAGTTCATTGTTGAATATTTATAGAAATTAAATAATTACGTGCATAATTAAAAGTTTAAAGGTTATATTCTCCTGAATTATCGTCAAATATTATTGTTATTATACAGGATAACTAAAATTATGGGAAAATAATATTAATTATGAAATAAAATTTCGGGTTAAGCAATGCATCCCAGATGGCTTGGCGTATGATATTTTTTTTCTAATAAATCCAATAGTTCAAATTTACCATAAAACGTGATGAAGCAGTGATTAGTGGCCTTAAAACTATTGCTAATTTGCTTAGGAAATATTTTGTTGACACGCCTCTGAATGTTATGAGTTGAGTTGCTGATGATACTAACAGAGTTAAGGTTCTCCATATTCTGACAAATTAAAAACAAATGATAATCATGCCCAGATGAAGTTCTTTTGGCACTAGTGAAAGGGAATTGATCCGACTATTGCCAAGCCTTTACAGTATTTTTTAAATTTTAATTTTGAAAAAGGTAAAAGTGATCCTCTATATAAGAAGGGTGGTCCCAAGGATTCAAAATCTAAAGAGAATCAAATTTTGAAATATAAAACTGCATTAAAAACACCATATAGATAAACAAATTTTTCGGCAATACCGTTGAAAAAAGCAACTGCAGGCACGTGTTTCTGACTCATTGTTCGTCGTCAGTGCAATATTGGCAAGGAAAAAGGCGGCACATAACTTTGGAGATAATAAGCAAGAATAGGAGACCATACAGGTAATAGATCATCAAATGTAGATTCATCTAGCTTAACCACATTTGGTGGTCTATTGCTTGTATGGTCTCCGATTGCTATTTCTTGTCCCGAAAATTATCCTGCCTTCTTCATTAGCTACACTGCACTGACGACGATCAATGAGTCGAAAACACGTGTCTGCTGTTGCTTTTTTACGCAAAAAAGTATATATCAGCCTCATCACTATACCACTAGAAATAAATTGGGCTATCCCAGATATCGCTTGGCTTTGACGGATGGTGGTCTAAATTATTCCAGTATGAGATACGTTAACCATTTATAATAATAAAATAATTAATAAGCTTAATCAACATAAAAGGGCTACTTTTCAATTATTATGTGATAATGAATCCAACAGCACGCTGGAGTACCTATTTTGACATAACAACCAAGCTGTAATTTTTTCTTTTCTTATGGAATTGTTTTCTTTTTCTTTTTATTATTACTTGTTGTCGCTATTATTATTATTATTATTATTATTATAATTATGTGTTTTTATCATACTTAAATTCTCGGTGACATTTGCAATCTATTTGTTTGTTTACTGATTTGCAATAATAAACTTTACTTTACTTTTACTTTAATCAATTTTGACTACTTTCAAAGTGAAATTAAAACACAAAAACTAATGATGTTTTAAATACATATGTTAAACTATCTTTAGTAAAGACTTTGTATATGTTTCTAAACAAAACGTCATTTGTAATACAAATATAATTTTTAAAAATCATTGTCATTTTCCTATAGAATTTCGAAAACATTTCAAACAGCACTTGTAAATCCATTACCTGTATAATTGCGCAAGGTTATTCCTACAATTGGCTAAAGAAATTCTACATAGAGGATCAAGAAGAACAAATTAAAACATAATTATTTCTTATTAGTACATATCTAATTGTAATTTATAATATTGTTAACCTATTAAACCTATATCATCATGTGAAAATATAACCTTCTAATTCTTATTTTAATCTGTCTGAGATTTGTAATGTTACATATAAAACTGTATGTAATTCATGTATGTTCCGTTACTTTTGCTAAATGAAATGTTAATTACTAATTATATAGATAGTGTATCAGAAACATCAAAGAAACATGCGCGTATTATGTATAATTACATAGAAAGACAATGAGGCAAAATAATCATGAACTTGAAGTATCGGGATATTCCAATAATTATAAGATATTTATAAAAATTCCGAGTAACAAGTTAGCACTTATCTAAAATGAGAATACATTTTAAAGTAATAGCGTTAACTAACCGATAGCTTTCTTTATTAAATAATCACAAGTATTTAACGTAGTCATCAAGTTATAATTTTCCGTCCATATTTCTAACATATTAAAACAACAATTAAAAGTGCTTGCTGTCGTAGACAACCGAGCGTGCTGTTTCGTTAAAATGTTTGTGTTTTGAAAAATTGAGATTGTTATCTCTATTAGCTTGGTCTTTTTTTAAAGCCGTCGAGTTTTAGACGGTATACACATGAGTGAGTCAAATAACTGAAAAGTTCTATGAATATAGTATCGGGCTACAAATAGTATTTATTGTATTCAAGCAGGCATTTGATAGTCCGAAGCGAGAGCAGAAAAAAAATTAAGTGTGGCCACCACACGACTTTCTCGTCTCGTCGTTCTATTTTATTTAACACTCGCACATAAAACTGGTAAATATCTTGTATATTTTCTATCTTCCTGTTGTAGGTGTGCTTTGTAGGAGTCTTCCTTCGCCAGTAGAGATTCCTGTAGCTTCTTTAATGGCTATATGCACAACAATAACTTTTTATATGAATATATGATGAAATGTACACATTTAACACATGGTTGGCGGTCGATCTTTATGTAAACAAATTTATTTACTTTCAAGGTTCTAACAACAATTTAATACGCTATCGACCGCTATGTGTGGGTCGACTTACTCTTTAATTAGTGGACCTTATTACATTTACTTTAACTGTCTACTTAAAAGCTGGTGACCGATCTCTTCGAAGGCCCTCAGTGGACTTACTTATTTTAAGTCTAGTTGTCCACGTTTTCCGTTCAAGTCTCGGTGTTCCCCTTTTTTCTACAACGCCCCTGCTCATCTCTTCTTTCACATACATTCCATCATGCACTGGCGAGATATACACAAAGTCAACGATAACAGAACTTCGGCAATGACATAAACACTTTGTGCCACAAGTCTTATAATTAACATTTGCTTATTTAACTAGTGCTTAACTTAGATATACATTTAGGATAAACAGTTCAAAGAAATATATTATTTGGTTTGTAATACATAACTTTAAAAATACAAATCATATGCGTATTTAAAATTTATAAAATCATTATACCGTGCCGTCACACCGTAATGTTTTATTTAATTCACTTGAACTCTGCAAGTTTTGAAATATCCCTCAGAGATCTTATTCAACTTCTAGTTAGTAATCCTGGCAATAAGAAACACTAAATTACCCACTTAACATCATCTGCAATTTACGATATTATTATATCGGACTAATCTAAAATCAAACTGCAGACGGGGGGGGGGGGGGGGGACTAGAAAACTAGTTTGAAGATGAAACGCGTTCCTGGAGTAGCATTAACAGCAAGCGCCATAGAAAATCCTTTTGCCCCTCTTGGGTTTTTATAGGCACAACAACGTCCGTCCATCGTTGAATCGCCGTTTGCTCTTTTTCTTCCAGTTTAATGGTTCGCATTTCAGCGCTACGCCGCGAAGGAACAATCTGCCCGCTTCATCGCTAAAAATAAATTGAAGAAAGAGGAACAGGTTGGTCGTATTTATGTACATGAGAGATAACAGGTTGCCGGGAGATTTTTTTCAGAGCGGGTAAGAGATCTTTGGCCTATACGGACGACATTGGCGCCTTTCGCTCTCTTTGGATCATCGTTATATAGGTGTTCGTTTGTATCTTTTCTCGTTTATGTAAATATTTCTAAGTTATTAAGCAGTTCTTGTAGAATGTCGACGTGATTATAATGGGAAGTATAATAAGACTAAATCGACATTAACTATCAAACATGCATAGATTTGCAAAAAACAGAAATTTTGTTTTTCCATTTTGATAGAAGTTATTAACATAAATACAATCTCAATACCAAATATGTACATATATAAAAATGCAAGGAATTAATATAGGTTTGGGGTACCGAAGGAGCATATACGTGTTTCTGAATTATTAGTCTTCATCAGTTCGGAATAGCTACGAAAGTGTGTGTTAATTAAATAATATGTGTAGTATTGAAAAAAAAACCTATACCGAAGCATGTAAATATCATATTTTCAGCCATGCTTATTAGTAAAAGCAAGTATAGATTTTATTGACGTACGTGGTAATTTAGCTGGCCTTGCAGACCTTGTTTTGATCTTTTCCGTAGCTTGCGCGATGATTTGGTTAAAATCCATGTATGAGAAAGTCTGGGCAGAAGAGGTTGTTGGCGCGATTGAAGAACAGGCAACGAGACCAAAAAATAGCAGCTTAATAACTCGAAGGCCCAATAATTCGTCTTCATAAAACTGTTAGCCAGACGCCTATTTTTTGTGGATGTAGCGTAGTTTCCACAAATTCATGAGGGTTTTCGGCAGAATAAATTCTCATATTTTGCTTGTTTAAATATTCTGAAAGATGGAACCAAGTCTCATCCTAAAAGAAGCATTTGTCGAGAATGTCATTGTTATTTACGTTATTCAAAAACCATTGACAGTAGTACTGTGGTCTCGTACCAAAATCTACCTGTCTGAGTTTCGAACTGCTTGAATTTTATATGCAAACAACTTTAAGTTTAAGTAAAATAATATGACATGTTCCCACTGACAACTGAACTTCTTGAGAGAGCTTTGCTATTGATTTTTACTTTCTTATACGTAGTATAAGGAAGTATTGTGATGACGAAAATTTTCGACCTCGAGATTTTTGCAAATATCCACGTTTTGAAGTCCCCTGATACCAAAAAAGTGGTTTTCAAGAAATTTCTGTGTTTGTGTCTATGTGTCAGAGTGTGACCACGATAGCGGTCAAACCGCTGTAGATATCTATTCCAAATTTTGTATTGACGTATATAATCTCCCTCTTCAGATTTGATTAATATTTCAGTAAAATCGGGAGACCGGAAGTAGCAGTTTACTTCAGAGAAGAAATCGAATCGGTCGCCGTAATCAAAATAAAGAATCTGTGGGACCTTGGACATTGTTTTAATTTCATCTCTTAATTATCCACCCACACATGGCCCATCATACCAATATGATAATTTTAAATATCTTTTGTATAAAAAAAAATTCAAAATTCGGACCGGAAGTACCACTTTTACTCTTAGCGAGTAGCACATTTTTTCGGATATCTTGCAAAGTATGCATTCTATAGCGATTTATTAAGAGAATGAAAGTACTTAGAATAGGATTTTGAATAATTTTTGTATAAAAAAATTCTTACAATTCTATAGTTTGAAACGCTCATACGTATAAGAAAGTCGTATGGTGGTCACACCTCATTTTTTGGGTAAGTTGTCCATTCGACGTTGAATATGCTCTATACAATCTGCCGTTCATTTTCTGGATGCTCTACCGCTAGATTTACGAGTTATTACCCCTGTTTCACCAAATTTAATAACACAAGCATGAATATGTTTTTGCAGTTGTGCGTAAGTACTTGGCAGATTAGGAAATGTTACCGGATATCCTGTAAGCACTGATTGATGGAATAAACCTAAAATCCATTTTCTAATAATTTAACGAGCTCTACAGTAAACTTTCAATAATAAATATTTTATGTTGTAACTCTAACATTATAATAAAATAATTTAAAAAATATAAGCGTCTCTAATTTGAATTTTAATATGACAATTGTCAGAATTTGACGTTCGATTACTTAAGTACATATTTAAAAAACAGCCTACTTTAATGAGGTAAGATTTTGAAGACACGGTAATATACACTGCGTTTCAGCCAAATGGAATAAATTCGATAATAAATAAATGGGAGAGTGTTCGAGAAAACGCTCGGACACGTCGATTGGTATTTTTAGTTGTGCATTTTTTTCAACAGAAACTTTTTATAAATGCTGTGTCATGAAACAGTGGCCAATACCAACTTTCTTATTTTAAATGCAACATCCTGTATATTATTCAATTTTTGGATACTTCAGACATATTTCATGTACATTTTCGTATACATAACTTCTACTTTTTCGGAAATATTAAGTGTTTTCAGATTGCAAAAATTAACATTATAAAGAAAGAAAATTGTTTGATTACAGAAATTCGCTACAACACACTCAAACACTAACAAGTACTCTGTTTATTTCTTGATAATGTAAAAAAAGATACAAAAAAAACATTCCTTTTTACCGATATGAAATAAACAAATACTGTAAAATATTTTGTTTACTTTTGTTTAAAACGCCTGACCTTAGCAAATTGTTGTCTGCCTGCATGAGAATTTAGTTGTCAGTGTTATAGTCGTTTGAATTTCGTTAACTGCATATCAGAAAAATGGTTTATTTAACAGAAATGCACAAAATAACAATTCTACACATGAATGGTTATGGAGATAACATACGGACACATATGGAAGCTTCTCGCTTATTTCATGAAAAATTTCCAAATTTGCCGCCTATATCCCAAGGGACGATTAGTAAAATGGAAAAGCAGTTTCGCTAGCTTGGACATGTAAGGCAGATAAAAAAAGCAGCTGTCAATGCAATAAGTAATGCTAACAAATTGCATATTATACTTGAGTTTAAGAAAAACCCACATACTTCTAGTCGACAAGCAGCCAGAATGTTTGATGTTAGCCATCCATCGATAATAGCAAATAATGAAGATACTCTAATTGCGTACTTTTGTGAAAAGGTCCGTTTTATGTATGATATTTATTACAAGCACTAATTTTAAATATTCTTCCAGGTGAAAACTCATAAATGCTCAACACTCTGGTCAGTGTATTCGATGGTGAAATGCACTCTACAAGTAAACGAAAACGTAGACGTTTCTGCCTATAAAAAATTGTTGGCCTATCTGAAACGTCAAAATGACGGTTATGTACCAAAAAAATCAAAAGTTTTGTCAATTGATAATGTAAAGGGTTTCTTAAACAATGATCCTGATAAGAGTTTTCTCCTTATGAAGGTAGTGACAATCGTTGCGTTGCAAGGAGCCTGTCGGGCGGAAGAATTACGTCTCATAAAAGTTGATGATATAGAAGATACCGGGCGTATTTTGGTGATTACATTACACGATACAAAAAACCAAAAAAAAAGCGTGTCTTCACAGTAACGTCGGAAACTGGTATAAATGGTATTGAGTTTTACAGAAAGTATTTGAATTCCAGTTTAATCAACTGTGATCAAATAGAAAATTGCATTTATCTTAAGGACTAACAATAAAACGAAACACCATGTAGGTGATATGATTTTAAAAATATGTGGAAATGTTGATGATTTTATTGTAATAAAATTAAAATCGCTTAAAGAAAACAGCACGCATATATAACATTTAAAATTCCACCCATATCACAGCGCGTTTTTTTTTATTAGCGTGATGCAAGAAAAAAGGCACGTTCACAAAACATTTCTTTCTGTAAGTAAATATATTACGTTCATGCCTTCATAAACATTAATGTGTTTCTTATTTCTGGTTTCTCCGGCAACTTGCGCAGTGTAAAACCTTGAACGCGTAATAATAAAAATCACCATACACACCTACCTTTTATTATCAGATCGATCGGCTAAGAGGAAAAGAAAGAGATTGAAATGAAATAATGATACGAAAATGCAACAGAAAAAAAAGATCAGAACTTCGAAGGCTAACCGTGTGGCGTTTTTCGAATGCCAGTTGTCTGTTTAGTGTCCGTTTACAAAGAACAAACCAAATACTTTAATTTATTTGTGATGTTGGCTAACATTTAATAACTAGAATCCACAGTGAATAAAATTATATTACTTTTGTAGGACTTCAAGGTAAAAATGTATGAATTACATAGAATTGTAGCTTCAGCCCTGCAGATTTCAAAGCTGCAATTCGTCAAAAATTCGTATGGTGCAAAACGGCACTATTAAAAAAAAAAAAGTTCCTACTGTGCCAAAAAAATGTATGCACTTTTGTGCAAATTCTTTTTAATTTTGAAGACCGAAAAAGAGTTTGCATATGAAAATAGACGTAAATCCCGTAAGCTGAAATTGCGAGGGTTTCATATTTATGCGGATTTCTTGTTTCGATGACCGCTTAAATTATAAATAAATTCGTACGATTTTTGCTTTACAGTAAACGTCAATTTAGATGGCGAGCGGTGGGGGTAAGTTCTCGCAGCATTAGCAATAGTGGGACAAATATAGTCTGACACTATTGGATAGTCTTCAGTAAGTGGGCGTACGCGTTCTTAAAAACGACAACAGAGCATTCCCACCGTTCGTCTTCTTATTTGGCGTTTTCTGTACGTCGTCTTATCTCGTGAACTATAGCATTTAGCCAAATGCGTTCTTGTAAAATTGTTGATACATTCTTCGCAATTATCACTGATTCATGTAATACTTTATTAAAACCTTTTTACAATGATATGTGTAGGTCACGTCACTAGTTAATACAATATATAACTAAAAGAATAAGTATGCAAATACAATTTGCTAGATTACATCATTAAATAACAAAAAACCATACATAATACAAACAAAATACATTGCAAGTACTACAATGAAGAAAAATATTGCTCCATGGAGCAACAACCTTATTATTAGGGCACGGACATGACCGGTTTATACTACTATGAAGTTGCGATGTAGAAAGGACGTTTTCTATCTACAAGGATGTACTTAATTCAAAGAGAACAAGTCTTACAGAAGAGAAAATGAACAAATAATAAGGTATTTTGTATTTTATAGATCACCAGCCACTTGTTATCCAGTTATATAAATAAAATTAAAACCTCTTTAAAAATACAACATTTCAATTGTGCGCCCATGGTCATCAACCGCTCGTGTCCGCCCCCTAGTAATAACTACATTGTTAAGATTTAAAAGGAAACACATAATTCATATCTAGTATTAATATAATTATCCAAGTCCAATGTCTTCATTATTTTATAATATATATTGCTATATTTTTTAAACCATTTAACAATAATTTTTTATATTCTTATCGTTCTTTCGAGTTGAAAATGTGCCAATTTTAGCTACTGAATATTACTTTCCTGTTAAAACTGCACATACACATAACTTTCAATTACTATGTCTTCAGTGGCTCGACAACAAAATCCTGCAATAATATATTGAATGATTTGGGACGAACAACAATATTGAAAGTGCAACCATATATCACAAGATTGGTCGATTTTCTAAATACAAAATCATCTATATCCTTCAACCATTTATATACTTTGCCCTATGCTATTAAAACTTAATGTTACCTTTTTGGAGCCTAACACATTAATCGTTCAATATAGTTACATATTGATAAAATCTTTGCAGTTTGACTTCTTATGAAAAAGTCAACTTTAAATTGTGAAGTTATTGTAAACACGATACCATGATAGACTTTTTCGAACATTTAGTTTGTGCACATTTCACTAGCGTTATTTTATATGGATATTGTCTGCTGGGTTTATGTATTTTTTTGTGTTTAGGTACTCTTGTAATAAAAACAATGTCCACTTTATAGGAATAGGGGAGAGTGGGGTATAATGATCCCTCTAAGACAAAACACGTCGTAGGCGAAGTACGGTATGAGCAAAAAAATTGAATTTATTGTAACATAGAGAGCATACTTTTCTTAGCACTTTGGTATGGTCGTCAAGGTTGAATCATTAAAAACCATTTATAGAAATGGATACAATGTATACTTTGCAAAAGGATCATTTTGCCCCAAGGGTCGAGGTAAAATGATCCCATGAGGCGGGTAAAACGATCCCACCCCCCAGTAAAAGCATTTTTGATTGACACAGTTACTATAAGTATAGCAACACATTAGGTAAAGATTTTTAATAAAGTTGTTTTTACTGCAAATACAAAAATAATATATTTTCTCAAAAAAAAACATAACAAAATATTCTTTAGGAACTCAAAAACTTTGGCATAAAATAATGATTAAACTAAAATTTAATTTGTTGTTTAGCAGGGGCTACTTGAGTACGGAATACACATCTGGTACATGTATAATCCTCATCATCGTCGCTAACTGCTGCACATTCATCATGTGCCCATCCGCGACACGTAGTGCATTGGATCCAACCTTCTTCACTGATAGACCTTTTAAAACTTCCATCACACAATATGCATTCAGTGTCATCTGAATCGTCACTACTACACCCACTACTCTCCCGCAGCTTTTCTTTTACTTTACTTTTCTTTGGTCTTTTTGAAGTCTTAGCTGCTTTATTTTTACCCAGTCTTGCTTGTTTTTTCTCCTTCCTCCTTTTTTCGGTTTCATATTTTTCCATCTTTTCTTTTTCGAGGCTATCCTTGTATGGAGTGCTCGTGAGAATTACAGTACCAGTTGACTTGCGTTTATTCCTACTTCTTTTCTTGTCAATTTTCGGAAGAGGATGACAAACGGAGGGAGTAGTAATAGTAAATGAAGAATTATTATTGTGCTGTTGTGATTCGGGTTCCAAAATGACGGAATCTGGGCGCGAACTTGAACCTGGAGTAGGACTTTCTTGACGTTTTTCTTCTACAACGTTGCCTAGATGCGAACTTGGACCTGCAACAGGATTTTCTAGACGTCATTTTTGTAACACATCTAAGTTATCTAAAACCGGAGCATTTCGTTCTTCATTTGGTTCTTCTGTAACGTCTGCAGCTATGAAATCGACATCCGTAAACGTTTCTGGATTAAATGGAACCATACCAGTTTTTCGAAACCCATTGATAGCGTTTATCGGTGTAGAAGCTTTCAAGTATGCTTCGCAAAAGACGCTACTTATTTGAAACGTGGTAATAGTCCTTCCAGGGTGATTGTTCATCCATTTTTCTAGAGCTTGGTCCAAGTAGGTATTTAAGGGGAACATAACTCCAACGTCTAACGGCTGGAGTTTATGTGTTGTGTGAGGTGGCAGACACAACAAAGAAACAAAGTTGTCCCTTGCTTTTAAAATTACATCCAAATTTTTGGTATGTGTTAAGTGTCCATCCAAAACAAGTAATACAGGGTCATCTTTAGAGGGCTTAACAAAACTCACAAAATGATCGAACTACTGTTTAAATAAGTGAAGCTTCATCCACCCACTTTCGTTACATGCGAAAATTGTACCTGGAGGGGCCCCGTCCATTAATTCAGCTTTCATACGTTTTCTGCTGAAAATAAGCATGGGTGGTATAAAATTTCCAGCTGCTGAAATACAAATGACCGCTGTTGTAGATATTCCACGTTCAGCTGACGTAATGCGTGCCACTTGCTTTCTTCCTTCCTTCGCAAATGTCTTGGAATTTTTTCCAGGAACTGTGGAAATTGATGTTTCATCTACATTGAATATTCTGTGGGAAGGATAATCATATCGTTCTCTTAAGTCTTTCAGAAGACCAAAAAACTTCGTCACCACTGGTTTATTGAAAGCTCTTGCGCGAGCGGCAGTAGTAGACTCTGGACTTCGCAGACTAATATCTGGATGTCTTGTTTGAAAACCAGATAGCCAGTCTTTTCCGGCGGCCATTTTTATCTGTGAAAATGGATGTAGTATATTTTTTTTTCGGCCAACTGAAAGGCCAAACGACGAAGATCTAGGGTTGTGATGCCATACATTCTTGTTTCCAGATCAAGAATGTGTTGTACCAACTCGTCTTCTTGATCTGGACTAAAGACCGTCTTCTTGCTGCCAAGATGTTTTATACTACTCGTGGCAATTTTGTTTTTATTTTTGGCTCGACGTTTTAATGACATAATAGGAACATTGAAGGTTTCTGCTGCAGTTTTGATAGGCAGTCCATTTTTAAACTCATCCAGAGCATTTTGCATACTCTCTGGATTCCAACTTTGTCTTTGCGTTTTTCGTTGGTAGTGACGTGGCATTCTGAAAAAGTAAAAAATCTCAAGAAGAATAACTGAAATAAAACAATAAATGGGGGTAAAATGATCCCAGGATCATTTTATACGACCCATTAGGGATCGTTTAACCCCAAACGCACATTCTGACTTTCACCTAACCTAACAATTTTCAGTGAGAAAATAGACCCTAACTACTTAAGGATTTTGAAGTCCAACTATACCATTAGAAGTTGTGCACAAACTCGATTCGATAAATAACAATACATAGATTTAATACTGATACTACGAAGCACTTACCTTATATTGGAAAGTCACAACACAGAACTGCAAACCACGAGTTTTTAAACAGGCTTGAACTGATCGCATGGCGTGTCCGTGAGTACAGAACACTTTAATTTCAATATTCTGTCACTGTAAACTAGATGGCATCATTAGTTTTTGTGAAATGAGGTGGGATCATTTCACGTCCAGGGATCATTATACCCCACTCTCCCCTACCTGTCCTTGTTGGCTTCATAGAAAAATCACATTTCATCATCCATAGAGAAAACTGTAATGTAAATCTGCACGATCATTGTTTTAAACAGTATCATGTTGTTGATTAAGTTAACAATTTCCTAGTGATATCTTCCTAAAACCTATCATTTAAGTTTCTTAAGTGAACTATTCAATTTTTTAATATTAAAAATTATGTATATGGCTTAGGTGGGGCATGGCACAAAAAAGGTTGGGAAACAGTGATCTAGAGCATCTTTTGTGTAATGGCAGAACACAAGCAGTTTTTAAAGCAAACCAATCTGCTTCAAAGGATTTTTGAGAAAACTCGTTTCAAATATTTTGACGTATTAATTAATTTTTTTTAATCAGATATTTTTTCTATGTTTGATTATCCAGCGAGGTAGATTACTAAATTCTTCATAAGTTGACGATGAAAGGTATTCTCAAAATTTAAAATTAACAAAAACATCTTGCATCAAAAATCTGCCATTTTTCAACTATTCTCAGATCCACTGTCGAGGAATTTCAAATTAGATACAGGATGCGAAGTTAATACATCGATAATATCTGATTAGCAGTATTCTGTGAATGGCTCTATTTATTTCATTACTACAATGACATATTTTAAAATGCATACCGTTTTGCAACTGACATCTTACGAATGGTAAGCGATTGTTTTACACATTCACAGAATACCACAGCCTGTTAGATTTTAATTCTTGTGTGAACTACCTACATTCTACATTAATTTGCATTACACACGCCTAACTGGCATACAGAGAGAAAAAGGATTTAATCCTATAGAAAACATTTTCTCACATTATTTAAACTCAACAAAAAAAAAAAAATTACGTCTGTATATGTTTCACCCACAAAAATATAGAAGAAAAAAATGACACAATTTTATTACATCCATGTTGCATAGATAGATTTGTATGTACATAATCTTATCCTACACGAAAAAATTAAATTGTAATTATAACAGGAACTGGTCTAGTAATGGTGTGTTACCTGTACAAGAAAAAAAAACGTACGCAGAATTAATTAAAAACACTGTTGGCGTTTTAGCGAAGCGAGAAACATTATCACCAGTTTCTTTATTTCAAACATGTATGTAGGCCGACCTAAAAATCAAGTATGCTGTGCCTCGAATCGCGTATTGTCATCATGACAGAAATTAAATTACAGAACGTTCTGTTTCTTAACCTTATTGAGTTTGGCTTAGATTAAAATCAATGTTTTGTAAAATTTCGTTTTGTTCTTCTTGCCTTCAACCAATGCAACAGGTTGAAATGCGTAAATTATATCTGGGTATAGATGAGATCTCCGATTCATTCTATTTGCCTACTTCTCAAAGATATACATATTGTTACATTGCCTCAAGTTGTACGACGAGTTGTAAAATGTAAAACATAATCATATTATCCTCAAGTTGATAAAATGGTATTATTACGTGATTGGTCCAGGGGCATTCTATGATAACAATTACGTTCGTTGATCTCGTTTCTAGGATTTCCTAGTTGTTGACATTTATTTAAAATTATTGGGGAATTTTATGACACGTGTCACTTATTTTGTATATTTGTAAACATCTAGTGTGTTTTTATTTTGTAGTCTACTAGTAAAGAACTCTTAAAGATTGTTAATCTTTTTATGGTCTAATTTAGTCGAAAATTTCACAGAATTGTGGACATAACTATAAAATAACATAATCATACAATATACCGTAGTCAACATATTTTAATTTCTGATACGAAAGTAGAAAGAGGAAAAGAGCGCGACGAAATTAACTAAAGATAAACATATAGCGAGGCTGCCAAGACAGTACACTCGACAAATGTTTCCTATGAAATGTAAGGCGTGAGGGTCCCCCGATACTGCGTTGCTTTACCACCACTGTTAGCAAGCGGGCATCGCTGCATATTATAAGGTCATCTTCTGCATGGGATAGAAGTATAAACTGAAATTAAAATTTGACGACTACGGTATAAAAAGAAACCATTGCAACATGTTAAAATTTGAAAGCCGCTGTTAGCTTCTTCTTCAACAATTTATCAATTAGGTTATTCTTGTTAATTCTCTTGATACCAAGTACTATCCGTCCATCGGATCTTTTGAGTCACGTGATTAATTTTGATCCGTATGAATTAAATCAACACTTCTGGCTCAAATTCATTCCTTAGAAAATAGAATTAAACATTTAAAAATAAAGAACTTATAATGCTTATATCTAATATTTTTTATATTTTATACCATGTTTTATTCATTGCTTAAAATTAGCTATATCTATCATAATGAAATTTAATAAAACAGTGTAAAACAATAATAACTGTTGGGGTTATGAACAAAATTTGCCGGTCTGTCATTCATTCATCTTACAACATATGGGTTATGTATAGTTCCTTAGTATGAAAAAAAAACATAATAGTGGAATAATATCTCAAAATATTTAACAACAAATCATGTCAGTCTGAATATAGAACACATAAAATGTTTAAATGCACCTCTACCTATTTTCTAGTGACAATTTTTTAATGGAATTATTTTGTGGAAAATCAGTTCAGTTCAAAATAATTTTTGATTTATGGTTATTTTTACAATTTGTGAGTAATTATCATTGGAAAACCAGATAATACTTTAGCTCAGCAGTAGTAAATAAGCACGATAGAAATTTTAATAGCAATAACTCCTCGGTGAAGTATGTGCTACATTAGTGATGCTCGGGGTGACCTACAGCTGAAAAATGAATGGAAGAAGTAATTTTTGCAACAATCTTAATCCAGGATATGTTGTTCTAGGAGAAACAGCATTTTTAATAAAGGAAGCACTAGGAATTCTGCAAGTGAATTTTAGTTATTCTAAAAGAAGAACTCGTTAGCACCTTAAAGTATCTCATTTCAGTATGTGTTAAGAAAGTGTAAGAATATGCAAAAATTAAACAGTAGATAAAATTGTGATTGTATTTAATGCTGTAATTAACATATGTAAGTTGTAAATAATTTTGTATTTATAATTAGTTATGGCACTATACAATATTAATTTATTCCTGTACAACGTGGCCATTATTTTAGAATTTAAATAGGCATTTCATTACAAACAAAACACAAAACTTTAATAATAAGTTAAATTTATTTATTAATATATTGGAAATCTATTTACATTTTTTTAAACTGTTATATATTGTATGCTAAATATCTATAATAAACTGTTATAATCTCACACATAATATTTCTATATGATTAAACTTATTTTCATATTACTATTTATTAACTATTGCTTCTATTATAATTAAGTGAAACTATCTTAATAAATAAATCTTATTAAACAATCCTCTGATTATTTTGTTAGGTATTGTAAATTTAAAGACAAGTTTAAATAATTAATCCTTAATCAGTGCATGAGCGGCTTTCTTTTTCTTCGTATACTAGAAATAATAATGCACCAACATAACTACAATGTTCGGCTGTTACCAGCCATGCATGTAGAGTGAGCCGAAAGTATTGAATCACATTTCATAATAATGCACTCACTACACATCCATTGGTTTTAAATTAACTTCTTATAAATGTTTCACCGAAACAAAAACACGTACATTTCCACATAAAATAAAGAAGTTGTTAATAAATGGATTTTCAGATAAGAACTTCTTCAGGTAAACACACATTGTTTCATATTACGAAAACGTCACTCAGATTCTAAATCTGAATCTGAAGTGGATGTTTCATTAGGATTAAATACAGTTTCTCAGGTTTGTTTCTCCTAACTAAATCCAACAATTCATATTTTGTGAATTCACCGTGAATTGTTTGGTAAATGTGGCATGAATTGTATTTTAATCCATTCCTCAAACTTTTTACTGTTCATTTAAGCATGATAGTCTTTTGCTTTGGTTTTCGATGCAAATATCAAACTTGCACCTTCAATAAACCCTGATTCAGCTCCGGCATGTAAAACTATTAACCTTTTGCCATCATAACCTTCTGGCTTTCGAACACTTTTTGTAGATGTATCATGCCAAGATCTTCCTCAATTATCTTTTGAATACATCCATGTTTCATCAAGGAATATCACCGGTCTTGGAGAATTTGATTTTAAATTATCTGTATACTTCCTCAAAAAAGTGCTTCGGTAAAGGGCTATATCATGCTTTTATTTTCCAATATCGATTACTGCTTTGGTGTGTAATTCGTTTTTCAATGTAAGCAGACTAACATGTTTCTCTGAAATAATTTCAAATATATTAAAATTGTGAAACATAAATGAATTAATAACATACTCTCTTTATACATGTTATAAATAGTGTTTCGTACTTCCATCTTTAAAGATTCTCGTAAATCTTCTGTTTTGGGTTTGACACGAGCTCTTTTTTTACTGGGTGAAGAAAGTACTGGGTCTTTTCCTTTTCGTTGTTTTATATTTCTGATAGTTTGTGCGGAGATTTTAAGGGCAGCAGCTGTTCACTGCAATATTCAAACCTTTATTATGATTTCAAAAAATATATTATATAATTCTTACCTCAAGAGGTGCATTTATATTTATGAGAAGTGCACGACTTTGTTTTTCTCAAAAAAGTCCAGGACATTTAATACAAGTTGTTGAGAATGTGAATTCAGACGTTTCTCAGGCATATCTCTGTAATAAATATAAATTCTTAACCTATAACCAATAAATTTAGTGATTAGAATACTTACAGAAAATGTATTAAATAGGTACATTTTTTTTAGTTCTGAAAAGATAATTAGAAAAGCAATATAACGAAATTAAACCCAAACCTGTGCCAAAACGCAAAGCACAATGTTATATGTCAAAATTTAATAAATTGACTACCGCAGTAATATGTCATGGCGGTATATTTTCTCTGTCTGTCTTATTACTCTTATGGAGAAGACAACCCCACCTTAAAGTTTAAAATTTCTATCCTTATCTAGTCATTGAGATTGGAAAGAAATGAGTATATATACATTCTAGGTGCGGATGTCCTTGATAACGCATGCAATTAATCATGTGACTCAAAAGATCCGATGGACGGATAGTATATGCGATTAGTTTTGCAATTATCTCCCTTAATTTCGAATCATCTTGTGTTGTAGGGTTTGACGGTTTTTCAAACCCGGTTTTAAAAGCCGGTTTATGAAATAAATTTGTCAGATTTGAAAACCGGTTTTTAAATTAAAAAAACCCGGTTTCAAAGAATTCAAATTATTATGTGAAAATCATTTTTTCACTTATTAATTTGATTTGCTATTCATTCTATGCAACGGGCAGCAGACACATTTTTTCAATGTTGGGAGATCATTTGAAAACAGTTCATAAAATAATTATCGAAAAAAAATCAGAAAAGATCGGAGAAGAAGAAATGCCTGGATCCTTCCTCTTCTTCAAAAAACAAACGAATATTTTGAATTTTATGAAAGTGAAAAGGAGTAGTTTAGAAGAAATCATATCAAAACTTGCAGCAATGGATGGCTTTCTATTAATAGCATTACAAATAGCTCATTCATACGAGAATCTCTTCAACAACAAGGATATTCATTAGCAAGAAACAACTCTAGAGTAATGGATCTCATTCATGCGTTTTATGACAATGCCAAATTCAATAATAGTTTCGCGTATTATTGAATTAAATTCAATAAAAAAGAATAGGAAAAAATTCTCTATAACTTTAGACGAGTGGACTAGCAAATGAAATCATAGATATTTAAACATTAATGTACACCACTTGGCAGAAGATTTCAATTTGGGATTAGTGCCAATAGCTGGTTCCTGTGATGCCCAGAGAACATTAGAATTGGTATCTGAAAGGCTACAAAATTTCAACTTGAATCTAGAAACTGACATAGTTGCAGCAACAAATGATGGTGCTGCTGTTATGAAAAAATTTGGCAAATTATCATCTATAATTAATCAACTATGGCTATTCACACGCCATCCACTTAGTAGTTACTGATGTGTTATATAAACATAGAGACATGGCTGAAGCTGAAGCCGAAGTAAATGTTTCAAGTGACGAATCGGAAGATGAAGATGAAGACGAATATAACGATTATGAAGATTCTCTTTTGTGTTTGTAACCGAGAACATCCTATTCCTATTTTGTCTGACAATTACAAACAATCAGTTTCACAAATTAGAAAAATTTGTAGAAAAATTTGTAAGTTCTTTAGAAAATCTCCAGTAAGAAACGCCATTCTTTAAAATTATATCAAACAAGAAAAAGGGGAAGAATTAAATTTAATTCTTGACTGCAAAACAAGGTGGAATACTATAGAGGACATGATTGGAAGATTTCTGGCAGTAAAAGAATGTGTTGTTTTAGCATTGAATGATATTGGTTCTTCTTATATGTGGAATGAAGCTCAATATCCTAAACTTTTGGAACTTTATAAAGTCTTGGGACCGATTCGTCTAGCAGCTGAAGGCTTAGGGCGACGAGATGCCAATTTATTAACAAGTCTAGGTATATTTGAATTTCTGTTAAATGAACTAAAAAATTTAAACACTGGAATAAGTTTGAAATTATTATATGCTTTAGAAGAACGAATTCAAGGAAGAAGACAAGTAGAATTAGCAACTCTTTTGCTGTATTTGCAAAATCCACAAAACATTACCAGTTCAGCAAAGAAATCAAGTTACTTTCTTTAGCTTCAAAAACCGATATTATTAAGTTATCTGGAAAGATATTGTCTAGAATATTTCCAAATTTTTATGTTGAAACCGATTCTGATGAAGAGCAACTCGAAGAAACTACTCATCAGAGTAATGCTTTTTTAAAGGAAGCCATGGAAAAACCAATTCATAAGTTTCTTGAAGACCCTGAAGAAAAACTTTCAAATCCAAAGACACTGAAAGCTGAATTTTCATTATTTGAGGCAACGAATAAAAGAACCAAAAACTTAGGTTTGTTATTTGATGCCCTGAAAACTATAAAACCAAGCTCAGTAGCTAGTGAACGAGTATTTTCAATTTCAGGCAATATTGTGTCGAAAATAAGATCAAAACTTAGCCACCGTTCAGTGGATATTTTATGTTTTTTAAAATCCTATTTTCTTAGGAGAAATTATTATATTAGTGATATTTGAAAATATTTATTAGTGAAATAAATATACATATTATTTGAAATTTTTGTTTGAGTTTTCGTTATTTTGTGTAAGTAATGTGTAATCCTTAATATTTTTTTATATTTTGACTTTGATATTGATTTCATATTCTGTTATTTATATAAATTAAATAAAATATTTTTCCCTATTCTACTTTTTTTGACAAAAATTCGAAAACCGGCTAAAACCGGTTTTTTGGAAATCTGGAAATCGAAAACCGGTTTTTCAAAAAGTCGGTTTTTGTATAAACCCTATTGTGTTGTCGTCTGGGGTAACTCGTTAAGCTTTTCTTTTTACTGATGGTGAGGGAGCAGAAAGAAATGGTTGTCGTAATCATGAAGAAATATGTAATTGTATTTTTGCAATTGCTAAGCATAAAGCTGTGGACGAACCACGTGATTGACCATCGAACGTTTTGTGCATTATTTTCTTCAGTAATAGTCAAAAGGGTAATTCGAGGGTGGCAAGGGGTGGCAGTTATCATCTAAGAAAGAATCGTCCAACCCAGTATTTAGCCACCCAATTTTGAAGTAAAAATATGAACGTTTTAATTTCACTGGACTTGAACATTAAAAAAATTGCGCGCTCAGTGCTATGATGGGGCCTCGAACATGAGGGGCCCATATGAAGGAGTGGCAGCTAGAATTATGGAAGAAGCCCTAACGGTTGCAATGCACATATATTGAACTTGTGTATTGGAAGCTGTTGCACAAGCGTGACTTCAATAAGAAACACGTTCTTTGTACTTGAAAGTCTTTACGACTTTATTGAAAAATCAATTAAACGGCATACTGTTTTTGAAAACATTCAACACAATGCAAAAGGCTTTAGTGATGGAGCAGCAACATTGAAGCCTTTAAGTGATACCAGATGGGCTTGCCGTGTTGAAGCAGTGCGTTCTTTGTTAGATAATTTTGAAACTACTTTGGCGACTCTACAAGAAATTGCACTGACAGACCCTGACACAGTGGTGGACAAGCCAATGCTTTGTTAAAAAGTACATAGGACTACAGAGAGAGTTCTAACACAATGTATCTTACTGTCAAAGACCTTTCAGGCAAGCAGTGTGACCTACAAAGTTATAAAATCTCTAAAAAACAACACACTTGAAGTGTTATAATCTTGAGTTTATTTATTCAGTTGTTCAATCACTGCACAGAAATCGCTCACAAGTGCGGGTTTAGAGCAGCCAAGTTGCCAAGAAAGGACAAAATTTATTCCAAAATTTGGGAAGGGAGTAAAGTTCCTTTTGAATCTGTAGAGCGGTATTATAAAGTTTCAATTCTTTGTTCAGTTATTGACATTCTAAGGCCAGACTTCAAGAAAACAAGCTAGATGTACTCAACCATTTAAGCAAACTTTTAGTTGGAACTGACGTAGATATACAAAGTATAAGGTATGTCTTCACTGTTCAAAGATAGTGAACTTCTTCTGTCTGAAGTGAGATGTTTTTACAATATGAAAAAGTCAAAAAACAAAAATATCCAAAAAAAAGAGCTGAAATTTTTGTTGAGAAGTCTTTGAAAAATGTGTTCCCTGCACTTTTTGAACTTTCGTTTTTTACAATTCCAATAAACTCCGCATCCTGTGAGAGGTATTTTTCTTGTTTGCGCCAGTTGAAAACATACACCAGAAATACAATCGTCCAAAAGAGGTTGTCCTCGTTAGCTCTTTTGGTTGTCGAAAGTAATGTTGATATAGACATTTCCAAAAGAATTGACGACTTTAATTCAAATCAAAACAGAAGACTTCATTTTGTATAAAAATAAGAGTAATGCCCAAATACGGGTAGTTCGGTTTACGGAGAAGAAAACTCTGGTTCGGTATGTTTTAGCATGTTTATTACTTCAATATTCATTTTATAATACCTTCTAGCATTAAGAGTAAAAGAAATCTTACTATGCCAATCTTTTATTTACATATAAAACAGAAATTCAATTACACAAATTTGGTACATACATTTACAAGAAGATCATAAAGTATTTGTTATATACAAAAGCTACAATAATTCATATATTGAAAAAATAACTTTACATTTACTGAAAAAGAATTATTCGCAGTATGTCAACAAACATTTAACGGAATATTCAAACATTGAATATTAAAATATACGGTCATAAATATTTTGTGAATTAAGATATTATATACATGAAATTTACTTCGACAAAGGTGATATTTTTACACAAGTCTAGCAAAAAGTATTATAAAGTTTCAATTCTTTGTTCAGTTATTGACATTCTAAGGCCAGACTTCAAGAAAACAAGCTAGATGTATTCAACCATTTAAGCAAACTTTTAGTTGGAACTGACGTAGATATACAAAGTATAAGGTATGTCTTCACTGTTCAAAGATAGTGAACTTCTTCTGTCTGAAGTGAGATGTTTTTACAATATGAAAAAGTCAAAAAACAAAAATATCCAAAAAAAAGAGCTGAAATTTTTGTTGAGAAGTCTTTGAAAAATGTGTTCCCTGCACTTTTTGAACTTTCGTTTTTTACAATTCCAATAAACTCCGCATCCTGTGAGAGGTATTTTTCTTGTTTGCGGCAGTTAAAAACATACACCAGAAATACAATCGCCCAAAAGAGGTTGTCCTCGTTAGCTCTTTTGGTTATCGAAAGTAATGTTGATATAGACATTTCCAAAGTAATTGACGACTTTAATTCAAACCAAAACAGAAGACTTCGTCTTGTATAAAAATAACTTGTGATGATGACAATAAGTAAAAGTTGAGTAAAGCTTTGTTTTTTGTATGATGTTTGCTTCATTTCAACTTACATGATTAAAGATCATGCGGAACACTCAATCAATTTAAAATACGCATATTACGGAAAACATGTATAATGCAAGAATAAAATTAATGCCGGCATTACCAAGAAATACAGAAGAACCTCAAGATATGTTAGAAATCTTGCAACCTAGTACCAACAGAAACGAGAACTTTCTCTTAGAAAACAGTCTTGACAATCTCCTCATTTTGCGACATGTAACCCTCTTTAAATTGTTAAATACTTAATTAATAATGCTAATTGCCAAATTGAAGTGCTCCCATCTATCAACGGATAACTAAACGTCTTGTACAATCTTAGGGATATTTAACATCAGAGTAATATTGTCGTCTATTAAATCTACAGTTGATATTCGTCCACTTTCACTGTCTATATTTGACAGATAATTAGATATTAAACTTAAAACAATATGTGTAATGATAAAATCAAGTGTTTTAAGTGTCTAGTGAATGTGAACTTTACCAACAGTAATGCTCAAATACGGGTAGTTCGGTTTACGGAGAAGAAAACTCTGGTTCGGTATGTTTTAGCATGTTTATTACTTCAATATTCATTTTATAATACCTTCTAGCATTAAGAGTAAAAGAAATCTTACTATGTCACTCTTTTATTTACATATAAAACAGAAATTCAATTACACAAATTTGGTACATACATTTACAAGAAGATCGTAAAGTATTTGTTATATACAAAAGCAACAATAATTCATATATTGAAAAAATAACTTTACATTTACTGAAAAAGAATTATTCGCAGTATGTCAACAAACATTTAACGGAATATTCAAACATTGAATATTAAAATATACGGTCATAAATATTTTGTGAATTAAGATATTATATACATGAAATTTACTTGGACAAAGGTAATATTTTTACACAAGTCTAGCAAATAGTATTATAAAGTTTCAATTCTTTGTTCAGTTATTGACATTCTAAGGCCAGACTTCAAGAAAACAAGCTAGATGTGCTCAACCATTTAAGCAAACTTTTAGTTGGAACTGACGTAGATATACAAAGTATAAGGTATGTCTTCACTGTTCAAAGATAGTGAACTTCTTCTGTCTGAAGTGAGATGTTTTTACAATATGAAAAAGTCAAAAAACAAAAATATCCAAAAAAAAGAGCTGAAATTTTTGTTGAGAAGTCTTTGAAAAATGTGTTCCCTGCACTTTCTGAACTTTCGTTTTTTACAATTCCAATAAACTCCGCATCCTGTGAGAGGTATTTTTCTTGTTTGCGGCAGTTAAAAACATACACCAGAAATACAATCGTCCAAAAGAGATTGTCCTCGTTAGCTCTTTTGGTTATCGAAAGTAATGTTGATATAGACATTTCCGAAGGAATTGACGACTTTAATTCAAACCAAAACAGAAGACTTCATTTTGTATAAAAATAACTTGTGATGATGAGAATAAGTAAAAGTTGAGTAAAGCTTTGTTTTTTGTATGATGTTTGCTTCATTTCAACTTACATGATTAAAGATCAGGCGGAACACTCAATCAATTTAAAATAAGCATATTACGGAAAACATCTATAATGCAAGAATAAAATTAATGCCGGCATTACCAAGAAATACAGAACAACCTCAAGAAATGATAGAAATCTTGCAACCTAGTACCAACAGAAACGAGAACTTTCTCTTAGAAAACAGTCTTGACAACATCCTCATTCTTACTACAAAAATAAATTTGCAGTGTTTATATAAGCTGAAATCATCTACTTGATGGAACGTTTAGTTACTGCATTCAATGTTTCACGCGTTTTTTATCGTTCATGTTTTTTTTTTCAACGGATATTCCATTCCAATAAATTTATGTTT
The DNA here is from genome assembly GCA_963170755.1 of Amphimallon solstitiale. Lineage (NCBI taxonomy): Eukaryota > Metazoa > Arthropoda > Insecta > Coleoptera > Scarabaeidae > Amphimallon > Amphimallon solstitiale. The sequence goes on from OY720677.1 coordinate 162,380,758, forward strand.
ACTAAAAAATAAGCATTAACGTACTTACAAACGCTGCTTCAAACTCCTTGTGCATCATACGGTAGACCATGGGTTGGAATTAAAATGAAATAGTGTAGTTGCAAATTTCGAGAAAGCGACGCATAATGTATGGCCCGAAACCAGAATTGTGGGATGTAGGTTCTATTTGATGCATGCCTGGTGGCGGAAAATTCAACAGCTAGGTTTAACTGCAGATTATAGTGACAGAAGCTCAGATATTAAACAGTAGTTGAGTTATTGTTGAGGACTATTGTTTCTAGAACCAGAAAATCCGAGTAATGTGTTTGTTTTATGCATTTCAAAGTGAGAAACTCAAATATTGGTGGAAAATATTGTAGCTCTAAATCGTACGACCAATTGCCTGCGATTCGTTGCATTCCCATTTCAATAAATTTCGCAACTAATTTCAATAGAATGTTACTTGCCCTAAGTACTTAATATGATCATTCTCTATTTTCTAATTACACCGTATGTCGATAATGAAAACTTTGTAATTTACTGTAAACATTATTTTTCGCTCTTCCACTATATTTTTGTTTAAAAATTAATTACATAGTTTTGTAGATTTGATAATGTGGTAAAAGAAGTCACCCAAATGTTATGTATAGGCATTAGATAAATAGATAAACAGCTATTTACCGAGTGTGTATATAATTTCGAACAGAAAATAGGATAATAGTATACATATTTGCGCAATCGGTGGGTAAATGGCATGGTTCAAAAAAGAGACACCTCCATACAACAATAGCTATTCATTAGAAACAATTAAAAAAGCGAAAATCCATAAAAGAATAACTCTCGAAATGTTTGCTAAAGGAGTCAAGGTAATACACCATAACTAGCAATAATTACCATTTGTTTCTATGATTGTAAGAGAACTTTAAACAAAATCTTATTTTTTGATAAGGTAAATGCTAGAAATTATTATTAAATTAACTCCACTGCACCGATTTTATTACTTTTTTACTATTCCAAATTATACATGCGATGTTATATTCGAACGTTAAAGTACATATGAAAGCCGTGTTAATAGTTACCTAGCTTTCGGTGTATTTAGTGTGGTAAAAGTGTTTTTCTATTCCGGTGCTATAAAGTTCACTTTACGACACCCGTTTTGGTTTGCATAAACTATTACTTTATCGCACGCCAATTTTATTTTTTGAAGTTGGTAACAAAAAAAAATGGAAAAAAAATGTCAAAATATAAGCCTTTAAAGAGTTTAAAATAACAAACATGTGCAATAGAACTGTACAAAGAATAAAAAGCACACATGCTAACATTTTATTTACTAATTAAAAGTATAAATTGTTAAGCAGAATTGGATGATAAGTTTTCTGATGCTACTATTGGCATTTACTTGCCATGTTGAATAGTACAACTGTTATAAAAGTTTGTTTTGAGAAATATGTAGAGTTTGTTGGCCAAAGATGTTGTAAATTGTCTTCTGCTACTTTGCGAGTCTCTGGGGACGTATAATTATTTATTTCGTCCTTTTTGTTGATAATTTGAAATAATTTATTGCATAAATCAGTCTGAATTTCAAACATAATTACATATAATACCGCCAATATTCAAATATTTAAAATGTTCTACTTAAAAATCAGAGTAACCAACTTCAGAGAAAGAAAATTTCTAAAATATTCGAACAAAATATGTCTTATATTTTAAGCTTTTTTAAACTTTCAAAAACCGAAATAGAAAAAATAGTATAAAATACACGTTTCATAAGACATTTTGCGCACTTGTTTTTTAGAAAACTCGCTTAGCGGCTCGTTTTCTAAACTTGAACGCGTGCGCAAAAATCGTGTCTTATGAAACTTGTATTTTAATATACTATTTTTGGAGTGTATTTTATTTCTCTCTCTCCCCCCCCCCCTCTCTATATGTGTGTGTGTGTGTATGTATGTGTAACGGCAGAAGCTATCAATACCAAACAATTATAAACTTTTCAAATTTAACATTATTTCGAGAAAATAATAAATTCTAACAACATTATATCAAAAACCAACTTCTTCAGGTAGATATTTAAATTATAATTCCTACCAATTCATGTCTGTTACAAAAAGTTTTTTTATTTCGTAAATAGACCAGACTATCAAATTAACGAAATCTAAATACACGCTAAAATCCTATATCCAAAAACCAAATAAGAAACATATCAATCAATAACAAATGACCTTTAAATTTTGTAATTTCAATTATCCAAAATAGAATAAATACAGTTTATACTCATAATAGAAATAATAATAATTCCAAATAAACAATCAAAACAAAAACTTCAATACGTAGCAATTCCATGTGTTAAAAATTTAAAGGAAGAAATAATTCAAATGTGTGCCCTTGGAATATAAAAGTTAACACAAAAAAAATCATAATAATTTAAAATTTTTCTGCAATACTATTAAAGATAAACGATGCATTTCGTTAAAGAAAAATCATACCTCAAAGTAGACAATTGCATTGTACAGGAAACGTACATATTCGTATCCTACGGATTGAAAACTACTATTTCATGTACAATTAACAGACTTGTGCACGACTTGATGTTTTTGTCATTTTTTTTCCAACTCATGAAAATTTGCAATTTTGGTCAAGTCACCAATTGCCACAGAAAAGTATATACAAGCGTTTTGAAGGCTGCTGAAACCGAATTGGGTATTAAATATGGATATTTCTTATGCATTCGTTTCTAGCACCAATAAAAGTTGAAATAAGTGACCACTGATCTCAAAAAAACTTAATATCTGGCATTTTACAGGGAACGTACATATTCGTATTCTACGGATGAAAACTAGGTACTATTTCACGTGCAATTAATAGACTTGTGCACAATTTGAGGTTTTTCTCGTTTTTTTCCAAAGTGAAAATTTGGAATTTTGATCAAGTCACCAATTGCCACGGAAAAGTATATACAGACGTCTTGAAGACTGCTGGAATCAAATTCTTTCATTTGTTAAAGAAAACGCCGAATTTCACGAGTAGGATAAAGACATCTTTGTTTTGCTAACAGTAGTTCTATTGTCAAAAGTTTGAGGGGATCATTTTGAACATTTAAGATGAGAGTGATGTGTTCAGGATTATTTGTTCTTTTTTTCAATTTTAGTAGTCTTTTTTTTATTCGCTAACCGTGAAATTCGGCGTTTCTTTTTTTTAAACAAATGAAGGAAATTAAAGAAAAACGTAAATTTTAAATAGATCTTCCATATACCCTACAACGCCATCTGTCAAAATTTTAAAATAAGACACGGTCATCAAGTTAGTATTTTTATTGTAGGCACTTAGTTTTCTTTTATTTTTATTTCAACGCTTGATTCCATTTCGTTTAGAAGATAACGGGGGGGGGGGGCTTAAGACACGCACTGTATAATACATCTATACGTTCCTTTCTTTACCATTTGATAAAACAATTCCTCTTCCTGATTTAGCGGCTGTCAATGAACGGAAACAGTATAAAAATTAAATATGTTGCTATAATATAATTACATAATACCTTAATCAATTAATTAATTTAATTAAAACAATTATCACCATTAATTTTGGTCGGATAGTTTTCCACATGCAACAAACTATGCAATACATATATTGTACATTTAACGATGAAATTAGGTAAGTTTTGCAAGTGTCACTAATTGTAACGCGACAAAATTACCATAAAATCAATTAATCTCCCTCAAACAAAACCGCAATTTTATCCAATCAAGCAGTAGAAAAAGTCAATACGGTTATATTTCTAATTGTTACCAATTATCCACGGAAATAACGCATTGTGACACTCAGTCACTTGCTATTATCATCACCACAATTATCTTTTAATTTCTCTCTGTGTTAATTTCAATGTGAAAATTTTAAAATGTGTTTGATTAAAAATACGCCCCCCCGTAACTTCTATATTTATTATCCGATTTCAATAAATGCAAGAAGAATAAAAATGGTTTGACATACTCTATAAACTGCCTATAATACCAATTTTTTTCAACGGCTGTTTTGAATAGATAACGCTAGTCAACTTTTATCTTTTAAATGAACACCTGTAGTTTTTTTCCTTTAGTCTGAAGCTAGTAATGTTCATTTAGTTATCGTTTGGTTGATATTTAATTTAACAAAAAAAATAATAGGTGTGGCCACCACACGACTTTCTTATACGTATGAGTGTTTCAATCATACAATTTTAAGAATTTTTTTTATACAAAAATTATTCGAAATCCTATTCTAGGTATGTACAGTTCTGTGCAATAAATTGGCGTACACTTAATATGCGCTTATGTAAATATGACTTTTGTTTGAATACCTGTCATGTATGACAAATTGAATTGACGCTATAATTCCATTTGTCAACTTAACTTAAGCCATTTTCACAATGGCAAAATCATGTCAAAATTAGCAATAAGACGTGTACGCCAATTTATTGCACAAAACTGTACTTCTATTCTCTTAATAAATCTCTATAGAATGCATAGTTGGCGAGATATTCGAAATAAAGTGCTACTCGCTAAGAGTAAAAGTGCTATTTCCGGTCCGAATTTTGAAATTTCATTTATACAAAAAACATTGCAAATCTCACTCTAAATACTTTTGTACTCTTGTTAAATATATACTGAATGCAGAATTTATGACGTATTTGCAAAAAATCGCTATTCGGTAAGAGTAAAATGTTACGTCCGGTCCGAATTTTAAATTTTGTTTTTATATAAAAGATATTGAAAATTAAGTATATATATATACTTTTATACTCGTAATGTATCCGTCTAAAAAGCGAAATATTTGCAATAAACTGATCTTCGATAAGAGTAAAAGACCCACTTCCGGTAGGAATTTCAAAAAACTTTATAATAACATTTTTCTCAAATTTAATTTTGAGTACACATGGATTCTTTATGAATTTGTTTAAACTTAGTAGTTGACTAAGTATTGGCAAAATTCCATTTTTTCACTGAAGTAAACTTCTACTTCCGGTCTGGCGATTTTACTGAAAATCTAATCAGGTCTCAAGAGGGAGATTATACTGGAATTGATATCTACAGTGGTTTGACCGCTATCGTAGTAACAGAGAGAGAGAGAGAAAGAGAGAGAGAGAGAGAGATTTTTTAAAAACCACTTTTTTGGTATCAGGGGACTTCAAAACGTGGTGTAACGGTAGGCCCTGTATATCATAAATAAAATATAAATATAATAACATCAAAGATACTTATGTTAAGGTAATGATATCATGAAATTAATGTATATAATTAATCAACACAGATCGGGAAACATATATTATTCATTTATTTGTATTAAATTATTATATTCTTTCTTAAAATGTCTCCATGTAAATTCTGTATATATTTGTGGTGTTAAAAAAAAAAGAGTGCGTAGATGTATCTATATAAAAGAAACACATGTGTCGTCAACCTTGAATGCTAAATAAACAAACATGTTACGAAGTGCTTTTTTTCACGGACAAGTTGGAAAAGAAGTAAAGTCCCTAAGAGTGGCGCGGGGAGTACCCGTAAAGAATACCGAGAGACGTACCTTAAGCGGCGAAGAGGCAGTTAGACGTTCCCCGACTAGTGAAGAAGCAGGTTCACAGGTCCCTCTTGTCGAATAAATAAATCGGCTGGACCCCACCCAGTTAATTTATAAACGCATCAGAAGAAATTTCCTGGCGTTTATAATTTCATAGGGAACGATCTCGCAGGTTAATAGTGCTAACAAAAATATAGTAATTCAAAGCACTCCTTAAGAGAAAAGAAAAGCCTAGTGAGAAAATAGATATATTTACAATAAATCAAATAGTGTGCTACGCGAGGTAAAAGTAAAATTAAAACGAGTGTGTGCCCCAGTTCAGGCCAAGAAGACGGCATTAATCTATCCTGGGAAGCTGCCGTATCAACGAATGAAAACACCGCTTCATCTTCATGGCATCCTCGTAAAGGTACCCAACGTGCAATCTAATTAGAGGCCTATATCATGCACGCATTTTACATAACCAATGCGTATTTTATATTGATGTATACAATTTGAATTGTGTTTCGCTTTGTAATATTTGTTCTGTAACCTGATCTTTGTTGATTGTTTCTTAATCAATATATTCATAATATTTAAATATCATTTTGCATCTTATTTGGTTACCTTAACATAAAAATAAGGATTACAAAAATAGTACGTCTATAAAAATAATCTTAGTGTCGTAATACCTGAACCGACTTGAAATTAAGATTCTCATGCGAACCGACCTATTATCTGAGCTAGTAACGAGGAGTGTTCAATAAGTTAATTAATTTCACTACATATTAAATTCGAGTTTATTTAAAAACCTAAAATTTCTCTCACAAAAGAACAACTTAATTACTTTATTAATTACAGTCAAGTTTAAAGACGTACTATTACATATGTCACCCAACTTTGGGGCAATTTCATTAATTTTTATTGTAGAATAAAGCCGTACTATTACATATGTCACCCCACTTTGGGGCAATTTTATTCATTTTTATTGTAGAATAAAGCCGTACTATTACAGTGGACATCTGCAAAAATCTCGAGGTCGAACATTTTCGTCATCACAACACTTCCTTATACTACGTATAAGAAAGTAAAATGGATTTATCTGTAACCTTTATCCGCTTACTTTGAACTTTTCAAGTGTGCCGTGAAAAAAGACAAGTATGTCATTCGAAAATTACTGTGCCTTGCGATTTTAAAGCATCATTTCTTGTTTTTGAATAACAATACCATCACAATAGTGAACAATAATTATCTCACCGATATGTATATGTTTGAAATTTACGTCGAATATAATAAAAATCGAAATCAAGCGGGGCTCGGCTTTATGGTGACCTTTTTCCGAACCCCCGTCAATTTAGTAGGCGGCTTGAAGAAAATTTGACGGGCTATGGAGCTTTAGAAAACCCGAAGCGAAAACAGCAACGATTTGGCGAAAATTTGTTCTTCTCAGCGTGCAGCAGAATCCGCTTATTTCAACGCGAGAGATTGCCAGTAATTTGTCATTTGTTAACTGTTTCTAATATGTTTTTGTTTTTATTATTATTATTGTTAATTTAATTTTATTTTTGTGCTTAAATCTCACTGATTTTTGTTTTTGACTCGTGATTTCGAATGAATAATGAATAATAAATGAGTGCTGTGGATATATTGTGTAACAAATAAAACAATGTAAATAATTGCTTCCCAGCTAATTTGCGAATGACAGACGTTTAAATGACATATTTGCCAGATTTATGTTGCGTTTTTTTTTCACGGCACACTTGAAAAGATCATAGTAAGTGGATAAAGGTTGCAGATAATTCCATTTTTTTTAATTTAACATCAACCAAATGATAACTAAATAAACATTACTAGATTCAGAAAAAAATTATCTACCAGACTAAAGGAAAAAAAACTACAGGTGTCCATTTAAAAATAAAAAGTTGACTATCGTTACGTACCTATATATTCAGGACAGCGTTGAAAAAAATGGGATTATGTGCAGTTTATATAGAATTCGTCTAACCATTTTTATACTTTTTCTATTTGTTGAAATCGGATAATAAATAAAGAAGTTACGGGATATGGCGTTTATTATCAAACAGCCTGTATAAAATGCTACGGGTAGTAAACTAAACTGTTGAACATGGTTTACATGAAAATATTCTTTACGTAAACTTATAATACTTTTATATGGTCAGAAAAATATAACATAAAAATATTATTATAAATCATATTTGAATATATGATCTCATAAAACAAAAATGAAAAAGATTTAATCATTGAAATAAATTACCCATCTAACGTTTGTAATAACCTCGTTTCTTTAAAACAATAATAATACACACTGTATATATATGTTTCATTTTTAATTATTTATTATATGCTGGTGCCTTTTTTTAAGAATAGCTTTCCATTGATAAAAGTTTAGAAAGCAATTGACGAGGCAGAAAATTCTAAGAAAAAAAAATGAGATCAAATTAGAATGAAATAAGTTTATAATGTACCTACTACCTACAATGGGCATGGTATTTAAGAAGTTTCTAAACAAGTTCTCTTCAATATGATCCGCAAGGATATCACACTGTGTACACAAAGCTGTTTTAAACATTACATACTTTTAACGTTGCAAGATTTTAAAATTAACTGTGTATTAGAATTTAATAATATCAAATCACCTGTTAATTTGTAATATACAAATAGTAGGTATAGGCACTGTATGTATAAAATGACAGATTTGTAAATACGTCACACTTAACAGTTTCTTTACAAACTTATTGTCCAATAACGTGCTATATACATTACACTTGTCGAGTGTGAAAAAAACTGAAGAACGACAATTACAATAATCGTTTCAAGATGAATATATTTCAGCAAGTCAAGAACAATGAAATCATGTTCACGAAGCTGTGTGTGTTACAACAGAATATGGTAAAGTTTTGCTTGATGTCCCTGTACTACAACCTATATTACCTCATATGAAGCATCAGCATCTACCCATATAAGCAAACTTGATAATCCGTCAACTTGGCCTGAAATAAACGATCAAATCTGGAGATTCTTACTAGAAATTGGACCGGGAAAGAAAACAGATATAATTCATCCTCTAGATCAGAGGTTCCCAAGCTTTTTTTTCTCGTGGACCACTTTCAAAGTTTTACTATTTTCGGTAGACGCTGCTACTGTTGTGTAAGGGTTTTTTATTATTTAAGATTGGTAGCGATTGGTAGTTTTAGACTAGAATAGGAGTTTTGTCAACGAACTAGATACAGAGATGATGGCTTCTAGTAGCGCCATACACATGTATAAGATTTAATATCTGTTACTGTAGCTTTGTTAATAAAGTGTTATAAAATGAAAAGTGTGTTAACGTTTAATTAAAACGAACCCACATAAGAAACAACAAAACATGGTGTCAGAAGTATTAATTAAAACGTGATAACAATCCTGATAACATACTAGTTCCCGCCAATAGATAGGTAACGAAAACAAAATGGAGTGCAAACCACCAGAACAATTTTCCATGGAAGATTCAATTAGTAAATGGCCGAAATGGAAACAAAGGTTCGAGATTTTTATGCTAGCATCAGGAAAAAGTAAAGAACAGGAAGATGTAAAAATTGCCTTACTGTTACATACAATAGGAGAAACAGGTCTGGATATATACAATACCTTTCCTAAGGATAATATAAAAACACTAGAAAATGTCCTACACTGTTTTGACCAGTATTTTCTACCCAAGAAAAATATAACAATGGAAACATTTAAATTCAATAATATTATTCAAAAGGAAGATCAAACCATTGATTCGTTTATAACTGAATTAAAAAAGCAAGCTGCTAACTGCGAATTCATGTGCTCAAAGGACAACTGTAAACAGTCATATATTGACAGAATGTTAAAAGACAGAGTAATTCTAGGAATTAATGACAAACAAATACAACAAAGATTAATTAGAGAACCTGACATGAGCCTTGAAAAAATACAAGAATACTGTAAATCTGTAGAATTATCCGAGCAGCATATAAAATTATTAACTCCAGAAGAGCGAGTCAATGCAGTTTCACTAGCACTAATTAAATGCAAAAGATGTGGCTTTGAACACACGAGAGGGAAATGCCCTGCATACAACAAAACTTGTGCTGTATGTCAGAAGAAAGGACATTTTGCAAAAATGTGTCGCTCGAAAGATAAAAATCAACTATCCACATCAGATTTCAAAAATTCTAGAAAGGATGCAAAAGATAAAAAAGAGAAAAATGAAAACCCAAGATACGAAGAAAAAATAGAAGAAATCCAGACATCGAATGAAGACAATTCAAATATTCTACAAAGAAAAACCGAACTAAATCAAGACAACTATGTTGAAATTTATGAACATAAAGAAAATTCTTTGAATGTATCATGTTGGTATGAATATGTTTTAATTAATAATCATAATATTAGATTTAAATTAGATTCAGGTGCAGAATCAAGTGTATTACCACTAAAAATTCTCAGCAAATTAAATATTCAGAAATCCTCTATTATTCCAACTAAAAGTATTATTCTTTCTTATGGAAATTTCAAAACTAATGTACTAGGTGAATTAATTTTAAAATGTAGCTATAAAGATAAATCTTGCAATTTGAAATTTCTAATTGTAGATCTTGATTCTGAACCGATATTAGGATTAACAGACTGTATAAAATTCAAATTAATATGTCGCTTAAATGCAATTGAGAATAATTTACTTGATAAGTTTACGTTATTACCAAATAACAAAAATGACCTTTATGAACAATTTATGGAAATATTTAATGGTCTTGGCTGTATACCAGGATTCGTAGATATAAAATTAAAAGAAAATGCAATTCCAGTCATTCAGACTCAGAGAAAAGTACCATTATCACTACATAAAAAACTTAAAGAAACTCTAGATGAATTAGAAGAAAAAAGTATAATTTCAAAAGTAAATTATCCTACTGAATGGGTAAATTCTTTAATGATAGTAGAAAAACCCAATGGTTCCCTTCGCTTATGTCTTGATCCCAAACCACTAAATAAATTTATTTGCAGAGAACATTTTATAATACCCAAATGTGATGATATTTTAAACAATTTGGTAGGTAAGACCATGTTTTCGGTCATAGATATGAAAGATGGGTTTTGGCAGATCCAACTTAATGAAAGCAGTTCTAACTTATGTACTTTTAATTCCCCCGTTGGTAGATATAAATTTAATCGAGTACCCTTTGGCTTAAATTCAATACCTGAAATATTCCAAAGAAAAAATATGGAAATATTTGGTGATATACCTGGTGTAAGTATATATTTTGACGATTTAATCGTTACAGGTTCTAATGAAATAGAACATGATAAAGCATTCAAAACTGTCCTAGAAAGAGCTTTAAAATACGGAATTAAATTTAACTTTAGTAAATTACAATATAAACTAGAAGAAGTAAATTTTTTGGGCCAAGATATCTCAAAAAAAGGTGTTCAACCCTCAAATAAAAATATTAATGCTGTCTTAGCTCTAGAAATACCAGAAAATAAGAAAGATTTACTTAGAATTTTAGGACTATTTAAATTTTTTTCTAAGTTTATACCGAACTTAACGCAATTAACTTTTCATATGAGAAATTTAAGTAGAAATGATATCAAATTTATTTGGACAGATGCTCATCAATCCGAATTAGATACTTTAAAAACTTTGATCACAAACAAACCAATATTAAAGTTATTTGATGAAAATAAAAAAATTACTATTCAAACTGATGCTTCTAGTAAGGGCATGGGTTGTGTTCTGTTACAAGACGGATATCCCGTATCATTTGCATCTCGATCTTTGAATCACGCAGAAGTCAAATACGCTCAAATTGAAAAAGAACTCCTCAGCATAACATTTGCTTGTGAAAAATTTAAATTTCTAATTTATGGCAGAGAGATAACTATACAGACTGACCATAAACCATTAATCCCGATATTTAATAAGAGTTTGGATAATGTTAGTGCTCGTTTACAACGAATGTTATTAAAGTTATTAAAATATAAGTTAAATGTTGAATATCTCCCCGGATCGAAAATGTACGTAGCTGATACTTTAAGTAGATCCTACATTAAGACAAATACACCAGTAGATGAAGAATTGGAGTATATGGTGCATTCACTTTCCTTAAATGTCCCTATGACTCCAGAAAAGAAAGTAACTTTTCAAAATGCTATTGATAAGGACATAATTCTGTCAAGAGTTAAACATTTTTGTTCTACAGGCTGGCCTAAGTCCAATAGAGCTCTAGATGGAGAATTAAAATATTATTTTGCTTTAAGGGATGATATATTTCTCTCAGATAATCTATTGTTTTATAATACTAAAATTATTGTACCTTCACAATTAAGAAAGGAAATGTTAAAATTAATTCATGAGGCCCACTTTGGAATACAAAAATCTAAATTACGCGCTAGACTAGTAATGTTTTGGCCAAAAATGTCAGCTGATATTGAAAATTTTATAAATGAATGTGAAATATGTCAAGTAAATAAACCAGCTAATAAAAGAGAGAATCTTATAACACACGAAATTCCAAATCGACCCTGGCAATACTTGTATTCTGATTTTTTTGAGTATAAAAATCAAAACTATTTATTAATCGTAGATTCTTATTCACATTGGATGGAAGTGGTTCCTACTTCTAGCAAAACGGCAGAAACTGTTGTTAAAGTTTGTAAAGAAATATTTTCAAAATTTGGTGTACCGGATAAATTCTTTGGAGATAACAATCCGTACAATAGCATATGTTTCCGGGATTTTGCGAGAAACTGGAACTTTGAAGTTGAATTTTCTAGTCCGCATCACCACCAATCAAATGGTTTAGCCGAAAAATACGTGGACATAGCAAAAAGAATGTTAAAGAAAATGAAAAATTATGATGATTTGCCTAACTTTTTATTAGAGTATAGAAATACCCCATTACCAAACATAGGTTATTCTCCTTCTCAACTACTTTTAAATAAATTGGTAAAAACAAAAATTCCTACAGCTATAGAAAATTTAATGCCTAAAATTATAGAAAGCCCTACTGTTACAGATAAATTAAGGAGTAATTCTAAAAAACAAAAAAAACACTATGACAAATCAGCAAAAGATTTACCTCCTTTGAATATAAACGAAAATATTTTATTTCAAAAAAATAAAAGATGGGAAAAAGGTAAAGTGGTGGAAAAGTATAATGATCGTTCCTATATTGTTAAAGATTTAAATAATAATAAATTTAGGCGTAATCGGAAGCTAATTAACAAAACAAAAATAAGCTTCAATAAAAGTAATTTTTGCCCTAACTTGCATTATGTTTACGAAGACCTTCTGGTTAGTGAAACAGATATTAACGATGTTAACCCTGATAATGTTGTAGTGCCTGTTGAAACTATTATTAATCTTGATGATACTATAATAAATAGTGTAATTGATAATGATGTAAATCCTAATCGTAGTGACAATGATGTATCTATAGATAATGATATTATGAATGTAAATGATAATGACTTATTTATAAGAAATCAAAATAAACCTGTAAATACAAGAAGTATGAGAACTTCTCGGCCGCCTCAAACCTTAAGTGACTATGTCTTATATTAATGTATTAACTTAAAAAAAAAAAAAAAAAAAAAAAAAAAAGCGTGTTGTGTAAGGGTTTTTTATTATTTAAGATTGGTAGCGATTGGTAGTTTTAGACTAGAATAGGAGTTTTGTCAACGAACTAGATACAGAGATGATGGCTTCTAGTAGCGCCATACACATGTATAAGATTTAATATCTGTTACTGTAGCTTTGTTAATAAAGTGTTATAAAATGAAAAGTGTGTTAACGTTTAATTAAAACGAACCCACATAAGAAACAACAAAACAGCTACATTTCTACTGTATTCCCAAAACTCCAAAAAAATATCACCCTAAATTGGGGGTGTTAAGAAGAAAAAAAAAGTAGCACATTTTCTGGTGTCCTATTTATTAAAATAATACTTGTGGTTATACAAAATTATAAACATTTATTATTACAAACAATCAACAATTGACAAAAATTCAACAATTAACTCTGAAATGTAAATCAACAATAAAAAATAGTCATACTTTTAATGAGACGAATGTACTTGATGAATTGACAGCAAATTATCAATATTTGGCTTCAGTTTTGTAAGAAGTAATCTCAAATCTCCCCGTTCTGTGATGTTCAATCTGCTCCTTTTTTTTGTTAACAGGTTGGTAACGGCACTAAAACTTTTTTCGACAAATTTTCTCGCAATTTCCCACAGCCCAGGATATTTTTCGGGGATTTCTGCCTGCAGCCAAAATGTTTGATAGCCTTTTTTAAATTTCACCTTCAGTTCCTCGTTGATGCTGAGCTCAAGTAGCTCCTCTTGTAATACCACATTCGCCTCTTCCGTTTCATCAAATGGGGTTATGATCCATGGTGGTATTTCCATCGTCAGAATATCTTCAAATCTATTTTTGAAGTCATCATGCAGGGTATTTAAATGTTGAGCGTGTGTCTGAATATCCTCATCAAGTCATTCTATCTGTGACAAGTGCGGAAACTGGGAAAATTCGCGCCGACTAATATTTTGCTTCATTAATTTCAATTTACCAAGTAAAGCCGAAATTACACCCTTTGTTTTTATTAAATTAAGGCTGTCCCCTTGTAACTGCAAGTTAACGTCATTGAATTTTATGAACAAATCTGTTAAGTACGCAATGTCCGCTTTATATTTGATCAGATTTTCTTTTAAATCTGGTGCTTTAGTTTCCAGACACTCTATCACTGATTCGAAAAGTGAGTAAAATCTCGACAAACATGCACCTTTCGACAAGCAGCGTTCTTGAGTATGTAAGAGCAGTCGTTGGAAATCTTCATCATTTTCATCGCACAATAGTGCAAATAAACGGGTATTCAAAGCATTGCTTCTTATTTTATTAACTGCGTTAATCACAAATTGAAGCGATTGGTGCAATCTATCTCTCAAATTTTTCGCTACAAGGTGTTGTCGGTGGATGACACAGTGAATTGCAATTAGTCCTGGTATTATTCTTTTAAGATGGCTTATAAACCCACGATATCGCCCGAACATGGTAGGAGCTCCATCTGCTGCCACCGAAATAATGTTTGTAAATAGAATAGATTTTTCTGTAAAAAAATCACTCAGGACATTAAATATCGATTCGCCTTTAATGTCCGACTTCAAAGTTTTTGCGAATAGCAGCTCTTCATGGATTCCTTCGTCCATAGCAAATCGAACATATGCCAATAATAATGCTTCATTACCAGGCAAAGTAGACTCGTCCAATTGAATAGAAAAAATGAGGTGTGGCCACCACACGACTTTCTTATACGTATGAGAGTTCCAAATTATAGCATTTTAAGAATGTTTTTATATAAAAATTATTCAAAATCCTATTATAAATACTTCCATTCGCATAATAAATCGCTGTAGAATGCATACTTTGCAAGATATTCGAAAAAAAGTGCTCCTCGCTAAGAGTAAAAGTGCTACTTCCGGTCCGAATTTTGAAATTTCATATATACAAAAAATATTGCAAATCCAGTTCTAAATACTTTTGTACTCTTGATAAATATATATAGAATGCATAACTTACGACATATTTGCAAAAAATCGCTATTCGATAAGAGTAAAAGTGGTACTTCCGGTCTGAATTTTGAAATTTTTTTTATACAAAAGATATTGAAAATTATGTTTTAAATACTTTTATACCCGTAACGTACTTGTCTAAAAAGCATGACTTGCGAAATATTCGCAAGAAACTGATTTTCGATAAGAGTAAAAGACCTACTTCCGGTAGGAATTTCGAAAAACTTTTTAAATAAAATTATTCTCAATTTTAATTTTAAGTATATATAAATTCTTTATAAATTTGTTTAAACTTAGTAGTTGACGAAATATTCGCAAAATTCGATTTTTTCGCTGAAGTAAACTGCTACTTCCGGTATACCGATTTTACTGAAAAACTAATCAGATCTCAAGAGGGCGATTATACACGTAAATACAAAATTTGGAATTGATATCTACAGCGGTTTGGCCGCTATCGTGGTCACACACACACACACACACACAGACACAGACACACAGACACACAGACACACAGACACACAGACATTTTTTAAAAACCACTTTTTCGGTATCAGGGGACTTCAAAACGTGGACATCTGCAAAAATCTCGAGGTCGAAAATTTTCATCATCACAATACTTCCTTATACTACGTATAAGAAAGTAAAATGAGTGGTTTGCAGATAATTACACAAGAAGCTTTCTATATCAGAACTCATTTCATCAATACGTCTTTGTACAGTGTTGTTACTTAAAAGAATTCTTTTGAGTAGGTCAAATGGAGGTTTGTGCAGAACAGTTTTTAAAACCTCTTCAATAGCGGGTAAAATTAACTCTTCTCCGATGGTGTGCGGTTTTCCAGATTTCGCTATGGGGAAGGGGCAACACGCGTCATCAACTGAGAAAGATGGCTGCCTGGAGAGTAAACAAAACTGACACATTACTTCCTGAACTGTGTTCCTGAAATAAAGTAAAAATGCCTACGTTTTGTGCCGTTGTAAAGTGCGGTTCTGTTGGAGGAAAAGGAACCCCGATGTATAGATTTCCATCTAAATTTGATAACCGTGGCCGGCTTTGTAAAATTTCGTGCGAAAGGTTGGAGAAATGGATTGCAGCTTTAAAACGTGAAGATCTAACAGAAAGTAAAATTAAATACGAAAGAGTGTGTGGGAGGCATTTTATTTCAGGTAAGAATTTTTACTCGATGAAACTTCAATAACAAAATACGTATATTTCAGGGACAAAAGCTAACTCAAATGACACAAGCAATCCGGACTGGGTTCCATCTATAAATATGGGTTATGAGAGTCCATCATCATCAAAACCTTTATGCCTAGAAAGATTCCAGCGATTAAAAAACAGGAAAAAGCAAACAGAATCTGACAACATTATCTTGGTATTGTAACATTGACATTTTTAAGTTTTAGCAGATCAAAGCTGCACAAAGAAGTGTTATAAGAGTATTAATGTTTATGTTTTAGAAAGTAGATGGTGAATCAAGTGTTAATGAGGATGAAAATGAATTTGAACAAACTGTCACAACAGAAGAGGTATCACCAGATGACCTAAAACTAGCCCTTATGAATGCCAATGAAGAAATTTATAAGCTACGAGAAGAAGTAGAATATTATAAATACAATCGCAACACGCTAGTTACAAGTGATGCAAAATGCTTATATTACACTGGTTTACCAAATGTAAAATATGTTGATGGTGTCTTCAATCTGGTGGAAAAGTATTTAAATGAAACTCATTCATCAAAGTTACCCAAATATGAACAATTGATTTTAACTTTAATGAAACTTCGTAAAAATTTTGATTTCACAGAATTGGGGTATAAATTTAAAATAGACAGACGTACAGCTAGTAGGTGTTTTCATAATTGTTTATGGATCTTATATAACAGATTAGAGAAATTCATAATTTGGCGCTCTAGAGAAATATTACAGCAAAATATGCCTTTACAGTTCCGAGAATCATTTGGAAATAAAATTGCATGTATTATAGACCGTTTTGAAATTTTTATTGACACACCATCTACCTTGCAAGCTAGATGTCAAACATTCTCCAACTATAAACACCACAATACCGTTAAGTTACTAATAGGTCTATATTTGCATATTTTTTAAGTAGGTATATTTATATCTACTGGTTATTTTTCTAGGTATTACTCCTCATGGTGTTATCAGTTTTATATCAGATGCTTTTGGAGGACGATGTTCTGATAAATTCATAACAGAAAACAGTGGTTTTCTTGAAATGTTGTTGCCTGGTGACACAATTTTGGCAGACCGTGGATTTTTAATTAAAGATAGTGTAAACTTACATATGGCTCAAGTAATTAGCCCAGCTTTCTTGAAAGGACGAAAACAATTAGCACCAACTGATGTAGAGCAAACAAGAAAGAATGCACACCTGAGGGTACATGTTGAGCGGATTATAGCCTCAGTTAGGCAAAAATACAATATAATAAGTGACAAAATTCCAATAACAATTTTAAATGACAAAAACAATGTCGATACTGTTGATCAAATAGTTACTGTTTGCTGCGCTTTGACAAACATATGTCCATCAGTTGTGACAGGCCCTATTATGGATTAATAGAAAGGGGTTTTCAAAAACTTCATTTTAGTAATTAATTTTATTAATATGTATATAATAATATAGATGTTACACTTATGTTTTTTAAATACATATTATGTTTAATGAGACTGCTCATTTTTTCTTTTTCTCTCCTTAGTACGTAGAAGACTGGCACTATTTGTATAAAATTTTCCCAAGAGTTCTGGTATAATTACAGTTTTATGGAAATTTTTAATTTTCACATAGTTTTCATGCCAAAATTTAATTGTTTCTACATGCATATCCTTATTTGTCCAAATGACAAAAAAACAAATTAGCCTCTGTGACAAAGCCATTTGCATTTGACACTGATAATAATAACGATGATCTACATCTAAGTTTTTGCCTGGTTTTAAGCAAAACTTTTTAAGAGAACTAGCTTCTTCAATTGTCATACCCTGTGCACAATAAGGACATTTAATTTCCAAACATGCAGGACCACAACAATCGCAATTCACTAGTAAGTCAGGAGTTGCTCCAGCTTCCGGATAACTGGGATTTATTATTAAGCCTACATTTGACACTGTTAAATTGGTATGTTTATTCTTCATTTTCATAAAAAATCTTTCACCGGCTTCTTTTTCGTGGTTACAACCATATTTCATTGCTGCACTTTTAAAAAGTGTCACTGTTGGATAACATATATTTTTAATCAAACTGATTGATGGTGCTTGTAACGAAGTAGTGATGCATGCCCTAAAATTAGAAGCAGTAACCCTTCCCAAGCGATGATGAAACCAAGGTGTACAGTTAGCTTGCTCTCTTGTAATTTTTTCAATTTCAATACAATTTTCATTGCTTAAAGTTATATCAATGTTTTTTCCTATGTTTAATAATGTATTTAAGTCATCTTCTTCATATTTTTCATTGTATAAATTTGACATTGGGTTTTCTACAGCATTCATATGGGCTATTCTATCACAAAATGGCTTCACAACTAGAAATAATGCACTTTCTTGTTCAGCGTCCATAAGATTTTGCAGAAAGCACTTTATTTCTGCAGCAGACGCTTCTGGAATATTTCTTCCATTTGTTATTGTGTTCGTCTCACCAACTTTCTCCTTAGAAATCTTCTCTAGTTTTTTAGAGGATGTGAAATCAATATTTTTAACAGCTGCTGGTTCCCCAGCAGTTCCAGTAACTTTCCAATAAGCTTTCACACCTAAAAAATAACTGCTTTTAGTTGGCTGTCTTAAATAATAAAATAAAATTACATACTAGTTACAGATCTCTCTTCGAAATGTTGTACGTTATGGTCTATGGTAAACAGAAGAGCTCCAATATGACTACAAGTTTCACTAAGTCCTGCCACACACGGGCAATGTGCAGAAACTTCTTCACCATCTGGCTTGCATATTAACCAGCAAACTAGGGGTTTTTCTCGTATCCGTTGAGAATGAAGCACCTGTTTTATAAAAAAAACTCTTTTTAACATTCTGACTTCCTAGATGAAGTTCTATATGTACAAACCTTTCCAATGACAACACATATATCTTGTCCTGGATGGACTCCAATTTCTTTCACCCAGCCACAAAGAAACTGATTGTAACTGTCCACACTTTTAAAGGCTTTAAACTCGTTTAAAGTGTAGGCACTTCTCTTAAACACTAAATAGTTGACTATATCACCGTACGTTATTTTAGGAAATAAATTCAAGTCTGTAGATGCATTAGTCATTGTGTAAGGATCAACATCACCAATTAACTTAATTTTTTCTAGATAACGGGCTTTGCACATATCATCTAAAGAATTAAAATAGTCACTGTGAGCCATTATTATCACTTCAATTTTTAGAAAAACTACAAAACCACAACGAAAATGACTATTACAGGTGATTAAAACTATTTAAAACACGTAATCACTACTCGAAAGTACTAAAATGAATGCGGTGAATGAATGTCTGTTTACGTGTTTATTCTCCAGGCAGCCATATTGGTCACGTGATGCCCGTTCCCCATAAGCAACGAAATATTGCAAGATGCCCGCAAGCCATCATCGTTACTTTGAGACGTTGAAGCAAACATACTATTTACGGTAGGTCTCTTTTCATATTTTTCCTTCAATATTTGAAAGTATTTCAGATCTTTACCTATTTTTTCAGGATGACACCTTCTTAGATGGTCTTCGAGAACTTTGTTGCATAAAGGAAACATGGGCAATCGTTTGTCTGCCGTTGATGGAAGAAAACCAAATTTCAAATAATCAACACTGTACTGTCGACATTTCTTCTTAGATTCAGCCATTTTCCGTATCAGTTGTGACCTGTAAAAAAATGTTTATTTTTGAGGCGATTTTACCAGAATATGGCTATTATAACACGACAGAACAGAATTATTGCAATAAAAAAAACAAAATGCCCGCGGAAACACCGCTCCTTTAATTAATCGCCGTCGTCGCGTAAATAAATATTTTTAAACAAAAAAGTACCTAGGTACCTAAAGTTTAATCTTCTCTGGCTTTTTCTTCTTTTATAGAAGTTTTCAATAATCTCTAGTATTTAATTTTTACTACATAACTACCTACTACACTCAAATAGTAAAACAAATATAATATGATTGATAAATTACAATATACAATAAAAATATGTACAACAACAAATAGGCAGATACTTACTTTTTCCGGCACTGCAAACACTGACATCGATTCACTCACGGTAACACTTTTATGTTCAAAATCCCGGAAACAAATGAGTAACGTTTTGTTTTTGGCATTCGTATTTATACTAATGTAGATTGCAAGCACAGCGCATGTCGCATTTCATCCCTTTGCAGGTCTAAACAAGCATCCCGGACGAGCGAGCGCACGGGCGGCACTTTGCAAGTCTCGACATGTGGTGTTACACTTGTACTATTATCTATTGTTCTATTCAATTCTGTATTTGAACTGAGTCTCGAATATTTTTGAGTACCTACCTAGTGAATGATGCTACCTGTCTACGTTAATAGGTAAATCCAAGCCAAAATTTTTGTTCTTCATTATGAAAACCAGAAAATTTTTCGTGGACCCCCACTTACAACTTGTGAACCCCTGTTTTCTTTTCACCTCTACTTGGACGCCCGTGTGGTCTCCTATGGACCCCTGGGGGTCCACCTGGACCACTTTGGGAACCACTGCTCTAGGTAATAATGGTAGAATATTTAGCATGGCATATATCATTTGGTAAACTTTTGCTTCCCGACTCTATAGAAAAATTCAATAATTCATCCAATTTGCAAAGTTAGCTATCCTGGCAATTACAATGATCTCCGCTCAATTAGTATACTTCGGGTTTTATCTAAGATTTTAGAGAAAAACGTTTACTAATCAAGTAATTCGAAATTTCGAAACATGTGGAGAGAGCAGATGCATAACGCACCCAATAACTATCAAATAAAACTTTACCAGAATGACAGACAATATGATTCTCAATTGTCTTAAACATTCCTAAGCCTACTACTTTCTTATCAAATAGTTACAAATAAGATTTAACATTTCTAAGGAAAAAATTAAAAAGCAGTGGATTGAATTTTTTGATCGCCAATGTAATAATATCGAAGAAATATACTGAAGTGTTATCCCACTGGTGATTCGGTAAGAAGCATATCTTCCATTAAGATTACACCTTCGCCAAAACACTACGTTTAACACTCTTTTCTGTTTTCCTACAGTTTTCTACAGAAGATGGCAACTTAGTTGACGAAATACGTATATAGATTTTTTATATCTTCTTTGATTTTTGTTTTGACATCTTGTCAGTGTCAATTTTAAGTTTCTATTTTTCTAGCTATTTTTATGTTTTAATCTATATTTCTTTAATTTTCTGGAAGACCGTACAAGATCCCCAAGATCCTCACGGTCACATGACAGGTATCATTTTTCAAGTTTGAATTCATATTGTGTTTCTTTTAGGAATGTTGGTCCAGTTGTTAAGATTTGTCAACTTAATATCGAAGGTATATCCGAAGACAAATGAAATTCATGTAGCATCAGTGGATCAACTGGTTTCAAGAGGAGAATAGTATGTGATTCAAGTGGAATATGATTGCGAGTCCAGCTTGTGATTGCGGAGCTGAAATTGAAACAGTTAAACATATTGTTGAAGAATGTTTGAATTTGGATACACAGATTTGCATAATTTAACTCCAGTCTGTTGCTTGGATCTTAACAACTAAAGACCTTGAGTTTGGTGGCACTGTGATGTTATTCTGCAGGTTTTTTCCTACGTCCTAGACAAAATGGTGCAGTGTTTTAAAGGGCCCCTGCAGTTATGGCGCTTCTAAATATATTTCTATTTTTGTAGTATAATTTATATATGTTTCTTATCTTGTACCTGTCATGTAGTTTCATACGAATATATACATATACAGGGTGAGTTTTTTTGAATGTTTAGCATTGGGATCTCAGAAACTACTGGAGATAGAAAAACGCTTAAATGGGGAAAGATGCGCAGTTTTACGAGTTTGATTTAAAACTGCTTTTGTTTCTCCGATAACTTTCATGGCTTATTTGATATTCAAAGAAAACTATATTTTACGATTTTCTTTAAACATGCTTAGCATCATTAATAGTAATTTTAGAGAAAAAGTGTTCAGACAAAAGTTTTAGATAATTTTACGCCAAATAAAACTATGTAGCTAATATTTTTTTTTCGTTCACCATTATCGAGTTATGACACAAACTTGTGTTTTTTTAAATGGAAACCATAGTTGGTTTTGACATCATTAAAAAGCTTATTTTTTGCTGATTACAATGATATAAGGTTTGATAGGGTTATTTTAAAAAATAAAGAGGATATAGACATTTTTATGGTTTTTATGGAAAACAATTGAATTTCGAACTGATAAAATACAAACCAAACGAAAACTTATTTTGAAATCTTATGAAGTAATAAAATGAAAACTATAAGAACTTTTATTAAGGGCACACAACATTATTAATGTTCAAAGATACCTCCATTATTATTAATACACAAATTGCATCTCTTCACAACAGAATTTGTAGCATTGCGTACTTTACTCCTATCGATGTTATTAAAAGCAACTAAGACACCTTCTCTTAAATCGTCGATTGTTTCATATGTTCTTTTGTATACTGTGTCATTTAGTACACCCCACTAGAAAAAATCCAAAACTGATAATCAGGGGATCTAGCCGGCCATTCAATGGGTGCATTTCGTCCTATCCATTGATAAGGAAGTTCAAATTTAAATAATTTCTAACATTCAGTTGATTGTGCGGAGGCGCTCCGTCATGTTGAAACCATTGCAGCATTGCTCGGGTTCTTAAATTTAAATTATCTAACACTTCCTCGAAATCTTGTTGTAACAAATTAAGATAACGATTGCCAGTTAGTGATCCATCAAAAATAAAAGGAGGAAGAACAGTTGATCCTATAACACCACACTAAAAATTAAACCCAAATTTAATTTGTGGTCTCCTATGTTCAACGTGAGGATTTGTTTGAGACCATATGTGCTCATTGTGCCTTTTAAACATTCCACAATTTGTGAAACGAGATTCATCAGTCCATAATATTTTCATTGAAAAGTGTGGATCGTTTTGACACTGATCTTTAAACCATCTACAAAAAGCTATTCGTCTGATGTTATCACCTTCATGTAAAGTTTGTGATACTGATAATTTGTAGGGACGAAATGTATGCTTCTTGAACACTCTGACAATAGTGCGTTGAGAGGAGCCCATTTCTGTTGAAATTTGTCGGGTCGATGTAGATGGATTCTGAGCGACACATGCTAATATGTTTATTTCTCTATCTTCATCCATCCCTTTTTTTGATTTTGGTTTAGCGAACGAACCATAATCTGCTAAATTATTCCATAATCTCTTAAAAGTAGATAGCGACGGCTGACGTCGATCAAAATATTTTTCAAAATAAACTTCAGCAGCTCTAGCAGAATTTTTCTGGCACTGAATGTAACATTCAACCATATCACGTTCTTGTACGTTAGAAAATTCCATAGCCAATGCAAACTTATGATTAACGGCCGTTGGCACCGATTATAGTTAAGTTACAATTAAATTAATTAATAGTTAATTGTCAATGTTTGACAATTAACCTGACTTAAAAGTAAAAATTAACAGCTCTCACTTCTGTGACTCAACGTGAAAGCAATGTTAGTATATTTATTTCGACTGCTCCAACGAACACTATTGTAACTCAGATTTTTTGTTTTTTGAATTACAAAACACCAAAAAATTTTTTTTTAAAAAGTTTATATCTTATAAAGTGAACAATAATAGAAATGTCTATATCCTCTTTATTTTTTAAAATAACCATATCAAACCTTATATCATTGTATTCAGCAAAAAATAAGCTTTTAAAGCATTTAAAAAAACACAAGTTTGTGTCATAACTCGATAATGGTGAACGAAAAAAAAATATTAGCTACATAGTTTTATTTGACGTAAAATTATCTAAAACTTTTGTCTGAACACTTTTTCTCTAAAATTACTATTAACGATGCTAAGCATGTTTAAAGAAAATCGTAAAATTGAGTTTTCTTTGAATATCTAATAAGCCATGAAAGTTATCGGAGAAACAAAAGCAGTTTTAAATCAAACTCGTAAAACTGCGCATCTTTCCCCATTTAAGCGTTTTTCTATCTCCAGTAGTTTCTGAGATCCCAATGCTAAACATTCAAAAAAACTCACCCTGTATATATATTTTTTGTTTTATGTGGTGAGGGATTTTTCGTTTTGCATTTTGTTTCAAGAAAATCTTTTATGGTCTATTTGAAAAGCAAAAGATATTTCTGTTGTATTACTCTGCAGACCAGATACACATTAAGTAAACTTGAACAAATTGGTGCAGGAAGGTTTTAATTAACATTACAGAATCAACTATTGAGTGTTTAACAAACTACTTAATTGATAAAATCAACGCTCTAGAAGAAAGATATTAACAGTACATAAATATGTATTTTGAATTTCTGTATGATTTAAACAAATTATCACACTGTAAAAAATTTGTGTAAAAATTACACATACTATAATAGGAAACTATTTCACAGGGATTATCACGTAAAATTACATCACTATGTAAAATTGCACACGAGTGTGTAGTAGTATTTTATGAAAGAATACAACAAAAAATTAAAAAAATACATGTTCGGGCCCGAATGTGAACCCGGGGGTAATCCGAGTATTTTTTTAAATTTCTTAGTGTGTATTTTTTCATAAAATACTACTGCACACTCGTGTGCAATTTTATATAGTGATGTAATTTTACGTGTTAATCCATGTGAAATAGTTTCCTATTATAGTATGTGTAATATTACACAAAAAAATTTTACAGTGCAGATTTAAATGACGAAAAAATGTGATAATTTAGAGATTTATGTAAAAGGTACATTAAATTATCAAATAATTCGATACTTTGAAGACCTAAGAGCTTAGACAATTTTCGCGACTACCTAAGGTATTGTTGATGTGCAACTATATTGACTTCTTCATTGATGATAATAAGAAGTTGTTCGAACTCTATAAGGATGTATAGACATCACGATAATTCCAAATGTATCACTTTCAAACGAAAACACATGTTCTCCCTAACTCTATACCATTAAATTAGTTAATAATATTTTATAAGAATTAATTGATTTACTTCTATTACGATTCCTCCATTAAAATTTATTTTAAAATATAGAATTAATAATTACCACCCTTAAGAATTATTAGAAACAGAGGAAATGTTAAATTTGTGGTCGAAACAAAATTATCCAGTGTGACGACAACTTTTACAAATTGACGATTGGTTTGCCAATTAGTTCACCATTGTCGCTGCTATTAGCAGATATTTTCATTTTTTGAAGTAATATTATTTGAAAAATATGTAACTAATACATCAGCTTCATTAGTAGCATGGTTTAGGTACCTCTTGTGGATGATATATTTTGTTTGTGATCAGGTTCTGATAGACAGTTGGATTGTTTCTTGGGTCAACTTATTAAAATTAATATTAACAACATTCAATTTACTATGGAAAAAGATCGTTCATTAAACTTTCTACATCTTAAAATTCAGATTAATAGTAATACTTTTGACTATAGCATTATAGGAAGCCCAATTTTTCTGATACGTTAATTCCAAATACTTCTAACCATCCTACTAACATAAAAGATGCCGCTTTTAATTCAATGATTTACAGACTACTAAAAGCCCTGATGATAAATTAATTAGAAATACGAAGAATTCACTAGGAATGTAAACAATGGTTTCAAATCTCAAATTTACGAAGAACCAGTCAGTAATTTAACAATATGTTTTAAAAAAAAAGTAAACTTAAGGTGAAGGTCCTGTTTATTTTAAATAAAAGTAAAAAATTTCAGAAGGTTACTATATTAAAGAGGGTTTACTTTGCATCAAGGCAATATTCTTAATGACCAGATAGATATAGATCTACCTAATACATTCACCGCTGATAAATCCGAGTACTGTCAAGTCGATTTTCCCCATTTCTAAATGATGTGTTTATTATTTCTTTAATTGTACTATCAAGAGATGTAATGGTTCGTTTTTTAAAATAGTAGGATAAAATGTTAATCTTTAGAACTTTACTTTTATTTTCAGTTGAACCCCTGATAATACCGCAAGAGAAAACATACAAAACAATTGTAACATAATATCAAGAGGTTATTTTCAATTTGCAATTTATTGAATTAATTTCGCTTAAAGATGTGTTTCAATCAGAGATAAATAATATTCAAAAACCTTGTAGTTAGAATTTTATTAACACAACCAGTTGCCAATCGAGGAAGATCTTTTACAAAATTAAAACCTGCAAAAACATCAAAATTAATTAACAGCTAGTTGGCTTTTCGATAACTGTGAATGAAAATAATATTTTAATATTTATATTTATTTTTATTTTATAATAAAGGTACAAAAATATGTTAAGTCCCCTATTTATTTTTAATTCTGCAGTTATAAATATTATATACTAATGTATGTATATTTAGAAATAAATTACTTAAAAATTGGTTATTAATAATTTTGTTATGAGTGGAGCTTTAACGAAGGGTGGGAGAAGAGGCGCAATGTTAAAACTTTGGGCGCCAATGACGCTAGCGCCTACGTTAAATATAAGTATCTCTAATCTACTCAGCTTGCGTTACAACAAATTTGTGATCAATTAATGCCTCGTTTTTTGCTTGAGGACCAAAATTACTTACAAATAAACTTGCCTTTGCAACATCTCACGATGACTTTTTCTTTCCAACAATTTTTGGCATCAAAATTTGGTATAATTTATCAACCATCTAGTAAATTGTCACCGATGTAATGGATGCATTCAAATTTACCATCACCAAAGACGTTTAAATCAAGCAAAGTGGTATTGACATTTTCCGTCGACCATGAAGAAAGCTTACTGATAAGGTTTAAAGAAGAGATTATTAATGCGAACCAATGCAATGAAACTTTAAATAATATTCGTCCAGAGAAGCTTTCATGTGGTGTTGTTTTGCCTAACATCCACGCTGGACCTCTTGTGTCTAATTGGAAGATTTAGAACATCCATCCTTTAGCCCAGATTATCGCCTAGCAAGTTCTTTTGTAGTAACGTCCACTGGTTATAGGTACATTCATTTATACCGATCATTAAACATAATTTTCTTCTTCATTTATATTGCATAAAAAGCAGAAAATAATGTGGCCTTTAGGCCCTTTCGACAATTTCACTTTCTAAATATATACTTATGAAATAAATCCTGAACTAATTTCGTATTAAAAAAGAGTATCTTGCAAAAGTCATCTCACCTGGTATATCCTTAGATATGTGCCTCCTGATGTTCAATATGTTCACTGTAGGCGGTTATTATCCTATAAAAGATTCTTCACCAACACGCATTAGAAGTCAAAACATCTTTGGTATTACTGCTTGCAGCAGTAAGATAACAAAACAGAAACTGAACACGATCGGAACATCCGTATTTTTATTTAAAACCACCTCTGTCTGGATGAATGTCTCTTCACTTCCAAGAGGCATAAAAAAGACAAAAAATACAGTCAATCTTGAAGAATAAACACCGCAAAGTTTGAGATAAAGAACTGTCACAGAAAAATCCGGCGTTTTTTTCCGGAAACGGATTAATTATAATAATAAATAAATAAATAAACGAAACACCAACGAAACAACAACAACACGCTTCACCTTCGTCGATGAACAGTTGCTAACACGCCGAATAGCGTATACCATCTGAACTTTGCGTCAGGTAACTTGATTTGAGCGAACAGGTGTAGTTCCGTTGATGATCAGAGGTGAGCGGAACATGTTTTATTTAGGTTATTGAAGCGTGCCCAACGTATGCCGCTCTCGCGATGCTGGTGCGAGCCGAAGGAACGTTAACCTTAGTTTAGAGAGAAAGACTGCGCGAGGGTACAGTTGAGCGAGACATTCGCCAATTTTCTATATCGCTGTCGCATCCATGGGATTGTAAAAAAAAAAGGTGTGTTATAAATGTGTAATTTACATTCGCACAAAGGATAAAGTAATAAACAATTATCTCTCAAAATTCTTTGCTTTACGTTACCTTAATGTTTATTAATATTTATTTTATTAATTAATCTATTTTGACAGAAATGTAGGCGCAATAATACGACCCTGCGGTACTCATTATTGATCTTAAAAAACTGCTACGGTAAGTAATTATAATTAAATCTTATCATTTTGAATAACCTATTTTATGTGTGTTATACGTCTCTTCACTGCAATGGTCAAAATTATAACATTTACGATTTAGTATTTCTCCATATCTGTATCATACAACCCGCCATACTTAAAATTGTGTATGATTGGTTGCAGTTATGAATGTGATCACTACATTGTTATTAATTTCACAATCACTAAGTTTACAATTATCTAAAAAATAATTACTCGTTTTCGAGACAATTTAAAATTTGATTTTTTAAAAAACGGATTTAATTATATTTGAAACATCACACATACTTCGTAAAAATTATAAAAGGTAGTAGGTACTCTATTATTAGTATTAAAGTGAAATAAATATTGCTAATATATAACTTAAAATTAGCTTGGCAAGATTTTATTTTGTCTACTAGATATATTATAATCTATATATTATTATGTATAAAAAATAATTTAAAAAAAAATTATAATTAAAAATAATTCATGGTCGTACCATCTTACGATTGTGAAGGGAAAAAAAATGTTCTCTCTTGAAATTATTAATTAGTCCATTTTTCTGTTACAGATTCCTTCTTTAAATAAACTTACGTTTATATTTAGTGTTTTTATTAAAAATAACATAAATGTGTTACACACATATGTATGATTAATAGTAATCATAATTACATGGTTAAAAAATTAAATAAAATTGCCAATACAGGTATTTTTAATTATTACAAGATGCCATCTTAACGAACACTTAAATTTCAAGAACGTAGCCTTAATTTGCAATACCTATAATTATTTATATAGATGCATAATTTTATAAATATAGAAAAATTTGTTTGTGAGAAGCGACTAATTTAGAAAATATTTTTTCTCTAAATTAGAATATGTTCTTGATGAAAATCTACTATGCCACGTTAAATAGTGAATGTAACTCCTAAATGTAATTGAGAAAGATTTGAGATGCAATGGAAATAATAGGCGGCTATTCATTTACAGGTTCCTTCTTTAAATACATATGCACGTTATATTGAATACGTTATTTATAACATAAATAGCTATGTGTGTGTGTAAAGTAATAATTAATAATACGTGATAATATTATTAAATAAATTACCAATAAAAGTATTAAGATGTTATTTATAATGACACAAATTTTAAATTTATTATTGACAATCGGGTCGCCATCTTTACAGACATTTTCAAATTACATAAGCGTAGCGTCCTTATTTTAAAACAAACGCCCCACCTACCCGACAAGTAACCGTTAGATTTAACCGCTCCTAATATCTTGATTATTCTTCGGCTTCATCATCACCGAAAATAGTTTACGCGGTACGATTACCTCAACGATCGGATACCTAGAAAACCGATCGTCGAAAACTCTCAAAGTTCAGTGCAGTTTGTGTACAGGTGCGTTGAGGGTGCCGCTCAGTACTTTGCAATAAGTGGTTTATAAACTTTTATAGGTTAAACTGTAATACAGAGTGTGCATAATACGCCGGTAGTTATCAACGAAACATGGCAACTAGAAGTAAAAAGTCTTCAACACCGTCGCAGACAAGCGCGAGGCCCACAAGCCCTTTGAGCCCTACGAGGCATTCGCGTCTCCAAGAAAAGGCGGATCTGCAGAATCTGAATGATCGTTTGGCTTGTTACATCGATAGAGTGAGGTATTTAGAAGCGGAAAACAGCCGCTTAACTAGGGAGGTCCAAACAACCCAGGAGACGGTCACCCGCGAAGTCTCGAACATAAAGTCTATGTATGATCATGAACTGTCCGATGCACGAAGATTATTGGATGAAACCCATAAGGAAAAAGCCCGCTTAGAAATTGATACCAAACGTTTATGGGACGAAAATGAAGAATTGAAAGCTGCTTTGGCTAAGAAAAGTAAGGATTTGCTCCTAGCCGATAATAATGTGAGAGTCTTAGAGACTCGTACCAATGATTTAACATTGAAGTACAATCAGGCTCAAAATGATGCTAAAAAAGCTCTTGCTGAAGCTAGAGATGTTGAAAAGGAAAGGGATAAGTTGAAGAAACAAGTGGACGACTTGAGAAAACAACTCGAGGAAGAGTCATTAGCCAGAGTCGATGTTGAAAATAACAATCAAAGCCTTCGGGAGGAATTATCCTTTAAAGATCAGGTATGTTATACTATAAATATATATATATATATGTATATTTAATAAATAATTACTAGATAAATTTTTATTATCATTTCGATAGTAATCAAAAAATTACATTATGCTGGAATAAGCACGTTATCAGACATATGGATTATTTAATTCAAGAATTATGGTATTGTATTAGGAATGTAAACAAAAATATTGATTTTAATTTTAATTTAACTTTCTAATTTTGATAAATTAAGTAATATCAAGCAGAATAAATAATTATTCTCATAGTATTTATATTGATGATGTAAGGGATATAAAATGTGATATTTCAACATTCTAGTTCTATTCAAAATTAGCTAGTTTACATCATTTGTATATAGCAGACTTCATGTGTGTGTTGGCAATGGCATACTTTTACATTTAATATTTATGATGTTTGTAAACCTGAGAATCTGGGTCATCACCTTGATAATTAAAATTGAAAAGAAAAATGAGTGGACTTACAGAACTAAGAAATTTAAAGTAAATAATACAGAATTGTTTTTGTTTGAATTATGCGTCAATATCTGCTTAATGAAGGAAATAAAATGCAATACTTTTTTAATCATATTTACATTAGGCATTATTTTATTTTGCATATCTTAAGCAATCAATTACAAATATATACACATATTACACATATCATCCGTGTACTAAGCGTGTTTTTCTTTTCTCCATATTGACGTCATATTTAGTAATTTCCGGTGTGTTTTTTTTTTAAATAAATACTTCCTTCTCGTAACTTTCAAGTATGTACGATATGTACTCGCTGGTATGCATGATTAAACTCTTTCTTATCGGCTGTTCAATGTAATAAAGACTGTAATCGTGTTTGATGTAAAACAGGCTTATGTATTAGGTGGTCAGTGTGTAGATTCATAATAAACATGTTATACCAGTATGATGTATGTGTCATTATTTCTTAAGTATAAAAGAATAAAACAAGTGTAAAATATAAATATAAATATAAAACATGGCGCAGTCATTAAAGTGATAAATTATCGAAAGGAAATATGTACAACTGAAAGTTAATATACCGTAAATATAACAAGTATATAAGAAAAAAAAAAATGGCTAACCCAAGCTCAGGCACAGTAAAATTACCGCCAGATTTTAATTTACAAGGAAGTAACGCATCGAAAGAATGGAAATTTTGGAAAATAACCTTTGAAGATTACCTTATAGCGACAGGGCAAAATGAATCTGCTGATAGGATTAAACTTTCGATTTTGAGGAACATCATAGGAACAGAATCTGCAAAATTGATGTCAACATTGGTTATTCCGCAAGAAGAAGAAGACAAATATGATAGTGTTATCAAAGCAATTGACAAATATGTTAACCCACGGGTAAATGAATGTTTTGAACGATACAAGTTCATGAAACGTATGCAGCAGGAAGGCGAATCGTTTGAACAATTTTTAACAGAATGCAGACACTTAATAAAGACTTGTAACTATGATGAAGTAGATGATAAGGAAACTGCAGAAAATAAATCACTAAAGGATAAGATTGTAACGGGAATTAGGGACTCGAATACAAGAGAAGCTTTATTGAGAATCGACCAATTAACATTAGAGAAGGCGATACAATTATGCAGGACCAGTGAACAAAGTCGGAGTCAAAACGAACAATTCCAGCAGGGAACAAGTGGTGAGATCAATATGGTAAGAAGACAACAGAGAAAGTATAATGTAAGTAATAGTGATAAGTTTAAATCACATCATAAAAGAGACAAAAGTGACACTCGAGTTAAAAGGACTGATACATTCAAGTGTAGACGATGTAGTAAAACACATGGACAACGAGAATGTCCAGCATACAATAAAAAATGTAGAAAATGTGGTTTATTGAATCATTTTGCTATATCGTGTAGAGTTAGAAATGTAAAATATGTAGACCAAGAATGTAACAGTGATTGTTCTAGTGAAATATACATAGGTAATGTAAATGTTAAGAAAAATAAATGTAACCGTAATGTAAATATTCATCATGTAAATAACATTTGGGATGAAATTATTAATATTGAAGGTAAAAAAGTTAGAATCAAAATCGACACAGGTGCAGATATAAATATCATGCCATTAAATATATTTGAAAATGTTAATAAACAATTTAGGGTTAGACCGACAAATTATGTATTAAAAGCTTTTGAAGGTACACAGACCAAACCAAAAGGTATTGTTAATTTAAACTGTAAATATAGAAGTTCAGACATATATGAAGATTTTGTAATTGTTGATAAAGCTAAATATGTACTTTTAAGTGGACGAACATGTGTAAATTTGAACTTGATAAAAAGAATTAATAATGCTAGGTTGGAGGGTAATAATGTTAAAAAAGAAAGATTTATAAAGCAAAATATAAAAATATTTGAAGGTTCGGGAAAATTTTCAGAAAAATATAAAATTACTACTATTGATAAATTTGAAACAGTGAGTCATCCACCAACAAGAATTCCTCTCGCGATACGTCCAGCACTAAAAAACGAATTAGACAGATTAGTAAAAAGAAATGCGATTGTTAAAGTTAATGAAATTGATGCACGCGCAAATATAAATAGAGTTGTAATTGTTGAGAAACCCAATGGAAAATTGAGACTCTGTTTAGACCCATCGGATTTAAATAAACAAATAGTTCGAAAACCAGGATTAATTCACAATATTGAGGAAATATGTTCAAATTTAAGAAACAAGAGTTTTTTTTCAGTTTTTGATTTATCGGAGGGCTATCACCATCTGGAATTGGTTGAAGAATCCTCTTGGAAGTGTTGTTTTGCGACACCATTTGGGATATATAGATATGTGGTATTGCCATATGGTTTGTCAAATTCACAAGATTTATTTCAAGAAGCAGTTGCTTCAAAATTCAGTGATATTGAGAATGTTCTAATTTGCCACGATGACATGATAATAGCAGGTAAGACTGAAGAAGAGCATGACGAAATAATAAGACAAGTAGTCGACCGTGCCAACAAAGTAAATGCGAAATTTAATAAAGAAAAATTTCAATACAAACAACAACAAGTTAAGTTTATGGGTCAGATATTTTCAAGGGATGGAATGCAAATAGATCCTGATAGAATAGAAGCATTGAAAAAGTTAGAAAGCCCAAAAGGCAAAGTAGAGTTACAAAGAATTATAGGCTCTTTTAATTATATTAGACGATATATACCAAATATGGCAGATTATTTGCATCCTCTGTGTGAATTATTAAAATCTAGTATAGAATGGAAATGGATGCCAAAACACCAGGAAGCCTTCGAGAATTTAAAGAAAATAATATGTAATACACCAGCTTTGGTACCGTTTGATCCTGATAGAAAGACAATTTTACAATGTGATGCATCCAAAAATGGACTGGGATGTTGCATGTTTCAGGAATACGAAAATAAAACACTCAAATTAGTAGCTTGTTCATCACGTAGTATGAATGACCATGAAATAAACTATAGTCAAACAGAAAAAGAATTATTAGGGATTTATTTCGGTACACAAAAATTTCACCAATTTATTTATCATTGTGTTGTTGATGTGCAAACGGATCATAAACCTATCATTGCCATTATGAAAAAGCCTATCTGTAAAATAGGATCTGTTAGATTACAGCGACTAAGATTAAAACTTATGAAATATTCTCTTAATGTATATTATGTACCAGGTAAGGAAATACACTTTGCAGACATGTTATCAAGATCATTTTTACCACACGTAACATACGACGCAGAAATGATAGAGATGATACATTCTGTATCCAGACACTTACCCATGAGTGATGAGAAGAAATCCGAATTTAGAACAGTAACATCAAATGATCAGGTATTAGTAAAAATAATTGATTATTATTTTAATGGATGGCCCAAATCAAACAAGGTTGAATCTAAATTGAGACCATACTACAATATCAAAGAAGATATATATGTTGAAGCAGGTATTGTATTTGTAAACGACAAAATTGTGGTTCCTAAAAAACTTAGAATGTCAATCATAAAAGTATTGCATAAAGGTCATATTGGTATGAGCAAAACAATAAACAAAGCGAGGAGTTTGTTCTTCTGGCCAAGTTTAACTGAGGATATTAAATTATATATTAAACAATGTAGAACTTGCGAAATGTTTATGCCGCATGATTTCAAAGAACCTCTATTGCCTCACGAAGCTCCTAAACTAAGATTCAATAAAATAGGTGTTGATATATTGGAATTTGGAGGAAAAGCGTACTTAACGTTAATTGATCATTTTTCACATTGGATTGAAATACGAGCAATGCCAGACAAGACAGCAGAATCTACTATAAATATTATGCAAGATGTTTTTACAAGATTTGGATATCCGGAGTACATAGTAGCAGATAATATACCATTTCTGTCAAATAAATGTAAAGAGTATTACAGAAATAAAGACATCACCATAGTAACGTGTTCTCCGCACCACCATCAAAGTAATGGTAGCACAGAAAAGGCTGTTAGTATAGGCAAACAAATTTTACGCAAAAGTTTTCATGAAAATACCGACTACAGAGAAGCATTAATGGAATATAACAACTCGCCAATAATATATTTAAAGGCATCTCCAAGTCAAATTCTCCAAAGTAGACGACTGAAGACACAATTACCAATAACTAGTAAAATGTTAGAACCTAAAATTCAAAACCAAATTTATCCACAGCTTTGCAAACAGAAAGAACATACGAAGTTACACTACGATAAAAGAAGCCGTAAACGAATTCAAGAGTATAAGAACGGAGATAAAATAGTAATTAAAAGTTCTAAGGACAAGATTTGGTATAAAGCAGTTGTCATTGAAAAGGCAAAAGAACCAAGATCATACTGGGTACGGAAAGAGTGCAACAATAAAATTGTGAGACGCAACTCAAGTCAAATAAAAATATCAATAACAAAACCCCAGCCAGGTGACTTGAAATTATTACCAGAACTACAAATAGACCAACACCCGGAAAAAGAACATGCAAATGAAAAAATAAAATCACAAGGTACACATAGTGATAGTAATAACCATGAAAACCAAGAGATAGACGAACCAACTTTGGTCCCAAATCATAATGTTGAAATACCTTCACAGCTTGCATGTAAAACAAATGTTATTAGTAATAAGATCACTCGACATGGACGCCAAGTGTTACCACCCCAACGACTAGATCTTTGAGGGGAAGGTGTTCAATGTAATAAAGACTGTAATCGTGTTTGATGTAAAACAGGCTTATGTATTAGGTGGTCAGTGTGTAGATTCATAATAAACATGTTATACCAGTATGATGTATGTGTCATTATTTCTTAAGTATAAAAGAATAAAACAAGTGTAAAATATAAATATAAATATAAAACATCGGCAATTTTAATATTTTTATTTTTTATCTAATCAGCGGCTTAACTAAAGTAAATGAATGCTCCAAAGATTGCGTGAATTCGCGATGTGGGAAATACAATTATTTTAAATAAAGTCGAAGAACGTAACACCTGTATTATATACACTGTTGTACAAAATTATTAGAACAAATGATGTCTTTAAGCTTGGATACTAAGGAATTCAGCGCTAGTCATATGTATACATATATAAATATATTATGGTGATATTTAAATATATAAAAATATAGAAATGAAGGAGTGTTTAAATTTATAAATTATAAAACTACAAAAGTGAAGTAGGAATATTTAAAACTTCCAACATAAATATTAAAAACATAAGACAATTTTTTGTGATAATTTATAAATACTATGTTAAAAAATTATATGTTTATTTAAAATTAATAAAAATTAAAGTGTTGATAAGTTTGAAAAAACAGATTAGTTTTGAAGACTGACACAACTGCTTCTTGTCGATGTTTGTGTAGAACTTGTTATTTTTCATTATTATCTAGTCAACGATTCGATTCCTTCTGCCTCTCGAAAGACTTTTTTTTTGTAAAACTAGGAGGGGAAATTATTCACAAAGAAAAACACCCAAACACATGGGGTTGACACTTACAATGAAAATATTGGAGCATAACGTGGATAACATATCATAAAGTACTTAATAGTTGTAGACGGTGCTCTTTGATGTCCTTTATAGCGGGTCGTACCGAAAGAGTCTCAACTATTGTAGTTTTATGTTGATTTGCAATAACTTTGATATTTGGATAAATTTCATTACAATAGATGAATATTCGGTGTTTTTCTAACTAAACTTATACTTCTAGTATGCATATACATATACAAGGTGAATTATTAATAATTATAATTAACTTATCATACATAAAATATATAAAAGAAATGTCTTTTTTTGCATAATGTCATTTATCGTCCTGAGCAAAGTAGTTGAAGTAAAACCATTTCACACCAGTATCCTCTCTTTATATAATGTTCTTTTTGCATGGGCTGTTCCAGTCCCATAGGAAATACGGAATGGTCACCAAATGTCTTGATCTCTCGTGTTTTATTGCTGTGTCATTATACGTTTTCATTTATGTTTAGGGAAAAAATACAAGTATGTTTAATAACTTCATATAAATAATATTGCCTTGGTTTGAAACATACAAAATTCCTAAAATTTAAGCCTGTGATTTTGTGTTGGCACTTTAAAATTATCTTTCCACTAATCGCCATGCAAAATAGTATATATTAAAAAAAAACAATAATTATTTTTAAGACCACTTTATCCATAGCTTTATACGTGTTCCTTATCTGAAGAATGTTTATTTTCGTTTTGTTCAAAAATTTTAGATTTTTCTAAATCTCTATAAGCTCTTGGTTTGGTTTTTTTTATCAAATTTAATTATTTTGCACATGTACATCTTCATACATCGCATACGAACACGATACTTCGTTTTTTTTAAAGAACGCTCTAACAGTTTTGAATTGTAGACGCAAGCATGCCTAACAAAATTTTTACGTGTTAAAAATATATTTTCTTCGTAATATGTATGTACATCTATAAATTAATTTAATTGTTGTTTCCACTTTCTTCACTTCGAATCATGTTAACATTATTATTATTATTATTATTATTTCGTTAAAACGTATCTCACAGTGGAATCTCCTTTTTTGATGAGCAATTTATAATATAAATTATTTTATAAGTGTAATTTCACAATTTCCCTGCAGTATACAATTAAATTGTACATGTGCTAATATGAAAGTATAAAACCTATTTCATTCA
This sequence comes from Amphimallon solstitiale, assembly GCA_963170755.1. Taxonomy (NCBI): domain Eukaryota; kingdom Metazoa; phylum Arthropoda; class Insecta; order Coleoptera; family Scarabaeidae; genus Amphimallon; species Amphimallon solstitiale. The sequence continues at coordinate 162,418,407 of OY720677.1, forward strand.
TTAATAATAAAACTTCAACACGTTTTTACCGTTTTGTCCAATCACTTTTATATAGTACAACGCTCCGTCAATCACTATTTACAGAATTGTTATTCCTAAAAAAAATTATTTTTATCACGCACAACTTTTTTCACATCTACAGGGAATTTTTAATTATAATTATTTACAGTCTTCATTACATTTCACCTGGCAAATGTATGTCGTAGGGTTAATAAATCAGCCTGTATATTATTCAAAAACATCTTTCTTTTGCCACAAATAAAATGTTATTATTCGTTCCTCTCACAATTTATTATAACTAAAGACCCGTCTAAAATGCACCAAAAAAACCGAAAAAAGCATAAAATTTTGACAAATAAAGTTTTGTTTCAAAATGAATTTTTGATGAAAATAAAATGTTATTAGTTATTAGTTAGGTACAGTAATTTTTTTGTTTATCTGGTTTTTTTTGTTACTTTTTGTCAAGTTTTTATTCCTTTTTGTGCCTTTTAGTCCGATCTTTAATAAGTGGAATTCGACTAAAAAAAAAAAAGTTGAACAGGATTGTTTAGGTTCGTACTATCCTGAGTAGTTCGTAAAACAGTTTTTTTTTACGAACTACTCAGGATAGTATGCCCAAAGACGAATATACCGCATGTGTCAAGTAACATTAGCCATAGGGGATCTGTATATATGTATGTATGTATCTACGATGTATAGACACCGCGCTGCGATGGATTACATACATACGTATAAACTGATTCTCTGTGGCTAATGTATTTGACACAACCGGTATACTTCTTATCTGTTAAAAACTAACTTAGACATATGACTAAAGCAAAACACAAATGCGCAATGACATTAAATTGTATCGACATCTTTCCTAATTATTTTAAATTGTTTAGAAAGATCGTATAAAAAGATAAAAGGTAATAACAATAAAAAACGGAAGACAAGAAAGAATTTAACATTTAAAAATGAATTTAATTATATTTTTGGAAACAAACACTAATTATAACTCCCAAATGGCTATTAAGGTTGGCGTACTACACGTCTACCCCAGATGTTAATCACACTGAAAACATATGTTTTTGATCAGCGATTCGGTTATTTTAAAAAGTATATAAAGGTACAGTGGCGGCCCTTGAAAATTCAGACTCTTAACCTCAAAAACATTTTAAGCGGTGTAAACTTTTTTAAACGTTACTCAAGCCAATCATTGGCGTAGAATGCAAAATGAATTGCAAAAATAGTAAATTCAAAAAAATGATGAATAAAACTGCAGATAGTGTCCTGCTCTACTTTTATTCAAAATTGGTATTTAAAAAAATAGATGTTAACAGAGGTTAATATTTTATTGTACACCACCGGAATCTACAACGCTTGGAGGTGTCTTGGCATTGACGATACTGTACTTTGCACAGATTCTAACGGGATTCGATGCCAGGATATTTGAAATGGTTTGAATCAATATTTTCCGACTTTGTGGCAAAATTTAGTCGTTAATTTTCTTGAGCATGATTCTCCAAATTGTCTCTATCGGATTTAGATCCGGGCTCCTCGCTGGCCAAGGCAATGTCTGCACTCCATTAGCTTCTAAAAAATTTAATATTTTATTGTACACCACCGGAATCTACAACGCTTTGGAGGTGTCTTGGCATTGACGATACCGTACTTTGCACATATTCTAACGGGATTCAATGCCAGGATATTTGAAATGGTTTGAATCAATATTTTCCGTCAAAAATTTCGTCGTTAATTTTCTTGACCATGATTCTCCAAATTGTCTCAATGGGATTTAGATCCGGGCTCCTCGCTGGCCAAGGCAATGTTTGCACTCCATTAGCTTCTAAAAAATTTCTAACAACATGCGCCGTATGAATTCTGCAGTTATCATGTTGAAGAATAAAATTGTTGTTATATTATCGAACACATGCATTGCTACAGGACTGAAATCTCTTTTCGAAAAGCCAATGTTTTCCCAAAAGTTATTCTCATTGTTTACATATTGTTGAGAAAAACGTAGTCTTTGCATTTGGTGTGCCTCAGTTAGAAAAATCTTATTAGGAGAAAGTCTATTTCTTAGTTCACTTTTAATAATCCTTTTGCATACAGTTCTTCTAGAACCTGGAAAATTTGTGGCAATTTTTGCTTGCACTAGTCTCAAAAGGATTTTCTTTAAGAAAATTCACCAATTGCATTTTCATTATGATTGGAAGTGTTTCTTCTCTAGAGGTGCCTTGTTTCCTTCTGATGAACCCAGTTTCCTCGAACTTACGTTTTGCTAATAATACCGTGTTTTTCTCTACATTTATTTCTTCTGACTATGTATTTGTCAAATGTGACATTGTCATCAAAATGACTGAAGAAAATTTGATTTACACATTGCAAAATTCCACCTGCTAGCCGAAACTGTACCACGTTTCACTTTAAAAATTTTCCAACAATTAGTCTTGCAGTATTCATTTTATTTTCCAAATCACAGGTGTAATAGTGAAAATATTTCTTCAACTCTTTCAAGGACTTAGAAATATATTTTAAATTATGACAGTGTTGTTAATTTTCGGATATTATGCTAATTTCATTTTATTATTATTTTTCTACATATATATTCGGAAAAAGGACCACGCTATCATATTTCTTTATTTTTTTTTAGAGATGTAAAAAAATAATTGTTCATATATTTTAAAAAATAAAGTCAGGGTTTGGAAGAAACTGATTGAGGTAATGGGCACACTCCGTTAACGAATACTGCCGCGTCCCACATACATATATTCGTCTCACCCTCAAACTGAGTGCTAAAGTACTACATTCATTTATTTTCAATATCTGAAAATGTATTGGAAAATTTATCATTATTTATGGTATCTTATTCAATTTTCTTCAAAGCAAACGGACTTAGTTATAAAGGTAATAATCACATTCTTTTCCATAATCCTCTAAATATGATTATAAATTATTTAATAATTACATTTTAACATCTTAATCGATATCTTATCAAAGTAAATATTTAAAACATTCAAATCTCTGATAATTTTCAAATTCACTGTAAACAAAACAATTAAATAACGTAGGGCTTGCACTCACAATGAGTTTATTGACTTCTCTCTAATGTTGTCGGACAAATTTCTTGGCTTTTATTCAAGTGTGTCAGTTAGGCCAAAGAAATGTAAGTTTTCTTTTTTGTAGTCATTAGGAGATGTCACAGTTTTAAAAAGGTTAAAATTAGATGCCGATTATATTTTTGTACACAAAATTACTTGTTATACAAGCGTACCAAATGCAGTAAAAATAAAGAAAACATTTTCTAATCCATCTCAGTTTTAAAATTAATTATTTCAAATGCCGAATCGCTAGGGGGCAAAGTAAAAGGAATCGTTGATATCCGGAGCAAATTTATTATCTATAGTAAAATTTCCAGTTTTAACTTTAAAAAATACAAAGAATCATAATATTTACACTTTAAAACGTCCGAAAATTCTATTTATTCCACCGATATCCCTATTTAACCACGTCTGGTAAGGAGAACCAGACCGACCCAGGATATTTGTTTATTTATCTTTTCTATTAATATTGAGACGCTAAGGTTAAACGTGCACGTTTAAAAAACATGGGATACCAGTTTATATGCATGGTTTGGCTTGATGTGTAATGCTTTCCATGAATTCAAATGTTAACATAACCGTATTTTGTGAGAACCGTTGATATGTTTTTTTTTTAATTTCAATTCCACCCTTTGGTCTTAATGCTATTCATGCATTGCACATGATGTTGATACATGGCTGAAAAATTCTGTAAAGTTATATACAGTTGGTTTCAAAATTATTGGACAGTTCTGTGTCTATCGTAAAATTATAAGTTTATGCTGATTGTTCCCGATTTGTGCGTTTCATGCCCAGCTCTGTTATTATAGCAAACGTGACACTAAGTCGCACTCTGTCTTATAATAATAAAGAACAATACAGAGAGATCAAAAGGTTGAGTGTGCCGCTTCATAGTCATGTTGTAATTGCCGCATATATCATATTCTGAATTGTATTTCGTCTGTGCGACATCTATAATTTTACTTATGAACTGCTTTCGAGAATTTTCGTTAAATTTAATTGTTTTAATAACTTAAGAAATCATTCAATAATTGAAAATATCTTTATTAAAAATAATTTAATACAAAGATCGTTATTCTTGCATATAACAATATATATTTAGAAATATTGTAACATATGTTCAAAATGAATTCCTTTATTTTTTAGACACACATTTAGACGTCTTTTGAGAGAATTGAAAACATTTTGTATCATTTCTTCTGTTACACTGTTAACAGCATATGTAATAGCATCTTGTAGTTCTGGTAATGTTTGCAGTAGAGTCCTAAAGACGGTGTTCTTTAAATACCCAAAAAGGAAAAAATCCAATGGAGTCACATCTGGTAATCTAGGAGGCCATCTATTTCTGCTAATCAGTCGGTTATTATTAAAGTATCTTAGAAGGAATTCAATTGTAGTATGTGCAGTGTGAACGGTGTCATCATCCTCTTGAAAATAGCCAAATTGTCTTTCATTGTTGTCAAGTTGTCTAATACATGGTTCTAAAATAAGTGTTCTATATCGTTCTGCATTTATTGCATCATGGAAGAAAATTGGACCTATTCTTCTTCTTCGTGATATTGCACACCAAAGACCATGCATGTCAGTTTCAATAAAAACATGTGGGTTTATGGACGACCAGTGTCCATAATTTTGAGAATTGACATATCCACTTAGATGAAACCAGACCTTATTTGAGAAAAATGTGATATCCAACAAATTATCACCTGCAAGATTATTATTAAACCACGTACAAACTTGTATGCGTTTCTCAAAGTCTGTTGGTAACATTTCTGTACAGCAGATGCTTTATATGGATGTAAGTGTAGTTTTTTAGTGGCTTTATGGCATGTTCCATAAGGTAGTCCTGTATGATCATAAAATCAGAATTAATAAATTTTCTGTACATTAAACAAAGTAATACTGTGCCTGTCTGTGCTGATAGTTGCCCCTAAGATTTCTTAGGACTCACGTCCAGCAATTCTTGAATATCTTCTAGCACTCCTTCTGTCAGTAAAGTAGGTCTACCAGAAGAATGTTTCTTAGATACACTGCCAGTTTCTCGAAAACGACTAACGTATCTTACAAAAACATCATGTTGGAATTCCATTTCGGGGAATCGAATGTGAAATTGATGCCTACACGAATCAATAGAATATTGCCAGTTCGCATTCGGTAACAGTTCTCTCCTACCAGAATAAGCCTCCAAACTTTATCTTGTTTTTCCGTAAATGACATTTCAACACAACATTAAAATTTAGCAAGAATGATATCGTATATACTCAAAATAAAAATAACTTACAGTAACAACAAAATGTACTTTTTATGCCTTAAGAAAGGCAATTTCTAATATTCAATTAAACGCAGTTAACCAATGGAAAAAGAAACGACCAAAAGCTTATATGACTGACAAATATGTATAAACAATACCAACGACAGAATATTGGATTGACAGCCATTTTAGCGAAGTTACAAACTAAATGTTCATACTACAACAATGAACGTGTAGCAAACTCGTGCTAAAGTCGATATATCGAAAAAGCGGCACGGCAAACCTTTTTTGGTCTCTCTGTAAAAACACTTCTCAAAATTTATCGTGCTTGCATTTTGTTTTTGAATTGACTATAAAAAATATCAAAAAATTTTGAATCTCCCTCCATTTCCAGGTCTTCCAACAACAACTGTCCGAAACCCGTACCAAGCGCCAAGTCGAAATCAGCGAAATCGATGGCCGCCTCGCCGAGCAATACGAGGTCAAGATGCAGCAGGCCTTGCAGGATCTCCGAGAACAATACGAATCGCAAATGGCTAACAACCGCCAAGAAATCGAAGTCTTGTACGAGAACAAGATCAAGAATCTCCAAACTGCGGCCAACAGAAATTCCGGCGCCGCAACCGCGGCAATCGACGAACTACGTCAGACTCGCACTAGAATCGACTCTTTGTCCAGCAAAATCTCCGAGTTGGAAGGTCAAAACGCGCTGTTGACCAATCGCTGCAGAGAATTGGAGAAAGCGTTGGAAACGGAAAGATTACGTCACGCCGAGGACTTGGATCTGTTGGAGAAGGAACTGGCCAGGATGAGAGATGAAATGGCACACCAACTGCAAGAGTATCAAGATTTGATGGACATCAAGGTATCTTTGGACTTGGAAATTGCCACCTACAGGAAAATGCTCGAATCGGAAGAAGCCAGGTTGAATATCTCGCCGTCAGGTAACGCGGCCGACGTATCCAGAAGTACCAGAGCGGGTTCTCAAAGGAGGACGCCTGTCAGAGGTGGCGCCAAACGTAAGCGAACCTTACTAGAGGAAAGCCAAGAATCTTCTATGTCCGATTATAGCGTGACCAGCTCGTCCAAAGGCGATATCGAGGTCGCCGATGTGGATTCGGAAGGCAAATTTGTGAAGATTCACAATAAGAGCGGTAAAGAGCTCAGCTTGAGCGGTTGGCAAATCGTCAGACGGGCGGGAGATTCCGAGACACTTTACAAATTCCACCGAGCGATCAAGATTGATCCGAATGCAAACATAACCGTTTGGTCATCAGACTTGGGCAAAGAACACGAACCACCAAGTAACTTGGTAATGAAAGGGCAGAGATGGTTCGTTTCTGATAACATGACCACCACCATTTTGAACGCGAATGGAGAAGAAGTTGCCGTCTCAGAAAGGTAAGTTTATTCTTTATTTTATATTTAAAAAATGCGTTACAGTCATAAATGAATAAACCAAACACTTTTTGGGCGTTAGTATATTTTTATTCCAAGCAAAAAGTTATAAACTATTACAATTATAAAACTAATAATGTGTTTCTTCTGTTTCTTATACATTCACCTAGTGTATTAAATATATTTGAAAATAGAAAATCAATGGTGTCCCCAAGCCTACAACTGTTGGGCGCCAAATTGTCACAAATGCTTTTTCGTCCTTCAAGTTTTTATTTAACAAGTTAAGTAAAATGGATGTTTAAAGAAAAAGCAATAACAACTCAACTCAGGTACATTATTATATTTGTGGACTGTAAAAAAAATGGAATAGACTAAACACTTTCTGGCGTTGGTACATTTTGTTAAGAGTTTCATGAAGCATTTATTTTATTCCAAGCAGAAAATTATAAACTACTACAATTATAAACACTAATAACGTGTTTCTTCTGTTTCTTATGCATTCACCTAGTGTATCAAACATATTTGAAAATAGAAAATTAATGGTGACGCCAAGCCTACAACTGTTGGGCGCCAAATTGTTAAAAATGCTTTTTCGTCCTTCCAAGTTTTTATTTAACAAGTAAAACGGACGTTTAAAGAAAAGCGATAAATCAGATGCATTATTATATTAGTGGCCTGTAAAAAAGGGAATAAACTAAACACTTCTTGGCATTGGTATATTTAATTTAAGACTATAATATCCTCTAATAATTTGTTCAACTGGTATTATCGTGATGATATATGAAAGAAATATGTATATATAAAATTAAACTAAGCTGACATCGTGACGTTAAGACTTTATTGCTAAATATATTTAATTAATATCAAAGTGACATTTAGGAAGGATGAGACCATTTGTGTAGTTTCCATCAGAAAGTCCTCAATTTATCATGGACGATATGCACACAGTGCTTCAGCGAGTAAAATGTTTTTACATGATATGTTTTATAAATTATATAATATACAGCAATAATGGAGATATTTAAATATTTTTAATAGCTTTAGCATAATATATTTATATATTTTCAGCATAAACTTTTCTTATTATACTTGCCACGTCACCAATAATTGTAACTATCGTAATAAAGAACTGTCTACAGATCAATTCAATTATTTTATGAAGAAAGGCGTTTGCAAGAAATTGTATTGTTGAAATTTATTTTATATTACACTCCACTATAACCTGCTATTACTAATTAAAATTAAAAAAAAGATGGTTAAAAATAGGAGAAAATAACACGTGCGTAGAAACTATTTCATTAACATTTTAACGTTAAATATTTGCTATTGGATTTTAATAAGTACCTTCTATACGACGACATGATTCGAACGTCAATAATAACATCTTAAACAGTCATAATTTATTAATAAAATAACATTACATAACCTCAAAAACGGTATACATAATTAATAAGCGGACACTTCTCTCTCTCGTTTTAATATCCGATTCGTCCATTCAAAAAGTATGCTCAAGGTTGAAGGAGTAATAGCTGAAACTATACGCTGATTTCGTTATAATTAAACAAACGTGTGCGTTACTCACAGATGTTGCAAACCACCCACTCAGTGTTTTCGAAATTTTAGTGTACGACGATTTTATAAAAGAAAACTAGCATAGAAATTCATCATTATTAACTATACATACATACATCTGAAAACCAAATTTAATATGAAAGATGTTTATATACAGTATGTAAAAAAACGTATGTGAAATTAGCAAATCAATGGTGTTACCAAGTCTACTACTGTTGGGCGCCAAATTGTCTATTTACTATTTACGTAGTATTTTTCTTCAGCAAGAAGCTAATAACTCCTATGCTAGATGATAGGTTTTTCGATAAATTTAAGGCAATACACTTAACCACGCACGCAAGCTTGGCCACACAGAGAAATTATTATAATTTACATAATAAATGAAAGTACCACACAAACATTGTTACAATTTGCGCATCTTTACTTTTTAATTCATCTCCATTTAGATGGTATGGCGGGTTATCTAGTAGAAGTAAAGGTTTTATCGGGAGACCTTTATCCTTCAGAAACCTTTAAGTAAAAACATTGACGTAAATTTAAAATCTAAGAAGAAAAAAATTCAAACTTTTCTGAGGTACAAACGAATAATGAAACCAGTGTTTGAAAATGCGGGAAATTCAAAATTATAATTTCCAGTTACAATAAGAAATTATTTAAATTGATTTAGTTACAAAAATAACCTTAAAAACAATCAGTGAACCCACGATTTAATATAACTTTTACTAAAAAAAAATATATATTTTTCTAATAGATGCGAAAGAAATCATTAAAATTGATTTAGTTACAAAAATAACCTTAAAAACAATCAGTAAACCCACGATTTAATATAACTTTTACTGAAAAAAAATATATCTTTTTCTAATAGATGCGAAAGAAACACAAGACAAACGGATTTCTGACAGGCACGGTCAGAATTTGACCTACATTTTATTATTTCCTAGACTTGCTATTCTCGAAACGTATCCATCTTGAGCCGTTATCGGTAATTAAGAAAAGCATCTACCTGTTATATAACAGCGTGCATATCAGATAAAGATAGCTCGATACGGCATGAAAGAAATAGAAGAAGTAAAAGAAATGTGTATAACTGTTTTCCTATTTAATTTAAGACCATCCATCAAGTCTGTTTTTTAGTCTTCCTTTTTTATGCATGTCTTTCAAATCTGTGTACAATCCCATTGGTTTTCTTGTCTTTTAAACGATTGCAACGGAGTCAATGCCCTATAAATTAGAACAGGAAATTTAATCTTTGTAAATTTTAAACTATTTTAACATTATTTTTCCTAATATTTATTTTAAATTGGTATAAAAGTAATGGCGGCGCGAAATTTTGGGAAACAAAAAAAATTAAACAAATTCCGGCGATGAAATTACAAAATAATATTTATTATTCCGAAGATATATTAAAAAAAGAAAAATAATAATAATGAAGTAATTTTTTATCAATAAATACACTTTTTATTAAATGATTCTCGAAATGTAATCTGCTCCCAAATTTTTAAATTATTGTAATATTATTTTTTATATAATTTATTTTAATTTGTATTAAATTAGTGCTCCCCTTTTAGAATTCATAAAATATACATATTTTTATACATCGTGAAATTTTTACAAATTAAATATGTATGTAACTTTCATATTAAAAAAACAGTAAATCTTTATATTCAATTAATAAATAAAATCTCCATTTACAATTTCCGAAATTTAATCTTGTCCTAAATTTGAAGTGATTTTAATATTATATATAATTTAATAAAATTTATTATATTCAATATTCATACATCGATAAAACAATCTAGGAAGCAAATATGTAACATTCATATTAAAAAAACAAATATTTACGGACAAGTTACATAGTTTCTATTAATAAATACGCTATTATTAAGTGGCTTACAATTCGCGAAACAGTGGCGTAGACTAGTCTGGCAAAACATAAAATATAATATGAACTTAATTTTAAAAATAGAAAATAAACTTTGTCTCTTCTAGATTATTTTTATTCATTTCTTTGTAATATATGAAAAGGATGCTAAATTATTACTTTTAAATACACAGTGACGTGTATATTCTAAAAATATGTGCTTGCTAAATATATTCCATATTATTATTATTAACGTAAACATAAATATATCAGTGGCGTAGATCATATATTTTACGCTAAACTAAAAATAAATATTTTATTTTTAGAAAGCTGTGCTGTTACTAGGCAAACAAAATTATTTCGGTTCTTTTTAATATAATTTATTTTATGTTTTGCTTACAACTATGTAGTTGTGTGTTTAACTTTAATTTTATTGTTGATATCCTTAGAAGGAGAGAGCGACTACAATTTTTGTATTAATTAAGAATAGCAATATATTTATAGTATATTCTTCTGCTGCTTCTAGTAAAATAGTATTACATATTATACTCCTCTGTTTATCTTAAACTAGTAAAATTTATTTTGAGTTTGTATAGAATTAGTGGCGCCCTCTTTTTGAATGTATATGTATTTACTAGTATTTATGCATGGATGCAATAATCTAGTGAGCAAATATGTAACTTTCATATTAAAAACCAATAAATATTTACGCAGAAGTTGCACAATTTCTATTAATAAATACGCTATTATTAAATGGCTTACATTACGCGAAACAGTGGCGTAGACTATTCTATTCTACGTCCGACAAAAACATAATATGTATTACTTGATTTTGAAAAATATATTGTCAAATATGCAAACGTTATTAAATAAATCATTTATTTTTAAATATCCAGTGGCGTGCATTTTCTAAAGACATGTGCTTGTAAAATATTGAATTTTGTTATTGCAGAACTAATTTAGATGTAAACAAAAATATAGCAGTGGCCTTGATCCTATATTTTACGCTAAACTAAAAATAAATATTTTATTTTTAGAAAGTTGTGCTGTTACTAGACAAACTGAATTATTTCGGTTCTTTTTAATATAATTTATTTTATGTTCTGCTTGTCTTCAATTTTATTTTTGATATCCTTGGAGCTTGAGGGGAGGTACTTCAATTTTTGTATTAATTGAAAATAGCAATTTATTTATAGTATATCTGTTTATATTAAACTGGTAAAGCTTATTTTAAATTTATATAAAACTAGTGCCGCCCTCTTTTAGAATGTATATATTATTATACATCGATGAAATATTTGGAATCTAATATGTAACCTTCATATTAAAAAAAAACAATAAATATTTACGAAGAAGTTGGACAATTTCTATTAATAAATAGCTAATATTAAATGGCTTACAATTCGCGAAACAGTAGCGTAGACCATTCTACACTACGTCCGACAAAACAAATTATATTACTTGAATTTAAAAATAGATTTTAATATTCAATCTTTCTCTTAAGTTATTTTTATTAATTTTTTTGTCAAATATGAAAGTGTCGATTTTAAATATCCTGTATATTTTCTAAAAATATCTGCTTATAAAATATATGTTATTATTGAAGTCTTTATTTAGATGGAAACATAAATACATCAGTGGCGTAGGCTACATATTTTATGCTAAACTAAAAATAAATATTTTAATTTTAGAAAGTTGTACTGTTACTAGACACACAGAATTATTTGGGTTCTTTTTAATATAATTTATTTTATTTTCTGAGGCAAAGTGTGTAGGTGTATATTTGTCTCCAATTTTATTTTTGATATTCTTGAAGGGGGAGGGTGTTCAATTTTATATTAAATAAAAAGAGCAATTTATATAACACTGGTATAATTTATTCAAAATTTGTATAAAATTAGTGGCGCCCCCTTTTAGAATGTGTATACATATTCAAACATCTAAATAGCCAGTGATATATATTTTCTTAAAAATTGTGCTAGTAAAATACTTTGTAGGTTGTTATTCAACTGTTTGGATATAGATATAAATATAGCAGTGGCGTAGATTATATATTTTAGGCTGAACTAAAAATAAATATTTTATTTTTAGGATGTTGCACCGTTACTAGGCAAACAACATTATTTCAGGTATATAATCGATACAATTTATTTTATTTTAGTGCTAGAAAGTGTGCAGATATGTGTTTCTATTTAATTTTATTTTTAATGTGCTTGGTGGGGGAGGGGGGCTCTAAATTTTCTTGTCAATTGAAAATAGCAACTTATTTATAGTGTAACCGTACTGCTTCGAGGAAATAAAAGTACATATTATACTTGTCTGTTTATCATATAACTATTTCAAAATTATACATTGTTGACATACAGTGGCGGCATCTTTTTTTTTTTTTCAAAAATTATTATTTAATTTCAGTAATGTATAATTTGTTTTATAGCCTGAAATACCAGTTGTAATAATAAAATTGTAATTACTAAATAGAAAACATAACAAAACTGGGCGGACATAAATATAAATTAAAATACGAAAATCTGTTGCAATTCCATATTAGGTTTTCGTTGTCTCATAAATCATCATTCTTATCTCTTACCTTTTATTTCATGCAAATGATGATGAGTTTATTTGGAACTGTTCATATACGCATTTTTAGATGCGTCATTTATAGATACCATTCATTTTATTAAATTAAGTAAATGTTAAATGTGGTGTTCTCAAGCGCCATTGTTGGTGTCAATACAAATACAAGTAAAAATTGAAATAAATTCAAATTGAGTTCAAAACAGTTTTATTTAATTCACAACAATTGTTTCACCCTACTAGGGCTTCATCAGGTGATGAATATTATAATACATGTATTATAATATTCATCACCTGATGAAGCCCTAGTAGGGTGAAACAATTGTTGTGAATTAAATAAAACTGTTTTGAACTCAATTTGAATTTATTTCAATTTTTACTTGTAAATTATGGAGTTTCAACACGTATCTCCGTCTTCAATCAATTATTCAATACAAATACACATTCTATAACTAAATATTTAAAAAATCTTTTATTCAAAATTGATAAGAAAAACTCTGTAAATAATGCGATTTTACTAACTAACATAATGTGTTCTTTACATATTTACATACATCTAATAGATACTAATCAGTGAAATTATGTTATCTGTTATATAATAATCTATATTTATCTTCTGTGACTAGTATTAATATTACATTATGTTTATTGGTTGTATGTTTCGATTTTGACGTATTTTTTTCTATTACCTTATCTTTCTGCCTAATTTTCGAGACTCCACGTTTAATTATTATAACACTCGAAAATGACAATATTATGATCATTAATCATTGGGATAAAATTTATATATAATAATATTTTTTATATTTTCGTGCTTTTTATCTTTATATAAAGTGTGTTTAAATTAGAATTAACAGTTTTAGTTGGACTGTCATTATAAAGAGACTCATTGGTCATCGTCAGTACAGTGTAGCCAATGTATAATGAGAGATATTCTTAAAGATAGAAACAACAAACGGAAGACCAACAGTATCAGAATTTGATTTACTTCTCAAGAAGTAATTTAATTATAAAAGATAATTCGTAATTTCGTTTAATAAAAGATCGTATTGAGCCTATTTCGGTATAACTACTAATTCTACAAAATTGGAAAGCTTACATTTAGCTGGTGTCAAAAGTTTTCGACTTTTTGTGAACAAATGGAAAGAGAGTGTTTAAATTTGTACTTTATCATCACATGTATGCAGTTTTTTACTTTCTTATATGTAGTACGACGCAGTAGCACGTTTTGATGTCCCCTGATACCGAAAAAGTGGTTTTTAAAAAATTTCTCTCTCTTGTGTGTGTGTCTGTCTGTCTGTCTGTATGTGTGTGACCACGATAGCGGTCAAACCGCTATAGGTATCAATTCCAAATTTTATATTTACGAATATAATCTCCCTCTTGAGATCTGATTAGATTTTCAGTAAAATCGGCACACCGGAAGTAGTAGTTTACTTCAGTGAAAAAATCGAATTTTGCCAATTATTCGTTAACTACTAAGTTTAAACAAATTTATAAAGAATTCATATGTACTTAAAATTAAGTTTGAGACAAATTGTCTTCAAAAAGTTTTTCGAAATTCCAACCGGAAGTAGGTCTTTTACTCTCATCGAAAATCAGTTTTTTGCGAATATCTCGCAAGTCATGCTTTTTAGAGAAGTACGTTACGAGTATAAAAGTATTTAGAACATAATTTTCAATATCTTTTGTATAAAAAAAAATTTCAAAATTCAGACCGGAAGTACCACTTTTACTCTTATCGAATAGCGATTTTTTGCAAATATGTCGTTAGTTATGCATTCTGTATATATTTATCAAGAGTACAAAAGTATTTAGAACTGGATTTGCAATATTTTTTGTATATATGAAATTTCAAAATTCGGACCGGAAGTAGCACTTTTCTGATAATATCTTGCAAAGTATGCATTCTATGGCGATTTATTAAGAGAATGAAAGTACTTAAAATTGTATAGTTTTAAACGCTCATACGTATAAGAAAGTCGTGTGGTGGCCACACCTCATTTTTGTAAACATTTTGACACAGTTTCTAAGGAGTTGACTAGAGATACAAAAGAAAGGACCAGTCGCGGCTGGCCCTTGACGAAATGGGAGATTTGTCAACTATTGTAGTGACGAAACATTACTCTTGTTGAAGCTGATGCTATAAGAACTACAATTAGAGTTTTCGACTCGATTGCTACTCAACCAGGATCCAAACTTGATAAAGTTTTTGTACCCTATCTCAGAAAATACATACAAAGTTATACAACTTCATGAGGGTTGAGTTGTACCCTTAAATAGTGCACAGCTGTATACTAGTTTGGCAAATAACATAAAGAAAAATCGTATGATAACAACTTTGTCTTCTCATGGTGTTCGCAATGTTGCAAAACATCAGATAAGTCAGATTGAAAATGAAAACAAATACACAAATTTACGAGTGTTAGTGTTCTTGAGCCAAAGAATTGGCCAAGATCAAATGATGTTAAGGTAGAAATACAATATGGTGAGAAAGAAGTTAGACATATGTGTAATCAGTTCCATTTAAATAATGCACAAATGATTCGTGGCTTCAGGTTCTATAAAATGAGCGGAGGAAAAGAATAAATCCTGATGATTTGAAACCACTTTTAAAAGTCATTGCATCAATTTCCAATATCACTAGCGAATGTGAAAGGAATTTCAGTTCAATGAATGAAATAGAACACCCATCTTTGTCAGTGGAAACAATTGCTGCACTCTTATGCATAAACTGCGTTGCACCACCACTAACGTAATTTAATCCTGTAAAATATGTGCGATCGTGGTTAGCAAAAGGTAATTAAAATCTATTTAAACCTACCTAAAAAAAAATTAAATTGTAGGTAGTATAAGAATATATAGCAGTAAATAAAAGTTGGGAGTTTCACTTAATATCGTTTTCTTTATCTAATAAAAAAATTTGGGAAGCGTTCCGGTTCGTGAAAAAGTTCATTTCGATCACTCATTATATGTACAACTTATTCATAAAAATAATAGTGAGGAATATAATTATTTGGAATGAAAATGTATAATAATTGCTTTCATCTGGTTGAAATCGACTCAGTTTTGTCGCTGGTTGTGTATGTAGGTATATTTTAATATTTAAACTCGTTCCTATTTTATTTCACATATTACTTGACCTCTGTATTTATACCACAACTCTTACCTACCAGTTACCCGCCGTGCAACTTCGGTTCTCTGGCGTTCGACTAAACAGGGCCGACCAACTGTAAATATCGATTATTTCCATACCTTATCGTAACAGCATGTATATATCGCGTCAGCCGACAAGAATAGGTATAATGCTAATAGCATACAAACACGTGACCTCATCTTTGATAGCACACATTTCAGGAAAAATGCCTGTTTTACATTCTTCATTCTTTTCAATGTCATCCTCACCCTATCTCTCGCTATGGGCAAAAATCATTAAATGAGAACGGACTATAGAACGTTATTTACTCAAGTATACGTAAAGGAATTATACCATCTCCCACAAGTACTGCCGGTTATCGTTGTAATTTGTTGTAAGGTTGACAAATAACACCTAAACAGAAATGATGTCATGCTTTTCTTATATCTAGAAAATAGATTGTAATGTGCTGTCATTGATAAATGTAGAAACCGCTTTCGTTTATTACATTTTAATAAATTACGATCGTTTTCTAGATATATACACTGCCGTCGAAAAGTTTAAATCCAATTCTGACTTGGTGGGCATTTTCTTTTTATGTATCGAAATTTTGAAATTTATAGAATTGATTAAATTCACTACTTACTACAATTGCCAATGGAATTATTTAAACACAAAACCATTATTGTTGAAGAACGTGGAAATGATGTTTCTGTTATTTCTAGGATAAACATAAACCGTCAAGCCTCGGGGGGGGGGGGGGCGAGTTCCAAGAAATAAATTCGTTAAACATGTGCAATCCAGATGAACATCATTTCGTTTAGCTTGCGATAGACTTCTTAAATAATGACCTGTTATGGAGAGTTTCACGACAATGTGAAAGCAATTTTTACACGTAAAGTGAGAAAACAAAAAAAATATTAAAGAAAGTAATTGGTAAATTACGGAATGAAATATTCAACATAAAAAATCAATGGAACACTAAAATACCTAAATTTAGAAAAAGTTGTCCATGCTCTTTTCTATGAGAATGCAAATGTACAGAGGATTTTCCTTTTCCGGCAAGAATTCTAACCTGACAGAAATTCTTTACACGAAAAGATGTTGAATTCATTTCTGGTAGCTGAAGATGGCATAAAAAATCTGTGTATAATTGTAAAGTAGAAAATATACAGATTACATGGGAGCTTTATACGTTGGCAAAAGAAAAGCTCATTCATCATATGAAGCATATTTGGAAGAAGAAAGAAGGTAAAGGAACATTCGGGAAAAGCAGACTTCGAAAAACAAAAACAGAAAGACTATAAAGTTCACTTAATGAAACCCGTTTTGAATGTCTGTTATTTCGCGCGCTAATTTTATTTTTTTGAACTCGGTGACAAATAAAATATGAAACAACCACGTGGAGTAAAAATGGTACAGAGAATAAAAAAGACCAATGCTATAATTTTATTTTTCTACTCCCATACTTTAATTGTATTATTAGATATGCCGAACCTGTACTTTAATGATGTCCATTACGATACAGATTTTCATTATGATACAAGTTTATATCCAATAGGAATACAGATTTTTCATTACGATACAAGTTTATATCCAATAGGAATGCGACATTCCAATATTCAATCAATATTCAATATGGCGACTGCATATCTGACAGATATACAAATTAATTAAATGTGACAGTTCTCTGCAATTTATAAGTGAGTACTTAAAATTTGTGCTTTTTTGAAAATATAAACGGTAAAAATGAGGGATAATGACAGTGAAATGTAAAATTTGAGTCCACCAGAAATTATGGAACAAGCCTTAGTAACCATGAACAATTTATTATCAGCTAAATTCGCAAAGGTGCATGGAAAATTTTAACCTCAATTTATGAAATGGAATGTTCAAAAAATAATGTTTTATTATGGGGTCGTAGAAAAAATAGTGTATGCAACTCGCATTTAATGGCTATTAAGACACTCGTATTCATTACAATACTCGGCTTCGCCTCGTATTGTAATTTTCTTACTCGTGTCTTAATAGCTATCATTAAATGCTCATTGCATAATATACTATTAGAATAACTAACGATATAAATCTTTAAACAGAGTTGGATGGTAAAAAATAAAATCCCCCAAATTTCCCCCTCGCTTCAAAAAATCTCCTAAATTTAAGAGGAAATCCACTCAGTTGGTATCACAAGTCGCTTTACTATCAACATGCTAAATATATTACAAAAAATATAAAGTAGTCCATGTAAGAAGTAAGTTCCCGTATCTCTTGTAAGGGAATTCCCCGAACTCGTATTGAATAAATACAGAATGAGAAACATTTCGTAAAAGAAAATAATAAAGTAGTTCAAGGAAGTCAAGTTTCCAAAATTAAATTGGACAAGTAAAAATTCAAATAAAATTTATTTTGAATTCATACTACATACTGATATTTGAAATAACGATATCTAACTGGGATTGAATTAGCATAGATAGTCATATCAATAAATAAATAGAATCCATATCATTTTCATACAAATTATACAGAGTGCCCGGGCTATATATAAAAGAACTGACTAGTAGGAATGTAAAGTGCTACCAGAAACAAACCTATATGTTATCGTAATAACGAAAAAATAAAAAAAAATTTTTTTTGGTGAAATTTTTAGACAAGAAATTACGGTCCTGACACATACCATTCGTATGTTCGATGTTCGTAAATAGACACATAAAAATACAAATCCGTCAAATTGACGGATTCCGTAAATGAAATCTTAAACGCGACCAACATTTAAACAAGTGATTAATAGTAGTTTTTCATTTTCAGAATTCGCAGACAACTGTCCAGCACATCCTCGCGACTACGCGAAATGTCAGGCGGTTATATGGGCGCTGAGGAACTCCACCACCAGCAGGGGGATCCCCAAGGTGAGGAAAAGTGCAAGATAATGTGAGGTAGTACTACTGACATTAAGAGAAAAATTAGTTTTTTAGTGAAGATAAAGTTTATATATATATTACCTTTATTAAAATGATTATTGTGTTAGTTAAGAACTCTTGAGATGGGAAGAATCCAAAGGAACAGCAACTAAGTTGAAAAGGGCGTAAGTACACAATAAACAAATATGTGGATCACTTTGGGGTTCTTTGTTCGGTCTTTATTAAAAATCAGACGTTAGGGATGGAACACAGTTAACGAAAATAGTGTGTTTATGGAAAAGTGTTTGCGGTTTTTTTTTTTTAATTTATAGAGTAGGGTTTTTTCATTAAAAACGAGTTAGAGTGGTACTACCCAAATTACAGCTTTACAAAAATGGGAAAAAATGGTGAAGTCCTCATTAAGGTAATAATAATAATAATAGCAGGGATTTATTTCGTACAAGGAAAAGTGGTGTTCTAAGCATTTTGGTGCATAGCTTTTTTTATATATATAAATGTAGATGTATTTGGATTATCTTTTTTTTTTGATATGTCTATATTTTAGAAAAAAGAAAACCCCCTTTTGATGATTTTACCTCAAAGCCAAAATAACTACTACTACTACTAACCCCCCCCCCCTTAGTACTTATTTTAAGATTTAAACACCAATTTACATATAAAATATACATGTATTTTTTTCAGATTGACAATGACTTGAACATAGTTATTATGAATTTTTAAAAAACGAAAAGTAGTAAAGAAACATATTAAATAGTTTCTCTAATATTTCCCTTATTATACAAAGAATTATTACATTTTGTAAGACTTTTTAGAATTCCTTTTACTCGAATGTATTACTATTAGTTCTAATATATACAATTGAAATAAATAAACGGTATTTAAATCGTACGTATTTGGATATATCTTTTTTTCTTGAGTTACAGGTTTTACAGCACTACAAATATATTTCATTTGAAAAACAAATCTAAATCGCTATCTTTTTAAAATGAAATATATTAGTTGTTAAAAAAATTTATCAATTTTTATCTATATCGTGATGTAACTAACTTCATGTTGTTTATATTGTTCGTCCTCAACTCAGATTGGTAACACTGTTTGTTCTTAAATACTAAACGTCGTTCAGTTTTGTAGTTTTTCGATAATTTCAAAACTTTCGAAATATCTTTGGAATATTTAAAATTATTAGATGAATTCGTAGGTTTTGAGGAAATCCATATTACATAACCTATAAATTCTAAATAGCCAAAATAAATAATACTGTCTCTAATTTGAGTTGATCAAATATATAAAATGAATTTAGTTTCTATTCACCTTAAAATTGCTATAAAATTACAGATTTCTTATTATATTTCCGAATATTTTTTAAAAACTTCTTCCTACTTTTGATCAAGTAATTGCTGAAAACTTCATGTTAAATTATATAACCTACAAGATCCTTAAAAAAAAATTACTTCTTGCATTTCCTACTATTTTAACCATCTAACATCATACCGGTAATGAAAAGACTTTTGACATTTATACTCTTGAACAGCTAACTTCATATTTGACCAAATTCGTAAGTTTTATTTTTTCATGATGGCAATAACGGGTAATTGATATACTTTTTTAACAACCATTAACATATCGATGACAAATCTTACAGCCTAACATTAATATGCGGATAATATATATAAAATAAAGTAATTCCATTTACTTCCATTATTTTCTTGCATTTTTTATTTTAAAAACTTTCTAGGGATAACAAAAATAAGAGTATTTATATTTTAATTTTAGTTTTTAGGTTTTTCTTTCTGTAATATTAAGATCTAGTGCTTTTTACTATTATAATTTTTTTTTTAATCGCCTGTTTTTTTGTGTTCATATTTCATATTGATTAAATAAAAATACTAATTTAAAAAAAACCATTAACCGAATAATTGTTTTGTTTAAGTTCATTTTCTTTATATCATTTTTTTTTATCAATGTTGCTTTTATATAAGACTAAATTAAATGTAAGAACTACATCCATTAACATGTTAGGATTAATTCAAATACTAATTATAATATAAATAATATTTTGACAGGTGACACTTGAACTATTAAAATATTGTTCATTTGAGAGTAGGTAGGTATGTATATTCTTCCATTCTGCATAAAATATGCATCAAATTGTCTTGCAATCATTGAGTTGTGTACAGCACAAAAAACACTAAAAAGGATGTTTCCTCTATTATACGGGAGACATACTGTATATTGTATATATAGGCATATATTTAAATGTCCAAATCGATTATTTCGAAAATTTACTTTAAGTGCGTTTTACATTGTTTAGCAGCAAAAAATTACGTGTTTGTTTATTTTGGACGCCTGTGTATAATAATTTTTTTTCGTAGTAAAATAGGAACTTTTGCTAGTAGAGGACGAGAAAAATGGTTTGTTATATATACAAAGATGAACAAAAACATATAATTGTCTGATTGTCTTAATAAATTCCGATTAAAATTTCGTGTACAATGTGAAAATACTCGGTTTTATATTAAATTTAATTATTAGATACTTGCTTGAACAAAGTATGTTAATTTACCCCAAATCCCGTTTAGTTTTTAAATTAGTCAATTTAAAGTTGGGGAATTGAGAAATAGGAAGAATATAATACAATAACTAACACTTTGAGAAAAACAATTTTTTTTATACATTTGGCGCCCAAGAATTTGGGGTGAGGTTACTTCGTCATCCGTTTACAAACCCAATTAAACTACCACCAAGCAAAGTCAGCACCCAATACAATCAAAACCTAATTGAATCCAATCCATTGTATTCACAAAATTCTTCTGGCGTCAATTATTTTAAAAGAAAACAATCATTACGTTTAAGGCCGTCTCTAAATGAAAATTAATTATTTTTTTATAAAATCAATAAATTCATATACGCTACTTATCCACACTTTGAATGCTATTCCGTTAATATTTACTGTGTTGTATATTCAATTGCAAGCTTTCTTTTGAACATCCCTGTATATGTACGTTTTTTCTCTATACTACGAGCAAAATATTCTTACACGTCTAGAGTGCATTTCTAAATATTATAACTAATAATAACTGTACCTAACTAAATGTATGAAACAAAAAAATATGTTGATGTAGTTCATATATATTTCACACCAAATAAAAATATATTTTCACCAAAGTGTTTTTGCTTTTATTGTTTCCTTCCTATTTCCTTGACATAATACCTAAACAAATTCGATGACATCATGGAATGCCCGCGTTTATTTCTTGAATCACTGCTAAAAATAGGGAAAAGGTCGTTTCCTCGGGTCTGACGTCACTCTTATCGTAATGTTTCAGATAATCTTGGAATGACTTGTTATTGCAGGTATGCAGACATTTTGTAAGTTTTTGGTTTTGTGAATTCAATGGAAAGTGGCACAAGGTAATCTAGATGTTTCTAGGTCATAAATAAACACCCACACGATTTTTTTTGCGTTTCTATATTTAAATGCAAATTATTTTGTACAATTAATTATAAATGTGATGCTAGAAATTATTTAGAATTGAATAATTTTACATTCAAGCAATTTCGGAAAATGACGTCATTATTACTGTAATCATTAACGTCTAAATAGTAATTATTTTAATCTTTATAGCCGATGGAGCGTCATCTACATTAACGTAAATATAACGCGTGAAAAGTATATAAACTACTGTAGCAAAGATGGTGTAACAACAGATTTTGTTATCTTAAACAAGTTACAAATTTAATAATAAAAGTAACAATAGGCAGAAAAATGTTTTATTGTTAAAGTCTATAGATCAAAATGAAAAAACTATGAATTACACAAGCTTATAAATTGTGTTTTGTAAGGTGGTGTCCTCTATGAAGTTTGGTAAGTAGTGTGCGTGTGCAGTTGGCCATGATTCAATTCTCCATGCTGCCCTCTGTGAAGCTTAAATGAATTTATTTTAATGTGAAATCATTAAAATTGTATTTTGGGAGAATTCTTATCGGTAAGTGCAA
This sequence comes from Amphimallon solstitiale, assembly GCA_963170755.1. Taxonomy (NCBI): domain Eukaryota; kingdom Metazoa; phylum Arthropoda; class Insecta; order Coleoptera; family Scarabaeidae; genus Amphimallon; species Amphimallon solstitiale. Next base: position 162,441,196 of record OY720677.1, read on the forward strand.
AATTCTTTAATAAGTGCATAGAGTAACGTAATATAAAATTAAAAGGAGCGAATTTTCTGAATGCGATTTCAGCGAATATTACAGAAATTAGTTTTCTATGTTATTTTCCAACAATCATTCATATCAGATGGTGTTATAGGTACACAAGAAAGAAAATATGCGGACTTTTTATAAATCACATTTTTACTCTGTATTTCTCACTAATCAATACAAATTAAATTCCTAAATAAAACCACTTCAAATAATTATATTTTAAATATTCCTAAACTGTGATTCTACCTCTAAAGTTTAACTGCACGAATTCACCGCTAGATGACACGTTCAAATACGTTTTTTCGTGCACAACCTACTTCGACTCCGGACTTATTTGATCGCTCGTTAGTTTCTTTTTCAAATAAGTAATATTCGGTCGAAATTCTCATTTCGACCAACCCTAGCAGCATTTTTCGAATTTGGCGGGTGTTTCAAGTTTGCACTGGACGCAATAATATAACAGAGGTGTACTCGTTGATAATTTCATTGCAAAATAAGTGAATAGGGATGTAATTTTATGAATAAATGTTTCTACGTCTATTTTTTGACCAATCTTCTACTTGGGTACGCGGTTTGTCCAGTAATTTCGCAATAAAATGTGAATTAACCTACCTGTATTCTATTCGATTGTCTTCGTAGCCAACTTAAACTACCCGCGAAATTCAAAAAATGCTGCTAGGGAACTTGTTTCTTTGCAATCCAGAATATAAACTAGAAATTAATTTGAGTTCATAGAACCAATATTAATGGGAAAAATTATTTGTCTAAATTTTATAAGAAAATAATATAATTAAAACATTCATATATCGATTGTAATCTTAATTATTTATAATTATATTGACCTTGGTCTTTGTTTGAAAAACAACTTACTAATTGGTACATCTAATCAATTATGTTTAATAAATAATGAGTGTTTTTGCAGAAATAGCTTCAGCTTTATTCGCATTATATCTTTCAGAGACATATAAACATATACAATATAAATTACAATTTCCAATTATTTTTTTTTACCTAGAACATTCAACTACAATTGATTACATATATTTTCTATATTAAATAAAGCAATAACAATTCAATTAATATATATAATAAAATAATTTATCTATAAAAATATGTAAAACAAATTTAAGAAGTCTTAATTGACATTAACACTTTCGATTATAAATATACAATACAGATTAATGGATAAAAAATTTAATCTTTAAAAAGTATACTATAAAAAATTAAGTAAATGTGGTAAACATACATAATCGGAATGAACCTCTTCTTAATTCATTTTTGTACTTTGAGTATTACATTCAAAACTGAGAATACTAAATAACTTCGTTTTTATATTCTACATACCCATTGCAGGATTTGGATCACATATATTGCACATAGACACCATCTTAAAAATGCTCAAGAGATTACAAACATAGATTAGAAGCTCGAATCCTTTGCACACAGAACTTAATTGCAATGAGAACTTTTTTTCTTTGAAAAGAAAACACTTGAAATTTCCAGCAAAAATTAGAACATTTATTATATTATTAAATCTCACAGCATGTTTGAAAAGCAGTATCCAATTTGCACTTATTTCTTCAATATCCGAACCATATCCTTATTTTGTTTCTGAATGGTTAAATCGGCCGTTTCGGTTTTATTCGTAATATTGTCTATTAGATCATTTTGACCATCAATTTCGTAAGATAGCTCAACTGCAAGACCTTTCAATCGACAAATAGATGTACTCATTTCATGCAGATTCGCATCTAACAATTCACTTATATTTTTGCTACCCGATGCTTGATTTTGGGATGGAACATTTAGGCTGTCTCTTTGATGTATTCTGGTAGTAGGGTGGTTCTCGTAACGATCATAAGATGCTACGTTTTCTTTAAAATCACTGTTTGTATCAAATTGTGATTCAGTCGTGGTATTCAGTGACGGACTATTTGCCTCTTTTTTTCCAGACATTAAATTCTTTAGACTACTGAACACAGACTTTATACCATTAATGTGCTTTTGGGAAAATCTCAAAGTCTGATTTATCTCATCTAATCTCTTATCAGTTTTCTCTAATTGGTCTCTTTGCCTCATTAATTCTTCGGCAGTTGCTATTCCTATCTGTTCAGAGTCCCTGAGAATACTTAAACTTCTTTCTGTGCTATGAATGGTTCTATCTTCTATTTCCTTACGCTTCTCTTGCAATGACTGTATTTGTTCGTCAAACGTGGATTGGGGACGTCGCGAATTCTTCAGAAACGTTTCGTCATCGATATCATCATCGTCTTCCTCGAACGGATTTGTTGTTTTTCTGTAAGGCTTCGATGACATTTTCTTGATTTCGTTTATGAAAACTTGGATTAAAAATAATGTAACGTACAAAAAATAAACTTATTTGTCACAATTCTATCACGTTAATGACATGTAGTGTGTGGAGAAAACTGGAATTGTTAGGAATTAAATACAATGAATTATTGAACTGCTATGAATTTAGAAACAAAGATGAATGAACTTTAATCAAATGATGATGTTGCTTTTATTATCAAGAAAAAGGTTTCTATTTTTAACGAAGCTTTAAACGAAATTGTGGAAGTAATGAAGTACACGATCAGAGTAAATGTAAATATGAATTAACAATGAGTTACATGTAATTGTCATTACTTTACTAATTTCACCTTTATTTATATGTTCAATGTAAGATGAATGATGAGTGTAAGTGACAGTTTTATTTGTAGTTTTGTGGTTATCTATCAAATCATATTTGATCAATTTTAATCTTTGAGATCTCAGCTGTGTTATGGCAGGTAAAATTTCAAATAATGTTCAAATAAACGTGAGACTACATAAAAAATAGGTTGGAATTACGTTGCAGGGGTTCCAGAAACTGAAGAACAGCAACGTATACGATTTCAAATCGAATTAGAGTTCGTTCAATGTTTAGGAAATCCTAATTATCTCAATTGTAAGTGTCCTCAGACTACATCATAATGATAGGCATAAGAAGAATACTTTTTACTAATCTTCTTTTACAGTTTTAGCTCAGAGGGGTTACTTTAAAGACAGCACATTTATAAATTATCTTAAATACCTGCTATATTGGAAAGAGCCAGAGTATGCAAAGTATTTAAAGTATCCCATGTGCCTGTATTTTTTGGATTTACTTCAGTACGAGCATTTTCGAAGGGAACTAGTCAATGCTCAGTGTACTAAATTCATAGATGACCAACAAATATTACTGTGGCAGCATTACACAAGAAGACGTAGTAGGTTATTGCAGACTGCCACAACGAATGGTACAAACGAAACGAATATTCCAAATCAAAGTACTCAAGCAAACGGGCATATGAATCAAAAAATCACTTGAACTAATTTCGTACTGATTTGTATTAGACGCATGCATTTTATTTTTAAAAGAAATCATAGTTTTTTGTAAGGAACTTATGTTAAGGAGTAAAACTGATACATTATTATAAATAAATGTTTATTAAAATATATGTATAAATCAATATAATTTGATTATTAATAAAAGAAAGTTTGCTAATGACCTATAATCCTATATTTCTACTAAAGAGTATTTGGTTATGCTTCTGTGTTACAATTGGAATGCATAATTATGTGTTAATGTTTTCTAATAACATGCCTGCATAAGGTGGTAAGTGAAAATATTTTTTTTTATGTACAAAAAGAGAATACAATTACATGTAATAAATATTCCATCCATATACAGGTATGTTCAAAACTTCATAAGTAAAAAAAATGTATATAGTAGCAGTAGTAGTATTTACAAAGTAAGTTTATCCTATTCAATAACTAATAATACACAAGTCTAAATTAAAAAAATATATGCGGGGTGTCCACTACATAACTAAATCATTTGATGCTATTTACATAACCTACAAATATAATAACCTATCTATACATGGCGCGACATAATAAATAATTTATAAATAAAATAATTTTGGCACATCATACAGTGTTTAAACTAAAAATACGAGTTCTTATTTTCTATAATCATAATCGTCATTGTCATCTTGACGATCAAATAAATCGAAGTCCCCATAATCTCCATATTCATTATCAACACCTGGAGGAACAAAAGCTCCATTGAGGGCATCGGAAATTTGTTCCCCTAAACCTACTCTTGTTGCTATTCCATAAATTAACCTCATGACCACCAATCTAAAAATATTAAAGCGCAGTTAGTCATTATAATAAATGTTCATAAACGAGTGACAGATATTTGAATTTGCCGCGCTGTCATTTTATAAAATTCCATATTAGAGCGTTAGTTAGAATAATGTAAATTTATCGATAAATATTTTGACACATTTATGTTTCCAATGTCACTTAAGTTAAAACTAATTCTAATAAATTGCTAATATAGAATATCGTATTTATCGATATGTCTAAACAAACTATGCTGAAAATGTGGCACCAATGACTAGCGTATTTCATTGCTTGCATTCAGCAGACACAACAGTTGCGTAGCTGTTCAGTGATCATGTCCAATAGACAACCGCTCACTCTGAACATGTTGAGGAGCGGCCGCCATTTTTGTGAGCGGAAAAATTCTACGCTCACTTAATGAGCGAATTCTGTACGCATGCGCCATTAACGCATTCCAACACCGACGTAATACATAATTTTGAAGAAAGTTACAAGAAAAGTAAGGTACAGCAAATTAAAGGTATTGTGCAGAAATAAATGTATTATAATATTGGAGTTAACCCAGAATTTTATTCGGGGTTGGAAAAACCAGCCCTTACACTAAAAACTACGCCAAAACTTAAGGCAGAAAAACAATTTATTATTATTGTTTATTCGGTTTAATTTGTATAATTTTAACATATGGCAGCAATGAAAAGTACCAGATGACAGACGATCACATAAAGGTGAGTGGTCCTATTCAGCGAACACTCAACTGTTGTGAAGTGAACAGTTGGAGCGGGAAGGATTCCCGATCCGTCTGCTGAATGTAACCAAGGTCATCTGTAGAATTACCGAACAGATGCAGTAGTAACATTGCATTTTTGTAATAGCTTAAACGGGCAAATGCGCTGTTGCTACTGCATCTGTTCGGTAATTCTACCATTTTAAATTTGTCAACAATGCTTGTCTCCTAAACAGCTTTATTTATACTGTTTAATTTGTAACTGACTTTCATGTAATAGTATTTTACTATGGGAAGGTATATGTATATCCTGAAATATTAATTAATTAGTTTAATTTTATTGTATTGAAGTTGTTCCGGCCGATCGAAATTTATTGTGGTATTGAATCGTCGTCTTTAGTTCGTACCTTGGCCGTGTCGGTTGCCAAAACGACTCCACTATAGTTGTTACTATACATCATGGGCGAGATAGGGGAATACGATTCAGTTTCAATCAGACTAGACCGACTCGTGTTTTGTCGGCTCTCGGGCACCGTATTACCTACCTGTTTCCCCGAGAGCCGACAAAACACGAGTCTGTCTAGTCTGAGTGAAACTTATCCGTATTTCGCCCATGTATAGGTGTTACCACTGATAATTCTACTAATGTTAGTAACATAGATAATAATTCTCAAACATTTGCAATTCAAACTCCATCGACTTCAGGAATTAATTTTATAATGCCTCAGGGTGTCCGTTGCACGTTTATTGTATCAAAAAATAAGTAGATTTGTTTTGTATCCGCTGTTATTTTTCTACCTGTTTACTTTGTCATAATAAAATGTGATTTGGTACATAAATATTTTTTCTTCAAAGCTACCTTGTTTTTAAATATTGATTAGTACTTGATCATAATTTCATAGATTCAAATTAAATTAACATTTGAAGCTACCAACCTTATAAAATCAACAGCATTCGTCTCCTTTTGTCTCAAAACCATGGTATACGATTGTTTCCCTTTAATTTTTTTCTTCTTTCTGGCATCGCTTCCCGGCACTGTCAATAGTGTGACGATAAACATTAATAATAACAGGACCGTTTTCCTTCGCAGCCGCATATTATTTACATCAATAACTCGTTCAAAATCGAACACTAACGGGACCCAAAAAATTACCGCGTGCAGTGTGAAATGACGTTACTGACTGCTTTTCAAGCATCACGAAAAGTCTTTAAATAACATTCATTAGGCTGCTGAAGATCGACAAGTCCGGAATAATAATACCGCGAAACAGTTATACCACGAGACTGCTAAGAAATGTGGGTCGCCCGCAGTGTGTATTGGAGGAAAAAAAACTGCAATAGGTAAACCCTGTTACCTGAATACAAAGCAAATATTGACGGCTGTGGGTGCGAAATTATTTGTGAAATGAAAAGGAACAATTAGAAACTTAGAAACGCGTTGTTATTTTGTTGAAAACACGAATGCGTTCCATAATAGATGTGGACTACAACTGATTGTAAATTTGCTATATAAATTAAATACGCTAATTCAATTTACATTTGCGGTTTAATAGTGCACTTTTTAAATTTACCGCGTTTACTTAAACAATATGGCGTAGTGCTTATAATAATCAGAACTAATCGTCAGGGGTAAAGAATTCGATCATTTCTCTCTAGCATATGCGTATCATCAGCAGTGCTGCAGGAGATGCCAAAATATCGAAAATCCGGTCGAAATTTTCAACTTATTGTCTCGTTTCTAAAGGCCGTTTGACACTTACGTAAATTTCATACAAAATTAGGAATTAAATTTACATCATAATTTACATGTAAATTTAACACAGTATCATACAGAAACTTTTGATAACAAATTTAATTACAAATTTACATGTGAATTCACTAGAAATGCCTCTTTGCCACACATCAACTTTTTGCATAAAATTTGCTAACAAATTTATAATTAAACATGCGCACTAGATACTAAATATTATGATTTGAGGTTATGGTTATGTTGGTTTGTTTGCTTTTTAAATCAATATTGGACACTATTGGATTTGTTATGGACGCAGTAGACGACAGTTTATTACTTCTAACTACTACTATAATAATCGCAACAACCGTAGTTGTAACGGCCCGTGGTAAAAAACGTAAAAAAGTCATGAGCTCGATCGTGGTTAAATCGAAAAAGAAAAGGCATCTTAAGTCTGATAAATTACCAGTTGAAAATAGAAGATTCGAATGCATACAAAAATTTTCTTAGACTTACAAGTGTACAATTTAACGATTTACTTAATTTAATTGAAAAAAATATTACAAAACAAAAAATCTTTATGAGGGAAATAAATAAAGTGCGTGGGATCATGCATGTCAATTTTTATCGTCTTTGGTTTTCACCGCATATAAACCAGGATGCTTTTGATATTCATTAATTAATGCTCGTACTTGATCGTTTGACCAATATGTCTTTTTTATATACTGTTGATCAAGAATCAAGATACCGACAATGAGTACAATAATCAGCAATAACTAACTTCTACCAAACGCACAACCAAACGTGATATCGCAGTGTATTGCAGTGATATTCAATTTACCTGCCCATATCGATGCGCGCGCAGATTTACTAGAAACACCCACCCAGAAAATAGAACATGTTCTAAATAATTTACATGTGAATTAACAACCAAATCTACAAGCTAAAATTTATGTATGCCACGATATGAATTTATTACAAAATTTGCGTGTGAATTAAGTTGTGAATTTTATTTAAAATTTACGTAAGTGTCAAACGGCCTTAAGGCCAAACGGTTTGACCAATCTATAAATTCGTTTCAATAATCATTAAGGTGTCTGTAATCCTGATCTCTATATGGTGGAAAACAATGAAATTATAAGGCATACAAAGTATTCGAAATTTTCTGATCCTTTACATTGGTATCTTGGCAGAATATTTTTATCGAAACTGACCGGGAAAAATCGCGATTTTTTAACGAAAAATAATTTGGACAGGTTTCTTTAGCACCACAGAAAATCTAATGGGTGAATTTGATCACAACATTCGAAAAGAAATATTTTGAGTTTTGCAAAAATGTCGACCGTTTTTGATAGGTATTCCATGTTGGATTACATCTAAAACTCGACAGCCAGACACGCAAGATACTGAAACTATGGCTATAATTTTTACACTTTATTAGGGCTGGTTTTTCCAACTCCGATTAAAATGCCGGTATTCCCTTATCTCGCCCATGTATACTAAACAGTGTTTACGATTACTTACACATGTGCATAACCTAGGAGATTTGAAGTTTTGTTATTATTATCACATTATTATGTTTTCATATGAACCGTTAGTTCACTAGAGAAATATAATTCGGTGATGACCCAGTGTTGGATGTTTTTTGATTCTCAATTCGTGAAGTTCGTACATATTCTGTGGCAATTTCACTGATCTGTATAATATAAATGGATAAGCAAATAGCATGTTAAAAATTGTGATCAAATACGAACTGCGCACGGGGCTGACGCACATGCGCAATAACATAAAATAAAGGCGCTAATTTGAAATGCCTAAAATCTTTGAAAAGTATATATATAACAGAACATGAACTTTAAAATTAAAATCTGCATCTGAAGATAATGAAATACTTATTTATTAAGGGAAATTTGAAAAAACACTCAAAATAAACAATACATTCCTTTTGAAATATTTACTGGTTATAAAAAAGTGTTAATCAAAAGAGAAACGTGACTTTCATATAAAATAGATGAATCAAACATATGTGTATCTGAGGATACAAAGTACTTATTTTCTACTAACAAGGTAATAGAAATTGAACGTACAAATAGCCTAAAATAGCCCAAAAAACACTGCCTCTACAGGAAGTTTTGTACAAGAATATGGTGTACTTGGACATCTTGTGAAGGACGTATTAAAGCACCACGATTTTTTCTATTCAAAAGATGAAAACTAGCATTATCGACAGATGTTTGTGAGATTTCTTCTAGTACGGACACATATTTAGCACACTTAACAATGCGCTTCAATTGTTAGACAACAAAACCAGAAATAACGACATTTTGGGATAACAATGTCTATGATGGTATGTCGGGAATTATATAATTATAATCCTTTTCAATGCCTAATACTCCAAAAATATAAACAAAAAGCTAGTACCCCTAGTAGCAAAATCACTATATGCACACTTGTTCTACATTAGGAAATATATATTTTCATCCTTTTCTAAAATTGTGATTTTGCTACTTGGAACGTCTATTGAAATCGGCGTTCGGAACTTTAGTGATTTCACACTGTGATTTCACATTCGAATGTCAAAAGACTAGGGACTGCGCATACTCGTAGGCCCCGCGATGAGTATTCAATTTGGCATAAAAATTCCACGCGCATCCTATTGCATTGCTTATCCATTTATATTATACAGATCAGTGGGCAATTTATGCTTTTACACATAAATCTCAGATGCTATATTCACAAAATGAATGCGTACAGTGTATTTACTAAAATGCAGTTTCTAATTTTAGAGAATCTTTAAAAAAAATAAAATAAGGGCAAAAAGAGGAAATAACATATTCAAAAGTAGAAAATCGCATGAATATTATTACAACCAAACCAAATAACTTATGGGATCAAACAAGCTGCAATGCTGCAATGTTTGGCCGCAACAACTGCAGGTGGGGTAAGGGGAATTGATACATTGCCAAGCAGTGGCGTAGATAAGGCGCCCGCAATGCGGGGGGGGGGGCCCAAAAATTCAGGGCCCCGCACTAGTAATGAAATTTACAAAACTATTTCTGTTTTATCCTTCATGTATAAAAAATGTGTATGTTATTTTATATGTACTTGTTTTCTAGTGTTAAAAATTATAACAGTACGTGTATTTGTATTTCTTACTCTGATAACGTTCGTCCAGTTTTATTTTTTTAGTGTTCGTATTTCTCTTTCAGTTCCAAGAAAATTACACATCTGGTATTGACAATTTGCTCTTTCTTTAGAAGAAATGAAATATCTCTACTTATATAGAAACCCACAGTATGACTACATTTTCTGCCTTAACACAGGTCCATATAAAAAAAGGTTCATGTTTTTACCTAACTTTTGACCTGCACATTCTTACAGTTTTACAACAGATGTCACAAATGCTTTCTAACAAGTATGTAATATATAGTCCGTATAAAATTCATGAGCTAAAAAAAAATTGCAAATTCATTAGAGACAGACAACGATAATAATTTTGCATTTTACATGTACTATGAAGTTATATGACTATGTTATGAGTTATGCATATAGATTGTAGGTACATAAACTAATACATAAAACTTGAAATTACGAAATTATGAAAAGGCACGTTTATTTCATAAAACTGCATTTGCACATTTGGTTTAATGACCTAGTTGTAAAAAAATATTTTACTGAATAAATACGAAAAATTATTTCCATTCCTTCAGTTTTATTTTAACAGCGAGTTTGTTCGAATTGTGAAAATAAATTCTATTTGTATTAGTGCATTAACTTTTGTGACGAATTAGTGATTAGCATATGTACGTATACTAATTTAATTTTATCAAAATTTAACTAAGTAAATTAACGTGTACCAAAGTGTATAGTTCGAAGTATTCAAAATAAGATGAGCGAAAGAAAATATATGAGTGGTGCACAAAAACGAAAATTGAAACAAGAAAATGTTGTAAAATTGCGTAAATTACCGAAGATTAGCAGTTTTTTTGAAAGTGCTTCAACAGCTAGTACATCTGCATCAGATGAAAATGTTGAACCATACGAAAATGTTATAATCGAACCAAAATTAGATATAGTTCTGGAAAAAAATGAAATCGATTGCAATCAGGAGGATTCAACATATTTTAACACCGACAGAGCCTTATTTTCGGAATCACTTTCCGACGACTTAAAAAGAAAAATTATTACTGCAGGGCCAAATAAGCCTATGGGTCCGTTTCCAAGGAATAAAGACGATAATAGAGCGTTCAGTAGTGATTATTATACCATTAAAACTAAAACTGGTCAAAAAATCGATCGCTTTTGGTTATGTTATTCCCAAAAGTTGAATAGGGTTTACTGTCAACCGTGTTGGATGTTCTCTAGTAATGAAGCATCAGTAAATTGGTGTAAGGGCACAATTAATGACTGGAAGGGTTTAAGTAAAAAAATTAATATCCACGAGAGAAGTGATGCTCATTTGCAAGCATGCATAGTTTATAGTACTTGGGAAAAAAACAAAACCATTGATAATCAAATAAGTGGTCATGAAAAAATTAAAGAAGTTTTAATAAGAATATGTGATGTGATAAGAACATTATCAATTTGCAATATGCCATTACGAGGACATCGAGAAAATGTTAAAGAAATTGGAGCAACTAGTGGTAACTTTTTAAATATTATTGACTTGATAGCACGTTATGACCCTGTTCTAAAAGCTCATTTGTCAAGCACTAATATTCGAAACAAATACTTAAGCCCCGATATTCAAAATGAAATAATTGTACATTTGGCTAAAACCGTTTTAAAAAAATTAACGAAAAATATTAATAAAGCTCCTTTCTTTTCCCTTATAATTGATACAACACAAGACATATCCAAGAAGGACCAACTAAGTCTCGTTATAAGGTATACAAGTATGAAGAAAAATTCAAATAAACAAAACACTCTAGAAATAAAGGAATCATTTATTGGATTTATAGAGCTAACCGAACAAGATTCACAGAGTTTAGAAGCTGTTGTTCTAACTACTTTAGAAAATTTTCAAATTAAAATAGAAAATTGTCGAGGGCAAGGATACGACGGGGCTGCTAATATGTCTGGAAAATATAATGGTTTACAAGCCAGAATTAAGAATCGAGTTCCTACAGCTGATTATATTCATTGTTCAGCTCATAATTTGAACCTAATCTTAAATGATTCTGTCAAAAACATCATTAAACTACAGAGTTTTTATGATCTTTTGCAAAGCATTTATGTGTTTTTTAGTGAAAGCTTGCCACGCTGGCATGTCCTTCATCAAGCTGCACCACATGGAAGTAAAATTAAGTACACACTGAAAAAGCTGTGCGTAACAAGATGGTCTTCTAGATTTGAATGCTTACTGTCAACAAAATATAATTATCAGTCTGTAATGCAATGTTTGTCAAATTTTATCCTGGTGTGCAAAAAGCAAAATGACAGAAATGAAGCAAAGTCTCTGCAGAATAAAATGGATAATTATGAGTTTATTCTATTGCTAGTTTTCCAGAGTAAAATCCTCGAAACTGTTAATTTAATTTCAAAGCAACTTCAGAGCCCTTCATGTGATTTAGAAGAGACGTGCAAATTGCTCAATAATGGTCAAGAAAACTTGACAGAACTGCGACAAAGTTTTGATAAATTAGAAGAAGAAGCTAAAAATCTAGCAGAATCTTGGAATATTCAGCCTATGATAAAATATAAACGCCAGAAGAGAATTAAAAAGTTTTTTGATGAATGTGAAAACGACTGTGTAATGCCTAACCCGATAAAAAAAATTTCAAGTAGAAGTTTTTAATGCGTCACTTGATATTATTATCAACCAATTATCTAGAAGATTTTACTCCATAAATGAAGTTGTAAACCTTTTCTCGTTTCTTAATCCCTCAAAATTTGTTAAGTTAACGAATGAAGAAATAGTGGAATACGAAAGACATATTCTGAGCAAATATGGAATTGATTTTTCAGAAGATTTGCCGATTCAATTAATTAATCTTAAGACTGTTTTGTTTAATGAAATTGAACAAAAATCTTCTATTAAGGACTTAGCCAATTTATTAATAGTGGAAAATGCATGTTTAGCAACTAGTCTTCCAGATCTATGTACACTATTTCAGTTATATTTAACACTACCGGTAACATCAGCAACAGCAGAAAGATCGTTTTCGAAATTAAAATTAATTAAAACCTATTTACGCAGCACCATTAAACAAGTTCGGTTAAGTGCCTTGGCTGTTATAAGTATTGAACATGAACAAAGTAGGTCCGTTGATTTGGAAGAGTTAGTTGAAAATTTCCTACTATTGAAAAAAAGACGTTTCGGCATTTTGTCTTCTAATTAGCATTTTTTGTGTTTCCAAATGTATTATTATAAAATAAATAATTAAATATAATTTAGATTTTTTTATTATAAAATAAATTTATTATAATTACTCCGATATTCACATTCTATGCTACTATCTCGAAACAAGTATTTTGGAAGGGCCCCCTAAAAATTTTGCGGGGGGCCTAAATTTTTTATCTACGCCACTGTCCAAGCCATTATAATCCTAAAGGTGGATTTACACGGACGCGTCAAGCGGGATGACGTCACGCGTTTTTGTAAGTGACGTCACACTTTCACGGGAAAATTCTTTGCTTGCTTTCAAATTGAAGCGTTTTTTCTTAAACGCAGGCGCGTAGTTAGAGCGCGAAAACGCTGAAGTGTTGTTTAGACATCACATTGAACCTCATTACAAAAATGTATAAATCGAAAGTTTCTAAACATGAATAACGAAGAATGGAATTTGTTAGCGCAATTCTATTTCTTATATTTCTAACATATAAATATACAGGTAAACAGTCATATATGAAGGTTAAAATGTGTAAGAACAATGATGTATTTTTAGGGACCACCACATAGTGGCTCAAATTTTTATAATTACAAAAACAATCATAGCATTGTTTTGATGGCTTGCAGTGATGCAAAATATTGTTTTACTTTTGTGGATATAGGGGTGCAAGGAAGAAAAAGTGACGAAGGTGTGTTTAAAAATTGTGCATTAGGTCAACTGTCAGAAAACAAGTCGTTATTAAAACCGAAGCCATGTAAACTGCCAAATTCAAGTATGATGTCGCCTTTTGTATTAGTAGGGATGAGGCATTTCAAATGACTCAATATATGATGAGGCCATATCCTGGAAGAGGTGGCCTTGATTTGCCAAAAAAGACATTTAAGTATCGTTTGTCATGCATTTGGTATATTATCATCAGCATGGCCTATTTATAGAAGACCATTAAATGCTAGTATGAACACATATGAAAATATCGTTAAAGCTACAGTATGTTTGCATAACTGGTTAAAGCAACTTGAAGATAAACTTCCAGCAGACCAAAGATCATATTGTTCCCCCCATCTAGTTGACCGTGAGGAACAAGGCAATGTGATCGCTGGTAGCAGGAGAAATGAAGAAACAGGTGCTTTGGAAAATGTACATAATGTAGGGGGTAATAGACACAGTGCCAGTGCTGCAACTATAAGAGACACCTTAAAAGCATATTTTGTCAACGAAGGTGCTGTTGAATGGTAGTGGACAAAGGCAACTAATAATGCAGATTAAGTTTATGTAGCTCATAGTTATATTATGTTACAATTGTTATGGTGTTTTGCATTTCATTAGTGTAATTTACTGTCAGCTGGCAATTTTTACACACAAATTTTTCATACAAATTTGGAATAATGTATTCTAGTTATATTATTTATTAATGAAACAGCGAAATATGTATAGCCAAATCTAAAAAACGAACAAAAATATTATGAAGATAGTAAATAATTTATAATCTAATCTGATTATTGTCTGCACCATGTGCATATACTTAATTTTTATGCTTGTCAATATATACAAATAATTGTATGATATATAATATAAATATGAAAACAAACTTTTTTTATAAAAGAGTGTTAAATTAATATTAAGTATGCCATAAGTTACATTATTGTTTTTAGTTTATCTGCTGAATGAGAATTATTTGTTTTACTAATGTTATACCTACGTGAAATAATTACTTTTGGTTTACATATTTTCTAGAATAAAAGAAAACATCTTCATAGTATAGAAGAAGTATATTGTTATAAAAAGACACATTAGTGTTTTTATACATTTTCTTTTTTTTTGTATTTCTGTTCATAAAGCATACTTAAAACCAAGTGTTACAAAATTTGTTTTATTAAGGACAGCTACCTGTTTTAAGCATTTGGTACACACATGTTGAGTTTTAAAAATCTTCGAACTACCGCGTAAATATTAGAAGAAGATAGATTGACATACTAAAAAGAGAAGCACATATTAAAAACGCAGAAAAATAGAACACTGTTCTATTTTTCCCCCACCAACTGCGAGATTTCTATTTCAAAATTTTCAGCATTGTGATTGGTTATTGTCGGATAACGCGTTACGTCATCACGCTTCACGCGCCCGTGTAAATCCACCTTTAAGGAAATCATATGAGTATGAGGAAATCCGTCGGCGTGCTATCATTGGTCGAAATGTCGTGCTCGTACTTGATTCGTATGATTTCGTTAATTTCAACACGCATTTGTTTTAAAAGTGTTTGTGCTTTGTGATATGCTGCGAATTAAGCACTTTTAATGCGAAATACATAGTAAAAATAGTGCGATTGTGCTATTAAATTTGTGTAAACGTCGATACGAAAAGGCATCCACTCGATCATATCATAGGTATGTTGGTCAAGAATTCAACTTTACGTGTTTAACATGGTTTAAATATAGAGCGGTGATTGGATGTGCTCGAGTGGATGCCTTTTCGTATCGACGTTTACACAAATAACACAATTTCACCATTTTTACTATGTATTTCGCATTAAAAGTGCTTAATTCGCGTTATTACATATCACAAAGCACAAACACTTTTAAAACAAATGCATGTAGAATTTAACGAAATCATACGAACCAAGTATAATACGAGCACGACATTTCGACCAATGATAGCACGCCGTCGGATTTCCTTAAAGACTATAATCGCTTGGCAATGTATCAATTCCCCTTACCCCACCTGCAATTGTTGAGACCACTTACCTCGCCAACAAAGTACGGTGTTGGACTTCTTCTTATTCTTCTTTACTGGGCATTATTTAGTTAGGCCTAAGGCCTTTTACTTGTAATCTATATACGATTGATCTTGCTTATTTGGTAACTAATAAATATACTCTTTCAGAGGAATCTTTTATGTTGATGCAAGCCTTGGGCGCTTGTGGGGCAGATAATCTTGCGGATCATAATTGAGTGCTCAGGTAGAATTCTTTGGTGAGATTGTTCATGAAAGTGGATATGTCATCAATATTAGCTTCATTGTGAAGTACTGAAGTTGGTTGTTTCTTGTAAACCATGGGACGCGAAAAGCCATCCGTAGCGAGATGTTTTGGAATATTAGCAATTGTTTAATGACTGATGAGCAGCGAAAAGCCAAATCTGACAGGCATAAGTTATCATTGGTCTTAAAATTTGGATATAGATATGCGGAGTTTCATTTTTGGAGATAAGGTACTGGCTGCTCCTAGCAGTGGCCAAAGAGCTTCTCTTGCCTTCTTTGTAAGTTAGTTTGACATGGTGAGAGTAGGTTAATCTTCGATCCAGATTAACGCGTAGATATTTAATATTTGGGAGCCAGGGTATTTCGGAGTGATTTATGTGAATATTGCCGATGATTGGTTTTGTTTTCCTACGGAAGATTATTGCTTGTGATTTGTCACCATTTATGGCTATTCGCCAAGTGTGGCATCAAGTGATGATTTTGTTGACTGCTTCCTGAATGTTTTGGATAGTGGGGTTGATGGAGGAAGAAAGAATTGCTGTCATCTGCGTATGTGGCTAAAGTTGTTTTATTGGTTTTGGGGATATCTGCAGTAAAAATGGCGTAGAGCTGAGGTGATAAAGTGGAGCCTTGTGGGACCCCTGCAGTGAGGGTTTCAATGGAAGAGTGTAAGTTGTTGAATTTTATGGAAAAAGTTCTGCGTTGGAGATGTGAGTGTGTGATTCTAATGAGATAGTTTGGATAGTTCTTGGCATACATTTTGTAGTGTAGTGCGTGGTGCCACACTCGGTCAAAGGCTTTTAAAATAATCGGTGTTGGAAAAACCAGGCCTTAGAATAAATCTACGTAATAATAATTATACCGTCCTCTACCAAATAAAACGGAACTAAAATTTAGATATCATCTGTCGCCATTAATAAATCCCCCATGTCAGTTATCGTAAAGTATAACAATAATAAATGTTAACGGCATATGAATTGAAAATTAGAGATTATTAATTGTATTTCGTCGTTGGTAAGGTGAATGTTAACAAATTAAGAAACAGACGAAAAGATCTTCAAGTCGCCAATTTACTAACATGAACATTTTAAATGACAATTCGTAAATCATTTAAATACAAACATTACGGATGATAAATTTAAAGAATAATTTCTTTTCAATAGTTTATCTTGTCAACTTTGCACTTGCTGTTTTCAACTGTAGGGCAAACTACTCATATTCCTAGGAAATTCCCAATATGAAATATTACTGACAAAATAAAAATAAACCTAGTTTTAAAATCATTTATTTAAAGCCAAAAATCAAAATTGTTATAAATTACAAAAGAAATTAAGTAAAAAAATTACAATAATATAAATAAAATACATTAATCAGAATCTGAACTGTAAAAATCATCACCATTTACATTTAAAGTTAAATTTAAAGTACCATAGCAACCTTTATATTTCCTAATAATGTCACCCCATAAAAAAGTTTCGTTACATTTTGGACAGGCACCTTCAATCGGAACATATTCACCTATTTTCACATAATATTTGGACAAACAAGCAATATGACTAATTAATTCACATTTTGTGTTAAGGCATGTTAATTTATATTCTAATATTACAACCGAACAAATACAGCAATATTGGGTTTGTATCTCAGATGCTTGTGGATTTTTTTGTGTTAGACATGACTTTGATATGTTCTTACTAACGACTGGTCCATAACAAATGGGCATGTGAATAGGTGGTAATTTAGTTTCCTGAAAATATATGTGATCAAACATGGACAAGATTAAGTACGTAAAATGAATATCCACCGAAAAGTCTCTTGCATATTCTTGTTGTAACCATCTGATTGAAAGAGGTAATCTATTCCACGGTCCAACTGTTAACATTTCTGACAGGACTCGAATGCAATATTCATAGGTTTTCTCTCTGCTTTTACGTTTTGGAATATGATTAAGTCTCCGTGATTTTTGTGGATGTTGCCAAGCCCATTCGAACTAAAATTACTATTGTGTTCAAAATATTCAATTTGCCTTAATTTCCACCGAAACACTATATACCCTCAATGCTGCTATATCATTAGGAAAGCCATGTATTATCAATACCATCACCCTGTAAAATTAAAATGTTATATCTGTGTAAACTTATCAACTTCCTTTATACCATGGTCCTTTATTACTAGTTTTCCAAGCGCCACCATGACTTTTACCTTTGTTGTGTTGCTTAATTCTTCTGTTAGGATCTACTGTAAAGCCTATATACGTTCGGCCGGTATATTTTGGATTTTTGCAATACAATAAGTACACTCCATAAAAGTTTTCGATTGTATGAATATCATTACCGTTCATATTACTCGTTAGATTCCATTCAAATTCACTTTCCCGTATGCCAAGTTTAAATTTTGGGAAATAATTGAAACTAATCAAAATGTTCAAAAACTAAAAAAACAACGGACTAAAAAAATATTATAAGGCCTTTCGTTTTACATGTGCTTCACTTCACTTATGACGTCAACTGAAAATCCACGGAAATGCTACTGCAAGTGAAACGTTTCAGTAAAAGTGATACGCGTTATATTTACTTCAGATTTTGTTGAAGCGCTTCAGAAAAGTGCATCATAGAGTGCATTTCCACATCACATAATTTTTAAAACGAAAGGGATTCGCAACTGAAGCACAGACTACTCCAGACAGGCAACTCTTTGGCAAAAATTTATCCATAAATAATGACAAGGATAGATATATCTCTTATCTTTACATATTTTGATAAGGCAGCGTAGATGGCAGCACAAGTAAATTTAGGCGGTAAAATTATATATTCGAATATTAAGAAGTATTTAGGATACTAAGATTTATATTACAAGAAAAATAAATGGTGAAATATTATATCTCACCATTTATTTTTCTGTAATATAACCATAGAATTTTATATGGGCATAAATGTTACCATCAATTTAAGTTGCTCGACAACATTTAATATCAAATTTATAATTATTATAAGTATATTTTTCATTAACGTTTTGTGTAGTTATTGCAATTTTATTCTAATAAGCTGTATTACAAGAGTGCTAATTTAAGTGAATTCTTAAAAATATGAATAATTTCTAGCATCTATTTGAAAAAACTGGTTTTTATTAATTTAAAGAATATCTCACGTGTTCAAACATACTTGAGTAATAATAACATACATTTTGAAGTTATGATTATTTTCACAAATAAAGAAGTTTGTAAAAGAGGGAAGTGAAGCAAAATTGTTTGGGAATAAACAAGTAGACATTTATTTATAACAAAATAATACACATTTTAGATTTAGCAAATATGCAATTGGTGTGTCTTGAAAGGCGTGTTATAAATAATATTTACCTTTATTTAACTGGTCATACTTCAAATTGGTAGCTAAACAAGGCAAACTTACCTATGTCATTTACATAATAATAAGATAATAATTTTACAACACAATAAGTGGTAGTTTAGTATATTAAAGTAATAATAATACTATTTTATTCATCCGTTCGACCATATACATACATACATAGTACAGATTGGGTAACATTTCAATATAACATATATACTAATAATATAAAGTATGGGCAATAAAGCAGTTCATAAATATTTAAAATATGTAATAAAATATCAATTTTTATATCTTAAAAACCCCAACTATAACAATGTTATTATAGAAATCCACCAATACAAATACAAAAGTTGTTCTACATTAAGTTTTAAATACAATTACCCTCTTAATAATATGATATTTGCAAAAAAAACTGCTTTCTAATAAGAGTTACTTCGAGTCGGAATTTTGAAAATGATGCTATACAAAACTTGTAAATTATGTTCTAAATGCTTTTATACTGCTATTATTAAAATACGTTATATACCTCCCCTTTGAATTATATTATTTTATCCTTTATTCATGCCTTAGTATTTTAAGTTTGCGCTGGATACTACGTCAATTTATTTGAAATTGTTTCTGTTGTTCATTTTCTCGTTTGCAATACCATGGGATACCAATCTGGCATATTGCTTTAACTATTGCAATCTTTAATACAACGCTTGGCACAACGAAGTTGCGATATTAAAACATGTTTGGCACGAGATGAAATATCATCAGAGTCTTTTAATAATCCATATTACATAGATCTTTGATACTTTTAGCTCTTCACTTGCATTCTCTTTTTATTTTTCTAATTTGGTCCTCTCGTTTCCTTATAACATTTATCAAGGTCCTTTCTCTAAGCATTAACTCACAGGACCTAAATCCCTCCACACCCTTAAAAAGGGGACGCCGCTTCCTTGAATATGCTGGAGTACTAAAAAAGAAAATAGCATTTTTTTAAAATACAATATAAATAAGACTATGAACTTTAACCATGCCCATATCTATTGCAGTATTATTTGCCAATCTGCATAACTACAGATAATATTCACTTAATATTTTTCAATAATTTAAAAGAACTTGTAGGTGTTGTTGATAAGATGCAATCAAAATTGATTGATATGATTAAAATAGTCAATAATTAATATTTTCACTATTTTGATTTTCACAATATTTGAAGAATATTGATGTTTATTGATATTTAAATAATCACTATACTTTACCTTATTAGTGATGACTTTCTATTATTGTGCTTCCCAATGCAGAAGGTACTTGCTCTGATATAAAGACTTCCTCATCATATTTCATCTCCAGACTGTTGGTATCCAGTACTTGAACAATCTGATATCAAGGATGCTTTTTGTTCGATAGCAGCACTAGTCTGCACTAGTACTTGCTACAGGTGATGTGAATGTGATGGTTGGACAAAATGATGTTGCTGGGTGTAACGTTGGCACTGCATCAAGTTTTAAAATAAACGTATGGCTCTTTATATGAAACTGCACTGAAATGCCGACTGTTAATTCTATGATTTTGAAGAGTTTCTCCAGAAAAAAACATTCCCATTGCTTCTTGCCAAATTTTAGACCTAATAGTGACACGAAAGATCCATTTGAATCAAGTAAATTGTACACTTTTTTTTTAATTATTATACAACTCATTATATTTCGGTTTACTTATTGATACTAACGAAAATATCGATAAACATATTTTAATCATCGCGTAAAAAACCTACTTTACTAAATTTCTGGGGAAGCAATGCAGCTTAACAACTTCATCTTCTCCGTAACTGCAAACAATGCATTTATGCACTTTACAATTTTAGAAAAACAGAAATTTGTTATCAACAGGTGTAACCACAACAATAACCAAAATGGAAATTGTCAACATAACAAAAATGGCGAAAATTTTAAGTTAACGCATGCGTGTACTTGTCTACAGCAGCGCCTCTATCTCGCTGCCTTATCAAAATGTGACGAGGATGAGAAGAGCATCTTTTATTGTGTATTAGACAAGACCAGAATATTACCGGATAAATTCGTAAACCTAGTTACCGGTCTGGAGTAGTCTGTGACTGAAGTGAAGTGAAACATCAGAAGCGCATGTAAAACGAAAGCCCTTTAAAGAAGCAGAAGATATAAAACATGATTATCATAACATTCATAATTAACGTGCTATAAAAACCAAATTATGAATGGTAATTTTATGAACGATGATTGCATTAATCGATAATAATCTATACGTTTATATCAGTTAACTTACTATAAAAATCTAAGTTATTCTTTATCTCTACGCTATAATTACGTTATTCGCTATACACACTCGTGAGCAGCAAGTTTGCATTTTGAATTCTCATTGGATTAGGGATTAGTACAGGAAAATATTGTGGAAATATTAGTCTTTTGCATGTTGGTCAAATTGGTGGAATCTATCTGTCATTGAGCTGAGTGGGAGGTGTTAGTTCGTATTGTATGCATAGATTTTTGAAAATAAATTTGTAGTAAGACCTTGAATTCGAGGGTTAGCGTATATTTCTTTTTAATAACTGCTAAAACACATATCGCACTATAAATACATATTTACTGTTATTCGCTCTGTATGAGGTGAAGTGAATCAGTGAATATAATTCACAAAAAAGTTAACAAAATGGCAGCTACTAGAAGGCTACAAAAGGTAAGTATTTATGAAATTAACCCGTTTTAAATCACGATTTTCCCATCTGTACTTATATTGTATTAATTCATACATCATACTATGATATTAATACTGAAATAAAATTCGTTCTAATTCGATTGCCACTTTTTGAAACTGACCTGTCAAAGTAATTTTTTTTTTATTATTTTTTTGTATGACGAATAATGAGTAATCAGTATTTCAATTCCGGTGTATTAATCACGCATTTGTGTTTACCTAATATATTTATCAATTTTCGACTTTTATATTACTCAAATTAAGCAAGGTTATGTTATTCTTGACTGTACCTATATGTTGCGTGAAGGGTTTTTATTTTTTTCGCTTTTTTAGGAATTAGGAGATATACGAAATTCTGGTCTAAAATCGTTTCGTGATATACAAGTCGATGAAGCTAACATTTTAACTTGGCAGGGACTAATAGTGCCTGTAAGTAAATAATCCATCTAGTTTGAATGTCTTTATTTATCTTTTGGTTATATATTTTAGGATAATCCTCCATATAACAAAGGCGCCTTTAAGATTGAGATTAATTTCCCTGCAGAATATCCATTTAAACCACCTAAAATTAGTTTTAAAACGAAAATTTACCATCCCAATATTGATGAAAAGGGACAAGTATGTTTACCAATTATTAGTGCAGAAAATTGGAAACCAGCCACTAAAACAGATCAAGGTTAGTGATTTAAATAATTGTAATGAGGATACCTTATCTGAGTGATTATCCCATCAGTTTTTTAATGGAGAAATCAAAATCTTATCATTAACTAAATGTGTATTTTATTGAATCAGAAAGTAGATAATGTACGTTAATCATGATGATAATTTGTTGATGTTAATCATTTTATGTAGGTATGTTGTTATACATTTATTTTGGAAATTACATTGTTATATTTTTGATTCCAGTTATTCAAGCATTAGTTGCATTAGTCAATGAACCTGAACCGGAGCATCCATTACGGGCAGATCTAGCAGAAGAATATTTAAAAGATCGAAAGAAATTTTCAAAGAATGCAGAAGAATATACAAAGAAACACAGTGAAAAACGACCGGCTGATTAAATTGACTGAAAATTGGTGTAATTCATATTAATTAATAAAATTAAAATACTCCACTTTTGATTTATTTTTGTATAAAAAGAAGTTACTTCTTATAAATGCATTTTTAACAAACACAAGAACTTGTTTTGTGCCTTTCTTACAACATATAATAAAGTGCTGTGTATGGTTTTGATCATGTAAAGGATTCGTGTTATTTATCGTCTTCATATGATTTTTGCATTATTTAAAAGTGGAGAAAGTGTTTGTAAAAAAATAAAACTATATTAGATAATTAAGTAAATTAAGAAATGTTATGTAAACGTTAATTATATACAAAAATAAACGATTTAGTAGAATGTAACATTTATAATTTAAGCTTGGCTCTTCTTCCTTTTTACTGATCATCAAGAATAATCATTTATACGGACAGAGTTGTTTATTCCTTAAATTTAGCATTTAATTATAAATAAATCAATCTAAAGGAAAAAATTACATTTTGTATTTTCAAATTAAGTACTTTACATTGATGTGTTAAGGCCTATGCTGAAGATGGCGCTAGTAAAGTAATCTTTTTCCATTGCATTTATTGGCTATTATAAAAGCGAAGTTATTTTTAGAATTTCAAGTTATCTCCTGGAGATTTATTCAAACTCACCAAATGGGTTTAATACTATTTTAATCCTATTTTTACATTCCAAATCCAGTTTGTTTACAAATCAGTGCGATAAAGCAATCATGGCGGGATTATTTTCTATTTGACACCTGCTACATAACCTATAAAAATAATCTGGATGTCAACTACTAAAAAATCGTAAATATTCTTGTATTTCAAGGAAAACCAACCTTACCATGGAAGAATCAGAGGTACTGGATGCCTTAAAGAAACATTTTAAATTCGATTCCTTCAAATCAGACCTACAGAAAGATGCAATCTTACAGATACTCAGAAGTAAGTGTTGTTTACATTTACAATTGTTTAGTGCATTGTGTCGGTACTCTATTCGTTATTTTTTTAGGAGAGACAGACGTTTTGGTGTCTATGCCCACGGGATCAGGTAAATCTTTATGTTATCAGTTACCAGCAGTGTTAAATCCGGGCAAGGTAACCATTGTTTTTTCACCACTTCTGGCACTTATAAAAGTATGATCTAGTATTTATTTAATATATCCACTAATTGTATTGATTCAAGGATCAAATTGATCATTTAATCTCGTTGAGAATAAAGGCAGTCTCCTTAAATTCTCGCACACCTAAAGCTGAAAGAGATGCATTACTATTAGACTTAAAAAGCGTAGCTCCTGATACTAGACTTTTATACATAACGCCAGAGCAAGCTGTTACAAATACTTTTAAGGTAATATATTGGTGATTGATTGTTTGAATTATTTGTAATTAGCATTGCTTTTTTATAGGATTTATTTAGTAATTTAATTAAGTTTAATAAAGTTGCATATATAGTTGTGGATGAAGCACATTGCGTTAGTGAGTGGGGTCATGATTTTCGACCCGATTATCTAAGATTAGGAGATCTACGTAAACACAATGATATACCTTACATTGCTTTAACTGCAACAGCTGGTGCAGAGGTAAGAATTTATCACTATATTCCATGCTTTTGTTATTATTGCATTTTGCATTTCTTGTTGAAATAGGTCACTAAAGATATTATATCAAGCCTTAGACTAGCGAAAAATCACAAGTGTTTTAAAACCTCTTCATTTCGGCCAAATTTATATTATGATGTTCTCTTTCAAAACACCCTCGACAATCCTTACCAACACTTGAGGGATTTTATTTGTAAGAAATTGAACGTGGAACAGGAGAAAGATGTGCCTAAGGAGAATCGTTCGTGCGGTATCATATATTGTCGAACGAGGGAACAGACCGAAGTGTTATCGCATAAGTTGAACTCTCTCGGTATCAAAACTATGTGTTATCATGCAGGACTTAAAAATTCGTCTCGTTTAGAGTCTCAGGAAAGTTGGCAGAAGGGTGATTATCCTGTTATTTGTGCCACCGTTAGTTTTGGAATGGGAGTTGACAAAGCAACAGTAAGGTATGACTAGAGATATTGTAGTTGTTGTGAGTGGTGTTCTAAAAGAAATACTTTAGGTTCGTTATACATTGGGGTGTTCCCAAAGATCCAGCCGCTTTTTATCAAGAGTCTGGTAGAGCTGGCAGAGACGGCAAACCATCTCATTGTCGCCTTTATTATAGTAGAACTGATAGTAAAACTGTTGAATATATACTATCCCAAGAGTTTGCTAAGGCAAAAGATCGTGAATCGAGAAAAGCCAAGGCGAAACATTCAATGCGTGCCTTTACTAAAATGGTGGAATATTGTGAAAGTGCTAAGTATGTTATTATTAATATATGTGTGTGCTATTAATGACAATATTGAAAAAAGTATTGAGCCTTGCAGTACACCGGTTGTATAAAACAGATTTAGAATGTCGTGGCTTTCTGCATTTTTAGTACTAAATATTCCTCACTTTAAACATGTGTGAATAATAAATAATAAAATGATATTGAAATGCATTTACTACAATTTTACTTTTGAATTTAATTATGTCATGTCTGGGTATTTTATCATTTTAACAGCTTCTTATAACCACTTGTAGATAGCATGAAATCCTATAGAGACTCGCAGTATTAGTATCGAAACACATCTATGAAATCAATACCTTTCGAACTCATCAGTTTTTTTGCTTGTTTTATTTAACAGCGAGTGCAGACACAGACTTTTTTCAAATCACTTCGGAGATCCACCGATCAACTGCGACACTAATTGTGACATTTGCACTAATAAGCAACAAGTGGAGGAAATGGTCCACAATTTCCACATAAAAAGTATACAGTTTAGTACAGTGCCGCAACAACATCACAGTCTAGATTATAATGATCTATACGGAGGTGGAAGAAAAGGACAGAAAGAGTGAGTCCAAATTTTTTTTTTGTTTAAGCACACAGTATTTATTGATTACTGGGCATGTCTTTGACTCTGAGCATTTTTTTAATTTTAGAGAAGTGAATAGCATTTATGAGGAGGGTGAGGAAGATGACACTTTTGAGAAGGAACAAGCGGCCAAGAAGGAGAGAAATGATTTAATTCGCAAGCAATTTGAACTTAGGAAAAATCCACAAGTAAGAAATTATACTGTCAATTTCTTCATTAATATATTTGAGAAATTTAATGGAATATCTTTAATTAATGCCAATTTCGGAAATTGGAAATTTTAGGTTATGTTTACTAGTGACTCTTAGCTTTCGTAGAGCTTTGTTTTCATTAATGTTTAACAAACAAGACGAATAGCTGAATCACACATTTTTTTTTGAAAAGTTACTCTAGTCAAGTTGTACCTCGCTTCACTCCAGTAATATTATCCATATGTTCTGTTAATTTTCTGCGGTGCCATTATTCAAGAGCTAGTGGCAGTTATTAGTGGTCCTTTTTTTATAACGCGCCTTTTATATAAAAGCAATAGATATAAAAAGTTTGTGAGAATATAACATTAACATTAAAGGAACTAAGAAATCAACTTAACCTAAAAACTAGGTAAAAATAACAAACTTTGTGACAAACACTGTCATTAAACATATCTGCAGTACAAGTGTAAAATAAAACTTACTCGTGCAGTAATTTACAAGAAAAATCAAACAGAAATTCATCAATTTCTCAAAAACTAGGCAAACTAAAAGGGATAAAAAGTTATTTTTCAGCTCAGACGGCTTTAGTTGTAGTATCTATCCATGGCCAACTGGATGAGTGGATCTCGTTATCGTTGGGAGGTTTCAAGGCCCCGTAACATAACCTCGATTTACGTTGTTGAAATTGATTCTGCAAACCTTCGTACACGCCATAACTTCCAGCATATGTTATAGTAAATATGTAGTACACATTAAATAAAAACGTTGAATGTTTGTATCAGAAGAATTTAAATAGAAAAATATTCAAATAAATGTCAAATCAGTCACATCTCAATAACTGAGCAAAAATTTAAGTGTTAACTATAGACTTGGTATAATCCAATTATATCGCATATGTTTAGCACGTGATTTTAGAGGTGCTCTGTGATTACTAAGTACTTTATAATGCTTTGGACAGATGGCGCCAGTTAGAGGATGAATTTTTTTTAGGTTAGCAAAATCAGTCAAAATCTCATTATGTTACTACCATGATAGTGCGCGACGATGACGAGTTCCTGCCGATAAAATATTTATTTATAAATGTTTTAATGGAAATTAAAGAAGCTTAGGACAATTGGCAAAAATGACATTAACTTTTTCCCATTCAAATTTTGAATATCACTAGATATGGCTTACTCTAATTATATCATTGTCTTTTATACAATAAACTTCTATTTAAAACGACTTTCAATGGTTTAAGGAGATCTCGCAAGATACACTCGACAAGCTTATCTCCAAAAACACAAGAGTTCTGGCAGCGTCATCGACGAAAACAAAAGTTAGCGGCTTAAGTTTGGCAACTAGGGAACAATACCTCACCAGGATAGCGGACGTTTTGAATGATAACTACAAGGAATGCGAAGATAAACCCGTACTTGATAAGAAAGACATTGAAGATTGTGCAGCTGATTTGGAATACTCCGTGTTTAAGACTGTTACTACGATGACGATGTACAGAAATTCATTGGCCAAATTGGTAAGTTATGTTCGTTTTGATGTAATTGTTAGTGCCTGAAACTAAAAGAAGTCCGATATTTACTGTCCTTGTTGTTGATTTTCATATTATAAACTTGTAAATATTCATTGCCATTAGCAAAAGAACAAACTATCTTGGTAAAATGCTCTTTGCATTACAATATGCGATCGAAATTGATTAGCATGATCTTATTGTACTTTTTGCGGTTTTGACATTAAGATCTACTCTCTGACTCTAATGGTGTTTTTAACAGTTAACATTTTCATTTTAACTGTATTGTCTCTGTTGTTAAATTGACATCTAAAAAGTTTCATTGATTAACGCTATTATCTATGTAGTATCATCAAACGGTATTGATTTATCAAATACGGGCATTCAGTAACAGCACACAAATAATTGTGCAGTTTGTGTAGATATTATTTGTGTGGTGTTACTGAATGCCCGTATTTGATAAATCAATACCGTTTGATGATACTACATAGATAATAGCATTGTTTCTATGCTTAACTGTTCACATTATCACTTTTATACATTTAATTTTTTGCATTACATCTTACATCAGATGACAGCTTGCTGTCAAATTGCCATTTTATAGTATCTCTACACCAATATATACAGGGTGTCTCTAAAAGGTCTTTTAACAACTCTACCACGTATTTTTCGGACCAAAATAAACCGATTTAGCAAAACTTGGCTTAGTGAAAGTTGCTTAGTTTGTGCGCAATACGGTCCTGAAGTTGCAGTTGGAAAATTGTTTTTTTGTTATAAATTTGAAACGGCTGGAGCGATTGCGCTAAATTTTGTCACGTTTACATAGTTTTATGAGTCAAGAAATTCTGTATCAAAATTGTGATAGTAATCAATCCATAGGCGGAGAACCTGCGTTTATAAATATTAAAACATTTCCATTTTCTACGCCAATGGATAAAAAAGAGTTTGTCTATAAAATTTTAGATTAAGTGTCTTAAGTACAAGAAAAAAGGCACTCTTGGTAAGACTCGAAAAATTGCATCGTTTTCTCAAAAATCGCATTTTAAGAATTGTTAACAATTTTTTTATGATATGTTTTCTTTTTTAATAAATACGGAACGACCAATACCAAATAGGTCAAAACAAATAGGCACTAGTTAATAAAAAAGATATTCTGTTTATTTCGTCAATTAATACAAAGATGCTATTTTTTTAATAATGTTTTTTCATATAAATTCCAATTGTGTTCTGGTTGGTGGACAACAGAGAATTATTAACAATTAAACAATGAAATAATGAAAATGAAACAATGATTTTTTAAAAAAAAAGAAAAGATATTATAAAAGGTGTTCAAAATGTCTACCATTTTCGTGAATACAAAAGTCTATTCGCCGGAGGAAATTAAATTGAACTCTTTGCAAAACTTCTACATCACCTCTGAGATTATTGGTTGCTTCTTGAATACGTTGCCACAATTCTTCTTCATTATTTACAGGTGTATTGTAAACAATGGATTTCTGGTGTCCCCAAAAAAAATAATCCAGAGGATTCAGATCTGGACTTCGAGGTGCCCATTGTACAGGAGCGTCATTACCTCTACCGATCCATCTATTTGGAAAGTGATGGTTTAAGTAGTGTCGTACGTTCATCGAAAAATGTGGTGGTGCACCATCGTGCATAAACCACATATTCCGTCGAATATCTAGCGGTATATCATCTAACAAGTCCGGAAGAGTATGTTGTAAAAAAATCAAATAGGCTTCTCCAGTTAATTTTTGCGGTAGTCTGACAGGTCCAATAATAAAATTTCCGATTATTCCAGCCCATACATTCATTTTAAATTCATGTTGAAAATGGTTAATTTTAATGGCATGTGGATTTTCCTCTGCATAAACATGTTCATTATGAAAGTTCGTTATCCCTCTTCTTGTAAAACAAGCTTCGTCGGTAAATAAGATTTTTTTGCAAAAGTTTAAATTTCTTGCTCTTTTATGTTCAATAAACCGGCAAAAATTTAGGCGCCTTTCAGGATCTTGAAGTAAGAGGTCTTGAACTCGAATCTTATGGTATGGATGTAATAATTGTTCTCTAATTACTCTATTGACCACATCTTTAGATACTGCAATTTCTCTAGCTATTCGTCTAACGCTCAGTTCCGGATCTTCTTGAACACCGTCTAAAATTTCTTCTTCTACTTCAGGTTGCCTCACAAAGCGCTGCCTGCCATAGTTTGCTGTTACAGGAGCTAAGCGACCGGTTTCTCGAAGGCGTCTCTCTACTGCGGCAAACGTTGGATGACTTGGAACACGACGATTTGGAAACCGTTCCGAATATACTCTAACACTCTCGGCACAATTGCCTTGACAATATCCATATACTAATAACATATCGGTATATTCTTCGTTGGTGTATTGAACAGTCATGACAAAACGAAAATAAAAGTAATGATGGAAAACACTTTTGAAAATCCAGAAAAGTCATAACTATGGAAACCAACAATAACAACTAAATACAAACATATGTGTTTTACAAAACGCAGGGCACAAGTGGAATTCTTAAAACAAAAAAAAAACATCAAAAAAATAGCATTTTTTGCATTAATTGTCGAGATAAATAGAATATCTTTTTTGTAAACCAGTACCTTTTTGTTTTAACCTATCTGGTATTGGCCGTTCTGTATTTTTTAAAAAAGAAAAAGAAAAACATTTTACAAAAAAAATTATCAATTCAAAAACGACGTCAAAAGACGTGTACATAGTTTAAAGAGACGTCTAAACGGCCTAAGACACGTGTACACGGCTTAAAGATACATGGAGCACACAGTATGCGCTGCCGTCCTGTAGTTAATGTTGTCAAATCTTAAAATGCGATTTTTGAGAAAACGATGCAATTTTTCGAGTCTTACCAAGAGTACCTTTTTTCTTGTACTTAAGACACTTAATCTAAATTTTATAGACAAACTCTTTTTTATCCATTGGCGTAGAAAATGGAAATGTTTTAATATTTATAAACGCAGGTTCTCCGCCTATGGATTGATTACTATCACAATTTTGATACAGAATTTCTTGACTCATAAAACTATGTAAACGTGACAAAATTTAGCGCAATCGCTCCAGCCGTTTCAAATTTATAACAAAAAAACAATTTTCCAACTGCAACTTCAGGACCGTATTGCGCACAAACTAAGCAACTTTGACTAAACCAAGTTTTGCTAAATCGGTTTATTTTGGTCCGAAAAATACGTGGTAGAGTTGTTTAAAGACCTTTTAGAGACACCTTGTATATTCACTTTTAATGCATCTTCTCTCTCTATATACAGTATGCCCACGGATCGAGTTCCAAAGAGGAAAAACTTTTTTATTTTGCATTTTACAAGAAAAATGTATTCTTGATAAAAGGTTTTGCATGTCTCGAAACGGCCAAGTCAGTTTTAACCTTTTCAAAATTTCTTTTAGTTTAAGATAAAAATCGAAAAATTGGTCGTTTTATTTGAAAATTTTTTAAAGTCCCAGAAATTAAGTTGCGTTGTCATGGTAATTATCCATATTTAATTATCTAATTAACTGTCAGTTAGAAAAATCAACCATAATAGTTGAAAATGTTGTCAAAAGACCAACAAATTTACCTAATTCAATGCTATGGCAAAGGTAATAAAGCGATCCGTCTAGTTGTCGAAGAATTTAATCAAAAGTTTCCGGATATTTACATCTCAAATAGAGGTGCACGAGCATTGGTCAAAAAATTCCTATCCACTGGTTCCATACTGTATGTAAAGAAAAAAAATATAGCACGCGATGATGACGACGCCGCCACTCTTCTTGTAATGGATTCAGTACGGAACTATTCCAAACTTTCTTTGCGGCGCAGATCAGTCCATCTGGGAATTAGTAAATCGCTCATTCAAAAGATTTTGAAACAAAGGAAGTTCCATCCCTACAAGCCCATTTTTAATCATGCATTAGAACCCGGAGATCCTGCGAAACGTTTGTATTTTTGTCTGTGGATGGGCGCTCAAATTATGGATAATCAATACTTTTACCGAAATATTATTTTTTCTGATGAGGCCACGTTTTCTACTAATGGTACTGTTGCATCTCAACATGTGAGATATTGGAGCGATTACAATCCGAATTTTCGCATGCCTCACAATCGACAATATTCGGCAAAAGTTAATGTGTGGTGTGCAATTTCTTACCATGGTATCATTGGACCATATTTTTTTGATAATACTGTCAATCAGCATACGTACTTGGATATGCTGCAAAATTTTGTTGATGAACGTTTGGACGATCTACCGATTAATTACCTCGCAAGGTGTTATTTCCAACAAGATGGTTGTCCGGCTCATTATGCTAGGATTGTTGTTGAATGGTTAAATCAGCAATTTGGACAGAATTGGATAGGTCGAAATGGTCCCGTGATATGGCCACCAAGGAGCCCTGATTTAACAATGGCTGATTTTTATCTTTGGGGTCGTTTGAAGCAAATAGTTTATGCAAATAATCTTCCTCCGAACGTAGAAGATTTAAAGGAGAGGATTAGAGACGCTGTGACGTCTTTAACTCTCGAAGAAATTCGAAGAAGTTATAGAGAATTGCGCCGACGGCTAGAATTGTGCGTTGAAAAGGGCGGTGAATGGATTGAGTAAAATAGTTATTAGTTATATCATTTTTGTTTTTGAGTTTATGAAAAAATTTTCAAATAAAACGACCAATTTTTCGATTTTTATCTTAAACTAAAAGAAATTTTGAAAAGGTTAAAACTGACTTGGCCGTTTCGAGACATGCAAAAACTTTTATCAAGAATACATTTTTCTTGTAAAATGTAAAATAAAAAAGTTTTTCCTCTTTGGAACTCGATCCGTGGACATACTGTATATGTAAAACCAACTTTATGACAAAATAAAAATTGTAATTGTTAAACTATTAGGGATGTACATATACAGGGTGATTTATGAGCTCACCGACAAACTTTGTCATATGAGAGCGCTTGTTATTTTAATAAAAAAAACATTATTGGAACATATGTCCGATTTC
The DNA here is from genome assembly GCA_963170755.1 of Amphimallon solstitiale. Taxonomy (NCBI): domain Eukaryota; kingdom Metazoa; phylum Arthropoda; class Insecta; order Coleoptera; family Scarabaeidae; genus Amphimallon; species Amphimallon solstitiale. Next base: position 162,473,914 of record OY720677.1, read on the forward strand.
AGATTATTAAGAAAATAACAGACTTCTCGGTTTATTTTAATTTTTTATTACTTTGGGAATAATGCCTATTGATATGATTTATTAATAAGAAAACAAAGTGTACTTAGAGAAAAGCGCATACACAATTGTCAGTCTGTGTCAGTTTAATGTAAGTATTCAATCGTTCTTTTCTGTTACTCCTTCAAATGTACGCCTACAGTATTGAAGAGTATGCCGATATCATATTCGTGTATGGTTATTGCAATGGAAATGCACGCGAATCGGTGCGAGAATATCAAGAAAGATTTCCATTTCGTCATCTACCGCATCACTCAGTTTTTGGGGAATCTTTCCGTAGATTACGAGAAACAGGTAATCCTGCTCCTGCTAAAACTATTCGACCACATGTAGTTAATGTAGAACAGGCAGAAGCTGTTATTGATGCTGTAACTGACAATCCTTCAATTAGTACTAGGAGAATAGCAAACAATCTGCATGTAAGTCAAAATTTTGTATGGCATACTTTGAACCGCGAAGTCCTTCATCCCTACCATCGACAAAACGTTCATAGTTTACAAATTGGAGATGCTCAGCGACGGCTAACAGTTTTTAATTGGTTATTGCAGCAACATGCTCAAAATAATGACTTCATTACAAATATTCTGTGGACCGATGAAGCGTGACGGAATAAACAATTACCATAATGATCATATTTGGTCATTACAAAACCCACATGCGATTACGCAACGTAATTTTCAACAAAGATTCAATATCAACGTATGGGGTGAAATCTTCAACGATACCTTATTACCTGTGCATGTTCTGGAAGAACGTTTGAACGCAAATACTTACAGAATTTTTTTAAACAACATCTTTGACTTTCTTGAAGATACACCTCTTATTGCAACTATGTGGTACCAGCAGGACGGTGCTCCACCACATCGCGAACGGGTAGTTGTTGAGTGGTTAAACCAGCACTTTAGAAACAGATGGATTGGTAATAATGGTCCAATTGCATGGCCTCCGCGATCACCCGACTTAAAACCTTTGGATTTCTTTTTTTGGGGACACCTGAAGCAAATTGTTTATCAAGAGGAGATTAATACACGACCACAGTTGTTACAAAGAATACAAAATGCTGCTACACAAATTAGAAATGAACCATACCTTTTTGTTCGGGTAAAAAACTCTTTAGTTCGTCGTTGTGAAGCATGCATTCAAGCGGGAGGAGGACATTTTGAACACCTAATATAATTAACTATTCACATGATTTTGAGATTTGAGCAATTAATTTAAATATGTAAGTGTTTATGAAATAAATTTAAAAAAAAATTTGCAGTCTTTTATTTCCTTAAATAATTGAAATCGGACATAGGTTCCAATAATGTTTTTTTGTTAAAATAACAAGCGCTTTCATATGGCAAAGTTTGTCGGTGAGCTCATAAATCACCCTGTATAGTAGGCACTCGATAGTGTGAACCGAATAAAACAATGGTTATTCATTATGGATATATTCACGTTAACAAAGGTTATATCTAATACGTAATAAATTTTGATAATTAACAAAATAAATATACAGGGTTAGTTTTAAATAGCGTCATTCAAAAAAGGGGGGATGAAAGAAAAATATGAGTAATGCCTGTACAAAAAAATCACGGTCCTATGTGCACGTTATGACGAGTAAAGTGATTTTTCTTTTCTCGAGTCCGAGTCTGTCGCAGTTAATATACAAACATAATATAGAGGAATTCAAGTTTCAAAATAATATACTTCTATTTACGTGCTATTCACAAAAAAAAAAAACATCGCCATAGAAAATCTTTTCAAGTGTCATTCATTTCTAACAAAGGTTGTAACTATTTGCATTTTATAGTTTAATTTTATCTTAAACTGGAATTAGTAGTGGTATTTACGTAAATTCGTATAGGATAAACAAAGTTATGGACAGACTTTAACTACATTTTGGCCCCAAAAATGTAGAAATTTGGCAAAGCTGGTAAACGGACAAATGAAGTACGAAGTACGAAATTGTTTTAAAAATGAAAAATGCTGATTTTCTTCTATTAATCCTGGCATCTTAATTTGATCTTGCAGAGAAGAACTAAAAGCACATTCTTGAGTATACTTTTAATCCTCATGTAATTGAATAATCACATTTTTTATAAGAATAAGATGTTTAGGTTCTTTCTGAACATTATTAACTTTCTTATTTCGTATGAGCACCATGTTGGATTCTAACTTTGTTAGAAAGAACTGTTTTTATTCTGATTTTAACCATGTATGCATAACATATTGACGAAAGGTTTCAATATTAGGCAAAATTCATATTTTAAGATACGAAAAACTGAAATTCAGGATGAAGATGGTTATGGAATTTCAAATTATTACATTTGAGTTATTAATAATAGCAAAACGTCGTAAACCGACGAAGACAAACGTGATATGTTTCATGTTTTTATTTATTGAATTGAAATCTAAGTACAAGGTATTTACAGATGTATCCAGAATGACGGATTTAAAATGATGGAGTTGTTGAATAACCAGCCTAATATTTATAAAGACAAAGTCACACAAAATATTGAACTCTTTGAAATAAATTGTGTTATTAATGCAATCCATAGAAGAAAGATGCAATACAATTACTGTTATTGTTATTTTTATTAACTGTTGTAAAGTTTTAAAAAAAATTACATAAAACTCCGAATATCAAAAACTTTTTAATCAGAAAAATGTTTTATTTACATTGAATGAATGAAAAGCTCTTAACATAAATTTTTCGTTTTTCTTTGTTTGTGTACAGCATTTTTCCATGGCTAACGACTTATGCGTTACAGTAGTTTAATATCCAGGACCACCAAAAGTGGCACTAAGAATGTGCTTTTAGTTTTGCTCAACGAGCTCAAACAAAGATATTACAGTTAAAAGAATAAAATCAGCATCTTGAACGTCATTTGTTCCAGGCCCATTTTCTCTCTGGGTTCATTACAAACACAAAATCTATCAACTTGGTGAAGTTTAAACCGTCCTTCTTGTCAAAAATGAATCAACCTGTATATACAGATACGTTTTCATAGAGCTGTGACTATGAATAATATATTATAATTTTTATTGTAAACTGTTAGCATTCAAAATTGAAAACGCCAATTAGTAATTCATAATAATTGTATATAAACATTAAATTATATTTAATCATAATTATGATGTACAATATTTGAAATATTCTTTATTTTTATTTTGCTACATATAATTGCAAACATTATATTCTTAGAAGCCTCTACTAGCGCCCCCCATTCATGGTGCCTTGTCGCTAAACTAACGTTTTTCCAAAATGTTTTGCCAATAATTATTAGGCATATTATATCGGCTATCTCTAATCTTCCTTATCTGTGATTATAGCCATTATAAACGTATATATTACCCGACAAATTATATCTTTTAATTAACGATGTAGTTAATGTTGCATTCTTAAGAGTTTTTTTTTTCTAGGTTTCCAATGTAAAAGCACTGACTTCAGAAAAAAAAATGTACGACGCTCTTGAAGATTGGGAACCCAAACCGGCAAAATATGACACGCTGAGCGACCTGTTTCGTAACATTAGGAAAGAGCAGATGATCAAGAAAGATTCATCAGAGGACACGTCTAGCAGCAGTACAGACGAGAAACCAGAAGCCAGTGGAGTAAATAGAGAAGTTACGTTTAAAACGGCGCGGGAATTGTTTGAAGAAAACGCGGTCAAAATGGAGGAAGATGATGAAAAAAACCACAGCAAAAGTTACAAAGTATTATTTGAAGCTATCGAAGACATCCCAATCCCAACTGAAGATTTGAAGCAAGAAAAAATGAGTGCACCCGTTAAAGAAGAAAAAGTACCTGCAAACGAAAGAAGCCCCCATGGTAAAACACCACCTTTACCAGAAGAAGCAAATAAGGACGGAAACGTGAAGAAAACTGGTTTTTGCAAAGCCAGCGATCTGCTGCCGATAAATAAAGACACAAATAACAGAAACAGCAGAAAGAGCTTGTCGTCATCGAGAACATACACCGAAGAAACGCCCGTCACCAAAGAGGAAAAATCGAAAAGACCACACAGCCCTATCGATGTTAAAACAGAGGAAACACCAGAAGAAGCTTTGGAAAGGTTCCATTCCGAAGAAGCGGCGAAGAACGCCTCCGCCGATTCGAAGCAAGTGGAATCCTCTACCGGTTTCGAAATCAAAATGTCCGACAACGTCCGGAAATTCTTGGAGGAGAAATACGAGATCTTCGACAACATGATCAAGCAATCGAAAATGATCAGTGAAGAATTCGAGAAGCAGGAGAAAGCGAGAAAGGAAGAGGTGGTCAAGACCAAATCGAAAATGAAGAGCCTGTTCGGCGAGGAGGAATTTGGTGATGAAACCTCTTATAGGAAAGCGAACGAAGAAAAACGCAACAAAGAAAGACGATTGTCGACGCCCAGCAGTTCCAAACATAACAATATTCAAGAGGTGATCCCCGAGCCGGACGGTTCCGACTTAAATAGAAAAAGACCGTCCGGCGAGAAAGAGGAGAAAAATAAGGTGGAAGACGCGAAAAGAATGAAGATGACTAAGGATTTGCCGCCCGTTGAGAAGCAAAATGTAATTAAAGCGAAAAAGCAAAGGTTAGGAAAGACTGAAATTGGATTACTCGTGGTTAAATTGCTGACACCAGCGTATGCTGATAGGAGGTTTGATTCTAGAGATACATTTAAGACTATGGCTAGGAATATATCACATTCTTTATTAGATAAAGGTAAGTTTTATTTTTATTTTATTTAATCAATTATGTCCAATTACCATTAGGTGTAGGACTGGTACAAATACAAATATTCTATATACAGGATGTTTGTTTCATGTACACAAAAGCTCTTATCTTAGGCTTGTCCTTGAAAAGTTACACGCTTCCAAAAATTAGATAAGAACAATGTTTTTTTCCCTTAAAACTGCAGATGAGTTAAAGCAATAGCATTTTGTGGGCGTGTTCTACCAATAAAGAGGCTACCTATGAATATTTTTTTAATTTTGTTGTGATCTTTTAGAGGGGTGAAACATGCAATCCCTATTCCTTTTTTTACCAGACCTTTTTAACAAAACAAGAAGAATGAGTGCTTAAAACCACACGGCAGAAGTGAAAACTTCATCAATGCGAGGTTAATAATGCGAAATACACGCGTATAATATTCAGTAACGTATAAAATAAAACGTAAACCTCAACCATTCCCGTATCTAAAATTTCACATTCATACGTCAATTTTCAAAAAATTCTTCCGCCATTTTTTTTTTTTTTGACATTTTGACTTTGGATTCGTGATCGGCGATCTAAGACACCCCCGTATCTAAAATTTCACATTCATACGTCAATTTTCAAAAAACTCGTCCGCCATTTCGTTTTTTTTTGACATTTTGACTTTAGATTCGTGATCGGCGACCTAAGACACCCCCGTATCTAAAATTTCACATTCATACGTCAATTTTCAAAAAATTCTTCCGCCATTTTGTTTTTTTGACATTTTGACTTTGGAATTGTGATCGGCGACCCCCAGAACCCCCATATCTAAAATTTCACATTCATACGTCAATTTTCAAAAAATTCTTCCGCCATTTTGTTTTTGTTTTGACATTTTGACTTTGGATTCGTGATCGGCGATCTAGGACACCCCCGTATCTAAAATTTCACATTCATACGTCAATTTTCAAAAAACTCGTCCGCCATTTCGTTTTTTTTTGACATTTTGACTTTAGATTCGTGATCGGCGACCTAAGACACCCCCGTATCTAAAATTTCACATTCATACGTCAATTTTCAAAAAATTCTTCCGCCATTTTGTTTTTTTGACATTTTGACTTTGGAATTGTGATCGGCGACCCCCAGAACCCCCATATCTAAAATTTCACATCCATACGTCAATTTTCAAAAAAACACGTCCGCCATTTTGTTTTTTTTTTGATATTTTGACTTTGGATTTGTACGAGACGGCGACATTTACACAAAATCAGCGGCACAAGTCTTATAATTAATGCAGACATTTGCTTATCTAACTAATGATTAACTCATACATAGATATACATTTAGAATAAATAGTTTAAAGAAATTTATCGTAGGGTACTAACACGTATGCTTTGGAAATAATTAATATTTATATTTAAAATTATAAAATCTTTCAGTTAGACTGTATCGTTACATCTTGTTTTTCGATTTTAGTCATGGTCGTCCTAGCATGTTCTTTCCGCGTATTCTGGTTTAATAGACTTTTGTGCTGTCCATCTTTGTCTCCATTCTTAATATTCCTTCATTTATTGTTTTCCTATTGTAGATTTTCTACTATATCTGGTCTTACTATCAAACCTATGTCTTCTGCTCCCCATTCGTTTGGATCCACCTCTGACCAGTATAACCAATATCCATCCTTCAGTTGTGTCACTCCTTTTCCTTTATTTTTAGTTTCAATTAGAGCCAACTTCAATTCATCAACAATTTCGTCTTCTTTCCCATTTATGCCTCTCACATTCCAAGTGTTTGTGTCGTCTTTGACCAAATTTACTTTTGGCTTGTACATCTCTCTCATTTTTGGTCAAATCATTGATTATGTAGATTTTATCTCTATGTTTTTGTAACTTGATTTTATAATAATAATAATAATAATAAAGCTAGTTCTTAGTATCAATCCAATGTTCTGTAATCGCCAGGACATGAACCACCTCCTCATAAGTTTCTAAAAACATGTCTATTGAATCAATTTTGTAATTAATAAAAATATTTATTTTTTCCTTTTCTTGCTCATTTATTTCGTCTCCAATGACGCAATGTTCGAGTCTCTTTTCCGAACATTGCTATACATTCTGATAATCGCATTCTTTGGCCACAAATCAGCATTAAAAACTTTTTCAACGTCAGCGTGCAAAACAGCCACTCTGAACGCTGCAATATCATTATTTTTAATTTCTAAAGTCTCACATGCAAGCGGTATAATAAACTAAACTTGGAGTCTGTGTTGAAACTACACAAAAACACTAAAACACCTTACCACACTAAAGCACAAAAATGGCTAAATACGTATTTCAACAACTAAGTTGTCATCATCAGTAGCACTGATTAAAAATCGCGCTGTCTACACACCGTAGCGTACAGAGCAACACTGATTTCCAATTTACGGGGATGGTTTATTCTTTTACCTAGGTAAAAGCCTAGTTAATAGCCTAGGTAAAAGAATAAACCATCCCCGTAAATTGGAAATCAGTGTTGCTCTGTACGCTACGGTGTGTAGACAGCGCGATTTTTAATCAGCGCTACTGATGATGACAACTTAGTTGTTGAAATACGTATTTAGCCGTTTTTGTGCTTTAGTGTGGTAAGGTGTTTTAGTATTTTTGTGAAGCGGTATAATGTTATTATCTCGCAGATGTTCTTGTATGTCTATTTCTTTTGTATTTTTTACGAAATTAGAAACAAAAATCAACGTTCTATTTTGCACAGTTGTTAATCCAGTATTCAAATTTCGTCCGCGTATATTTTTTCTGTTTTTAAAATTCCTGACTCTCACGAAGTCATTGTCCTCGGGTTTTTCTACTTCCTCGATGTTTACCTTTTTTATTTCACTTGTTTCTTTCTGTAAAATTTCTTTGGTATGTTTATCCTTTTTTGGTATTTTTAGTTTTTCGGAGTAGATTTGGTTTCTTGTATCAGGTGTTTTCTTTTTGTATGAGTGATTGATGCACTTCGGTATCTTTACCTTTATCGTCACTAGTGCCCTCTAATGGTGGTTTCACATTTTGCTGTTGTGTAGAAACCTGTTTCTTCAATAACATTTTTAAGTCAGCAACCTCTAAGGATAAATTTCTATTTTCTATAATTAATTTATTCAATTCTAATTGAAAAGTCTCAATTATCTTGCTCGTAATATTGTTCACGGCAGCGTCAATTTTACATGATATAATAGTCTCTAAATCGTCACTTACTTTTTTATCCTCGACTATCTTGCATACTGTATGTGAGGTTATGTCAATGATATTTCCACAAGTCCAATTCTTTATATTTCCTTCTTCCTTTATTTTTATATATTCGTCAACTGACATGTTAACACACGCGATGTGATAATGTTCACTACATTTTGACTTACAACTGATATAATCATCATATCTACTGATACTTTTAGCAGAGATCGCACACTCGAGCGCCATTTTTCTTGCACTCTCTTAGAAAATACCATGTATTATTCAAAATATTAAATTTATCCCCTTTGGTTTTTAGTTCAACTAAACTACAATTGAGATTGTTTGTCTCCATTTTTAGACCTTTGGAGAATAATATTTTTCCTTCTCTTCTCCCACTCTAATTTCTCATTTGATGCCTTGACCTCTTTCTTTAAGTTGCCGATTTCTTTTATGATCTTCTCGTTATGTCCTTTAATTGTTGGATTTCTTTCTTAAATATATTTTACCCACCTGCTAATAAAAACAAAGAGTAGTGAATGAAATATTTTATTTTTGACAATACGATTTCTCAAATCCTCATACCAGTTTTATGAAGGAATGTATACCTTTTTTGTCAAAGGTTGTCTATCCCCTTTGTTCATATATGACATATATTCTATTAGCAGCTATAAACTTTCCCAGATATGCTCCTGTTATTTCCACGTGTCTAAGATTTGAATCACTCTGTACATCAATATCGTAATAAAAACTTTCTAACCTATTTTCTTTTGTTTCAGATGAAGTAGAAATAAAAAAGTTTGTAGCAAACTTTCTGAAAAAGAATGACGAAATTACCGCGGCGACAACTCTGTAGTTTTACCTTCACTTGCGTTTGTTTTTAATTTCTTGAAGATCATTATATATTTTTTTTCATTATAAGAAAGGTTTTTCTTTCTTTTTTTTTTTTTTTTTGTAATATCTTTGCTGCATGTTAATATAAATTTATATTAAGTACCCATGTATATGAGAATTGTAGGTGATAAAAATATCGTGTAAAAATATTTAGAATTATATTAATTTGTAATATCAATACTTAAAAATATAAATATGTAAAATACAAAATTGTTTTATTCTTTGAAAACCTATTTTTGGAGCTATTTTTGTTTCCATAAGACAGTGAATACAAAAACAAGTGAAAGTTTCACTTGGACATGAAAAGGGTTTTCGGAGTTTGACATTCTTAAAGGTAAGACTTCATTCCAACATTTCCTAGATACATTGTACTGATAAAAACTAATGAGTAACATTTATGTGTCACTGTAATTGTAACCCAAACTCTGAACCCGAAACAGACTGACATTTCATGTAGGTATTTAATGATAGTATATTAAAATACAAGTAACAGAAGGCCTTTCATTCCAGCATGGTTTCCAAATTCGGACACGAGCGCGCAGCGCGAGTGGCCGAAGGAAAGAATGCTGGAATGGCCTTCTGTTACGAATATTTTACACTATTTTCTCTGTTTCGGATTGTATATATATTATTTTTTTATAGAAAAATTGTTAAAAATATTCATTAAGGGAAATTTTGATGAGGTGACGTAGTCGATTGGTAGCAATGATTTACATTTATATTTGACAGTTGACTTTTGTAAGAATTATTTGAATTGAAAAGTTTGCTTAAATTAGAAAAAAGAGTCTCATATTATCTGTGGGCGGAATGTCAGATGAAGAGCGTCAATCTGCCGCACTAGAATTGCGGGACGGGGCCTCCAACGCCATAAATAATTTACTACCAGCACAGCTACCAGGCAGAGAAATAGAGTAGGGGAGAACGCGCTTAAAGATGCGCCAACTAAGTTAAATTGAATTCCGCCATTTTGAAGGTTATATTTATACCTAGCTCAACAATTCGCATGTAAAGTTCATTGACTTAGAAAAATGTAAACAAACTTACGTGTGAAAAGAAATGCCTTCCTGCAAAATGGCGACCACTATAGCGTTTGCTTAAAACTGGATGCGCACTCGTCGAAGCGCGTTCTCCCCTACTCTATTTCTCTGCTACCAGGTAAATCGAAAAGCAAGTATGAAAAATTTATGCCACCAACCTATTTCTACTAAAATAAAAAGTTACCAAAAATCGGTGTTAGAATGGAGTCCATTCTAACACCAAAATGGGTTCTAGAATAACGTTGTTCTAACACCGAAACAGAGAAAAATGCTTTTTAATACCATTTCCTTGTTTAGATTTATTTAAAAAAAAAATTAATACGACTTTTAAAAAGCCTTACGTATAATGTTATTTTTTTTTATTATGTTATAAAAGGGTAATTGTGAGTATAATATGGAAAAAAATAGTAATCCTACGATTCTTCAATAAAACATTTTCTGAAAGCTACTTCATCATAGTAATAGCTATATAGGTTATGTTGATATGTAATTCAAGGGCAAACGATGTGAAAAGCAAATCAAACAAGATATACTCTTATGTAAAATTTAATAGAAAATATCAAAATGTATTTACATTTTTTGTAAACTTCCGTATTAAATTGTGAGAGTGGGGTTGAGAACACTTTCCAGAGAAATAGAGTAGGGGAGAACGCGCTTCGACGAGTGCGCATCCAGTTTTAAGCAAACGCTATTGTGGTCGCCATTTTGCAGGGTAGTGTCGGGAAAAACTGCTATTTTTCGGTAGCAGTGACAAACTGTTACTGTGACACGGTAGTCACAGTGAAAAGAAGCAGCTATTTTTGTCACTGTTTATATTCACTGATACTACTGAAAGCGGTTATTTTCGCTAGTCGCAAGTCGCAAGTCGAGGAAAAACGTATTGCATATAACTGCGCCCTTCCTATGGTAACAGACTTGGCGTTCACGTGAAAGGGCGGGTTTATAAAACACTACTGAGAGAACTGCTACTTTAAAGCTGCTGTCACTGTTACTAACGGTGACTGACCAGTAGCAGTGACAAAGTAGCAGACTGCGATTTCACAACCCGCCTCTATTGCAGGGTAATTGGCACTTGTGTTGTTGTAATTGTCAAGCTTGGAGGTTATTTTTAATTAATTGTATTAAAAAGGACTTGTGTGTGTTATTAACATGTCGTGCTCTGTGTTGGGCTGCAGTAACAGTCGAAGATTTAAGCCGGAAGGCATTTCTTTTCACACGTAAGTTTGTTTACATTTTTCTAAGTCAATGAACTTTACATGCGAATTGTTGAGCTAGGTATAAATATTACCGTAATAGAATGAAAGAATTGCATCTTTAAGAGCGCGATTAATTCTGCACTATTTGTAGATTTCCACGGGGTGATTCATTGAAAATGTGGTTAGATGTGCTAGGAAAAAATGTTGAAACGTGGACCTGGTCCAAAAATAAAGTTATTTGTTCCAAACATTTTTGTAAGGCTTGTGAGCAACCTTCAAAATGGCGGAATTCAATTTAACTTAGTTGGCGCATCTTTAAGCGCGTTCTCCCCTACTCTATTTCTCTGACACTTTCATTGGCTTATCAGTTTCATTCTAGATATTAATCCATTTGAAAGATATCAGAGGACGACACTTTACTACATAGGAAATATTTACAGTTTTCTCTAGGTTGTATAACTATAGTACATGTATTAATAAACAAGGATTATAAAGGTACTATTTACTAACTTTATTTCTAATATTCAATTAGTAACTGGCTTTCATGTAATAGTATTTTTCTATTTCGTCATTCACGAACAAGTATACCCTCACAATTTATTTTATATTACAGATTACAAAAGTCTAACTACCAATTGTATTTCATGTCCAACTGCCATCTGTGGAACAATTGTCGACCTTTTATTACAGAAATCTGTAAATTATTTATGCATTTTTTTATCATAGTATTTAAAACTGCCGCAGTATTATTCCAGAAATGAAATTCTCCAGATTTCAGAAACGTCAATAAAATTTTTTGTGTTTGATAAATATTTGACAATTTTTGTACAATTTGTAGATTGTGAATATATATCCATTTAAAGACTAAAGCATCTTTGTGGATTTTGCCATATTGCGGACAGGTAAAAATGTTCAAACGGAAGTTGGACGATTTCATTCCGCAAGGAGATATCCGAAGGAAGAACGTAAGACGAAATACGAGCTTGAAGAAACATTCTTTAGATTCAGACGAGGAAGATTACAATGACGAAGATAATGTTATGGATGATAATGAATTTGAAGGTTATTTTTTTTTCAGGGAATATTGTAAAGTATAAGCAACTGATGAGATTTCAGGTGAAGAGGATGGTGTGGATACACAGGAAGGAGGAGTGAGAATGACTGCCTTCAATATGCAAGAAGAAATGGAAATGGGCCACTTTGACAAGCAGGGTCACTTTATATGGAACAACGAGAAAGAAGTCAGAGATAATTGGCTTGATAATATCGATTGGCAACAGATAAAGACCAATGCGAAAATCAATGATGATGACGTTAAAGGATTAGGCGAAGATAGCGGAACGGATGAAGAAAATTTTGATGAAATAAAAACCTATAAATTAATAATAACATACATGAAACCGAATGAAACAGTTACGAAAGCATTGAGGAGACTAGGAGGGAATACTGAAAAATTATCTAGTATTGAAAGGCTAAGGAGAAAAAAGGCGGGAACATTGTCTACAAATAAAGAAGTTACTGAATTAACTGAACTCGCAAATAAAATTTTAACAAACTTGGGCAATATGGATGTTTATCAAGAAACTTATGAACATATAACCAAAAAAGTAATGTCATATTTATTAATTTCTATTTTACTACATACATATATTTATTTCAGATTGAAAATCACAATAAAAAGAACAAATCAAAGATATCCAAGACAGAACCAGAGTTAGATATGTATTCCGATAATTTTGGAGATAAGGAAAAGGAAAAATTGAAAGATACAGGTGATGATAATGCTGAAAGTTCATCTAGTGGAAATAAGGTAATGTGGGAATTTAAATGGGATCAAAACAAGGATGCTATTGAAGGACCATATTCAACTGAACAAATGTTTAAATGGGCAAGAGAAGGTTATTTTAAAACAGGAGTATGGGCTAGAAAATGTGGTGAAAATACTAATTTTTATACCTCAAACAGGATAGATTTTGATTTGTACTTGTGATAGATTAATTTTAAAATATTGATTATAGTAAATATTATAAGTGGTTAGAATAGTCATGTGTGAAAGTAATTGGATTTTGTTTAGATTGTAATTATTATTAATTGATTTGGTTTTAGTTATTTTTTATAATATGTTGCATGTTGAATTTCCAATAAATAAGGTAATTTAGAAGTGTTTGTTTTATTTAAAATATATATTTGAGCAAATACAATAATAGCAAAAGATACATGTTAAAATTAAAGCATTTACACTGGCAGCTTCATAACAGATTGCCTTTGTATCCAATCTTTCATTTGTACACCCATCAGACCGCCTAAGATAATTTGTATCGGATGATACACCATTAACGGTAAACTGATCTGATTTAAATGTGAATATCCTTGAAACATCAGTCTTAGAATTGGAATGCCTGGATAAAAGAAAAGCACAATGTTGCAAAGATATATATATGAGAACGAAGTTTGTTTACCTAAAGTTAAGGATTTATGTGTTGAACAAAATGATATCGCAACAACGTCAGCAGCACTAAAATACTTCTTAAAATACCATGCAGTTCTAAAGCTCACGATGATCAGGACAAAATGTATTAACAACACTAAAATATCAACATACAATTGTAAATGGAAGAAAAATTATTTCGACTGCTTACCCAAAGCAACAGTCACTAAAACATCAATGGCATCCAAGCCCATATCTGGTGTCATAAATGTATCACAAAATGTAGTATAAATAACAAATAATAAAGCCACTTGAGACATGGTGTTAAACTGTGCATTACTTCCATGAATACCTGTATATTTCTTTAAAAGTTGGCCTACCAATAAAGGAAATAAAACTGTAAGTATTAGTTGAAAGACAGTACCAAATATTGGTACTATAGTGGTATAGCCAAGCTAAAATTTGGTTGGTAATTATTTCTTCTGAAAGAGCTGATAATAAACTTACATTAAACAATAATGATATAGGTGTAATTATTATGCCCAAAAAACTACCCAACACCGAATTAAATATTGCTGCGGTTTCATTACCCTGAGCAGATTTTGTTAATAATACTGCGCTGGATACTGGTGGGGGCATACAAGCAACAGTTATTAGTCTAAAAATTAAATATATTTATTAATTAATACTAAATCGAATGTATTTATGCCTAACCCTTGTAATATCCAAGTGTTAATTCTAAAATACTTTAGTATGTTCACCAAAAATTGCATAAAAACTGGAATGAAAATAAATGTAAAAACTTGCACAAATAAATGCACTTTATACTGTCTAAATGTATAAAATAAACTTTCTGTTTTTAGTGAAATACCACTGATTAAAAATATAACAGGAACAGCTCCATATTTAACAGTGATTTCAGGTTTAAACAGACCTGAAATGAAAGAACGTTAAAATAGGAAAAGAAAGTAATTCATATCGTTATTATTACCTCCTTTCGCACCCAGTGTGGGATAAAAACAAGCAATAATGATACAACATATTATTCCGAATAATAACCATTGTTTAGAAATAACATTTCTGAAAGTTCCTTTTCTTGCCATACTTTATAAGCCTCCAACTTGTCTTTTACGTAAAAATTTTCATTCATAAATGTTATTTTTAATAAATTACAGGTTTTTTTTATTCCTATCATGATGTAAACTTAAAATTTTTAATACAGATTGCATTTTTCTAAACTCTTTTTTCATTATTGATGTTTTCAGGTGAAATTAAAATTACTTTATAAGATATAATAAATAAGATAGTCTAGGCATATTTGTAATATATTACAGCACATAACCTATTTTAAATTATTACAGTTCTTAAACTTGTTTATTACTACCAACAGTGTTCACTAGTCAATATGCCAATTGTTGCTAACATGACATATTTTACACTAAAATATCAAAATTTGTGTGTTAAAATGTTAATGCATAAATCAATGTCGGCAGCTTCCCTGCAGATATTCTCGTTTTTGATTGAAGTACATTTACTAAAATCAGTTTGGTCGCCGCCAAATATGACCTTTCCCACGTTGTCTTGTTGTATTTCATTCTTTTCATTTAAAATGCCTCTTTTGATCAGCATACACCTCCGCATACACCACTCGTTTTGCAGACCGGTTGTTACTTCATACGATGTTGATACATTGACATTTTCTTTAACGATTTGATCTTCACATTCGCTTTTGTACTTTTGCCATTGGTCTGGAGGAATACGTGGAGGTTTTGGTTTAAAAGGCTTAAAAATTGTATTGTTTGTATAATAAATATTGCATATACGTGCTCTTACAGTTTATTAACTTTTTACTTACTTTACGATGATGCATATCCACGGCTTGTATGCAACGACCTATTACATATGCTTTGTCACATTTATCCGTGAGATTGGTAATTATAGGACACATTTGATTAACCTTTTCCATAATATCATTTATATTTGGCAATAGTTCTTTAATTTTTTCTTCTTGTAACGTTTCATTCTCGTTTATAATACCTTGTTTAATAAATATGCATCGCTCCAGACATTGCATGTTATGGTATTGTAATTTTGGCGACATGACGAAATTTAAAGGAGGTCCAGGAAGAAATGTGTTCTCGTCGAAGTTCAATTCTTGTTTACATTTCTCTCTATCGCTTATATAATATGAGTTTACAGTATTCTAAATTCCAAGTTAAAACCTTATTGTTAATTTTATGATTATTCTTTTTTGAAAATAAAAATTATTACTTACCTGCAGTAGGCATACCGATACAAATAAAGTTATTGAAAGCATGGTATATGGGTATCAGTTGTACCTATTGGTAAATTCAAGAGTTACTGTTACTGTTTAAGCTTAGCATGTTATATTTTGTACTGAATTAGGTACCTCTATTTATTTAATTTCTATTTGAAGTCACTCATGTGTTGAACATTTAACTCAAACTGAAGGTTCTCCATTATATTTTTGCATATTTGTGTTGAGGTCAATTTATATAATAGCAACATAACAACTAAACAAACTTTTACATGAAATTCCCCCTTTTTCACTATATATACAATAATAATATTAATATACAAGTATTATATAGATGAATAATTTATTGCTATTGATAAATACTTATTACTTTCTTATAAGTATGCAGTATAAAGTACTGTGACGACGAAAATTTTCAAACTCCAGATTTTTGCAAATTTTCACCGTTTGAAGTCCCCTGGTACCAAAAAAGTGGTTTTTCAAAAATCTCTCTCTCTTTCTCCCTCTTTCTCTCTCTCTCTATTTTTTTCTCGTATATCTACGAGGAAAGAGTGGAACAGGAGAGAGTCTCCTGAAAAATGATATTTGTCCAAAGTGGTAACTCAATATGGCCGCCGCAATGCATAAGCGTGCATAAATATTTTGTACAGGGTATATATGTACACTTCGTATGTTCTCGAAAATCGTTTAAAATAGGTTCTTAGTTCAATAATAATTAAAGAAATATCATGAGTGCAACATTTATTCTAACCTACGAGGAAAGAATAGAACAGGAGAGAGTCTCCTAGATAATAATATTTGTCCAAATGTGGTAACTTAATATGGCCGCCTCAATGCATAGAATATGTATGTTACATGTCAAATGTAGTGTCAGATATATGACAAGCTATTCAAAACACTAATTTTATAAACTATGATTGGTCAATATTGCCATAACGACCTGCTTTAAAGTGGTAACTCCGTCTAAATAATACGTATTCCCCCACCAGTTTATTATCTCTCCTGTTCTATTCTTTCCTCGTAGATTCTAGCTGTATTAAAGAAAACATAAAAAAAGGAGGTGTGGCCACCACACGACTTTCTTATACGTATGAGCGTTTCAAACTATACAATTTTAAGAATTTTTTTACACAAAAATTATTCAAAATACTAATCTATGTACTTCTATTCTCTTAATAAATCGCTTTAGAATACATACTTTGCAAGATATTCGAAAAAAAGTGCTACTCCCTAAGAGTAAAAGTGTTACTTCCCATCCGAATTTTAAAATTTCATATATACAAAAAATATTGCAAATCTAGAATTAAATATTTTTGTACTCTTGATAAATATATATAGAATGCATAACTTACGACATATTTGCAAAAGATCGCTATTCGATAAGAGTAAAAGTGGTACTTCCGGTCTGAATTTTGAAATTTTTTTTATACAAAAGCTATTGAAAATTATATTTTAAATACTTTTATACTCGTAACGTACCTGTCTAAAAAGCATGATTTGCGAAAAATTCGCAAAAAACTAATTTCCGATAGGAGTAAAAGACCTACTTCCGGTAGGAATTTCGAAAAACTTTTTAAATAAAATTGTTCTCAATTTTAATTTTAAGTACATATCAATTCTTTATAAATTTGTTTAAACTTAGTAGTTGACGAAATATTGGCAAAATTCTATTTTTTCGCTGAAGTAACCTACTACTTCCGGTCTACCGATTTTACTGAAAAACTAATCAGATCTCAAGAGGGAGATTATACACGTAAATACAAAATTTGGAATTGATATCTAGAGCGGTTTGACCACTATCGTGGTCACACACACACAGAGAGAGAGAGAGGCATTTTTTAAAAACCACTTTTTCGGTATCAGGGGACTTCAAAACGTGGACATCTGCAAAAATCTCGAGGTCGAAAATTTTTATCATCACAATACTTCCTTATACTACGTATAAGAAAGTAAAAGATGCCTAGAATATGTATGTTACGCCACTGAACACATAATCAAATATGTCAGATATATGACAAGTTAAAATTATTCAAAATACTCATTTTATAAATTATGATTGGTCAATATTGCCATAACTGGCCTGCCTTAAAGTGGTAACTTCCGTTTAAATAATACCTTTTTGGTATTATCCTCGATGTGAAGAATTTTGAAATTTTTAAAATCAAAAGTGTGTTTTTTTTTCTGTTACTTGTGTTGCCAATGCCGTTTTGTCTGTCTTCGAGTATTTGTGGGCCTGCTTCGTTTGAATAAGTATTGTTTCGATTGTCCTATATAGTTGCCACTACAATCATTACATTGTATTTTATATGTATATTGAGTGAGTCTGTTTGTCTTTTGCGATATTGGGCTTTAGTTTCGAAAAAAGTGTCTTTGTGGTATTGATGGGCTTGTATGCGACTGTGATGTCACATATTTTAGTGTGTGTGATATCTTTTCTGCCAGTTGGCTTACATATGGGATAGCGATATATTTTTGGAGGAAAAATCAATAACCAAAAAAAAAAAAAAGAAATATAAAATATATAACGTCCTACGACACATACACACATACTGCCCGCAGTCTGATATCGAAATAAGCGGCAATATTAACATTTAGTTTCACAAAACAGAAAATAATATGACTATTTTTAAAACTTAATACAGCTTTACTTTACGTATATTTTTTAAGAACAATACTTTTGTATTGTTTTTATCACTGTAAACTTAAATTTTATACATTGTTTTTGTTATTATCTAAGTTTACCTCACAACCACTATAAATGCAATTATGTTTCTAGAACTGCATTTGAAAAAGGCCCGCTAGGCCGAAACATGTAATGACAAGATATTAATTGTTATGAAATAAAAACAATTGCATAACAACGCCTTTGTTTTTCACAAGTCACGTCGACCTAAGAAACGCCAAAAAAGGAAAAAAAGGAAACCATATTTTTTGAGGAGCAAAGTACCCAAATCGAGCGTAGATCGAGATATATAAAAATGATATATTTATAAAGAAATTCTCTTTTTATATTTTGCCCAGAGATTCTATGTATGATCACGTGATTAAAGGTAAACGTCAGTGCATTCTCTTTTTACCTTGTTAAAAGTTTAATAAACTGTTTCTCTTTAATATTGTCACTGCTATTACGGGTTATTTAGAAAGCAAAGCTCCGTCCTTTAATATTATTAGGTCACTGAGGCTGTCATTTTATTTCCTCATTATTTTAGAAGTGTCATTATTTGGATCAAATGTACTAAATTGATTCAGTTAACGAAAGGTATTGATTTTAATTGCTGTAATTTGTTTTCCAATTAATTATTGATGGACAGCAGAAACTAATCAATCGATCAGAAAAATCAATAGCGATCTTTTTAATGTTGATATCTGATTGACTGTTGATAGCTTGCTTTGGCACCAAGTATCACGTGAGAATTGTCCTAATTTAAGTACCTACTTTTTCCGTAAAAAATAATGCATATTTAAATTGCATTAAATTGTTTAATAGAGAATTAATATCTTTGCAGACTATAGTTAAACTATTGTTCCCAGCGTGTTACATCCACGATGAAAACATTAAATATTTGCATCATAGTTTCTCACAAATCTTTTGAGATATGTTGAGGCATACAATATTTGTTACTATTAACATTATTATTAATTAAACTGTAAATATTCAATGTCAAATATAACTGTATCTATATCTATTATTTTAATACAATATTGGTGGTATAACATCAAGAAATGACCATTATCAACGAAAGATGAATTTTGTTTTTAAATTTTAAAAATACTACTATAAGTTTAATCATTTGATTCAGGTAAAATTAAATAATGAAGCATTGAAGGAATATTATTGCAAATGAGGCACAAACAAACTACATTTTGATTTCTGATATAAAACGTTTATTTAAGCAACAACAGAAACAACTATTGATTTTTTCATGGTTTCCATAATATTCAGTCCTCCTGTAATAAATTCAACACACATCCAGTCAAGGCGTAAGTTTGCTCGCAAGGATCAGTGATACTTTTTGCTGGAGCGCATTTAGACATGAAGTCTATGTTCTTAGCTTTGGCGATTTGTTTGTCTACTTCGTCCTCGATTGGTACACCATTTTTGTCTATCATGCCGCTTTTTTGAAAAACGCATCTCATGACGCACTTTTCATCGTGGGTAATTTCTTTGTCAAAGTCTGACAGTTTCCGTATCTTGCTGCTGTCCAAATTCAATTCAGTTACACATTCAGCTTGTTCCTTGATAAAATCGGGCAATGCCGTCTGAAAAGTAAAGTATAATAATCATTAATATTAACACAAAACTTTTTACAAAGATATGAAGAGATAAGTAGTGATTGCTTTTAAGTACAGGTAGGTAATAATAATTAAGTGTCCGTAATTAATTGATTTTTGCCGCCGCCATTTGCATTTTAGCGATTTTTACGTTTCACGATGTTCACCCCTGTTTGAATTCAAATTAACTGTCAATTTTGACATTGGAAATAATTGGAATCTCATAAGCGCAGTTTGAAGGGGTATTAGCAGTCATTTTGAAAATTATCGAAATAAATTAATTACTTAACCAGTTGTATATTATAGTTTGATGCTATGTGTCACGCATTGTTGAAGCGGCAAAAAGACAAATATTTGAAGCTTTTATACAAGTTTTAATGCGTATACATAAATTATACTTACTTGACCAAATACGACGCCAACAACTAGAAAAGTTTGGAAAATACAGTACTTCATTTTTTTCAGTGATGACAAATATTAGATGTAAATCATCTAGATGTATGGCAGCTCGGTTTTTGGTATATATATATGAGGGCATACAAAAGGAATGACCTTCTTATTGTTGCTTATTACATTAAAATTGATTTTTTTACTATAATTTATCCAATTAACTTTGCCAAAAAGCGTTCCTTTTTTATGTTTGGTAATATGAACATTTATTCCTCGATATACTATTATTGTTACATTAAAGAAATACTTTATAAGGAAATCTTTATTCATGGGAAGGACATAATTTAAATAATGGCATGAAACATGAAATATAATGTTGGTATATTTATTTTCTATATGAGATACCTAATATTATTTTGTAATAATACCAATTATATCTAACTATCTATGAACAAAATTTGGAGAATACTGGTATAAAACTTTTCCTAGAATCGACACAATGCTGACGTTAATGATTCGGAAATCCCTATTTGTAATCTAAAATACATACAAATACCTATATAATACAAAAATGAAAATGATGTTATACAATTAAAAAGGTTGCCATGTTATATCGTTATTTTATATTCTAATCCAACCCTGACAAAAGATATTAAAGAATTATCCCTATTCCTACTTTTTTAAGGTCAATTTGTATTAGTACATGTGGCGATTAGTCCATTTTATTCGAACATAAAAGTCCTAAACTACTCAATATAATAACTGAATAATTATAACAATATTACTTTGTATAGTAGCTGCTTCATAATTTATATATATTAATGTCGTGATGTTAAATAATATAATAAATATAAATATATAGCCAAAATACAAATTTTAGGACATTCATACTCTAGTACATTTGACGCATTAGCCAATGGGTGAAATCACTAGGACGACATTTTGTCGTTTCATCAAATCGTAGTGTAGACGTTTACGTACGTTTTAGCAAATTAGTAAATTAATCAGCTATCATGAGCTCTGTTAAAAGTGAGCCACCCCCAGGAACTGATAAAAAAGGCGGTGGTAAGCCGTACGGAAAGATAATTTTATCGTTGAAAAATCAACTATTACCTGATGAAAAATTAGTAACAACACCATCCCAGTTAGATGGTTTAGATTCAGAAACTGAGACAGATTTGAGGATATACGGCTGTGAACTGATACAGACGGCAGGCATCTTACTAAAATTGCCGCAGGTACGTCCTTTTGTTTAAATCTTTTTTTCCGATCATGTGGCGAGTTGCATAATTGCTAATGTATGGGGCCGATGTGTGTTTCAGGTGGCAATGGCAACCGGACAAGTATTGTTTCAAAGATTTTACTATTCTAAGAGTTTAGTCCGTCATCCAGTTGATCAGACTGCGATGGCGTGCGTATGCTTAGCTTCGAAAATCGAAGAAGCACCACGCAGAGTTCGTGATGTTATAAATGTATTCAGCCATATACGACAAGTGAATCTGAACAAGTAAGTTGACTTATATTACACTTTTTGTGCATACTTTTAGTTCATTCATCCTAAAATTTTAATTTCTTTCTCAACTAGAAATTTAGTTTTGAAAATATGAAACAGGAGTAGTGATGTAATATTTTAGAGCCTAATCACGATTTTTGTTTTTCGTATCCTGCTCTTTATAAATGTTCATTATGATTTAGACATTTTTACACACAGGTATTTTCACCAAGACATTATTTGTAAGCTATAAATTTAAGTGAGTAACCATTTTCTTTTGTCAAATTATTAAATTGATTGTGAAACATATGAGTATCAGAATCCTATCAATACGTTCATAATTTAAATTATAAGTTATGAATGTGTTATGGAAATTTATTATAAGTTAAATTGTTTTGATCAAATTTCAAGATTCAAATGTATTACAATAAATATTTGTGAAATATCAATTACATATTTTTTAATATTACTAACTATATGTATAAATGAATGAGAATTTGATTATAATTTGCCTCTTCAAAAATTCATACTATATTTACATACTGTAAATAAATATATTAATTCTTTTAGCAAACTGTTTTTAAATGTATGTGAAAAGGAAGTGAAATTAAAACAAAACGTTGAAATTTCTTTTTCATACATTTTTAAAAATATCTCAAATGTACGATTAAAGATTGTTGTTAGTTTTGTAATGCTAAATATTTAATATCGAAAGTGCGGCTATTCCATACTATATAATGATAAGGGGTACTCAAATATTCTTGTTGGTTTACAGAGGTTCCACGAGGCTCAAAAATAAAATTAAAAGAGCCTCAAGTGATGAATGCGATGGCGCATGGTGGATTTTATACAACCACACATAGCGTTCAGCAACGCACAAGTTACGATTTTTCTTAGACAATTAACAAACGTAGAACGTCTAGGCGAAATAAATCCTCCCAAAAACAAAACAAAAACAAAACAAAATAAAAACCTAAAGGTAACTGCAATGTATTTGTGAATTCAAGATGTCAAGGACCTTTCTCGTCTGCACATTGGAGTGGTATCTTGTGTTGAGTTTCGTGGATCGATTGGTGGTTTTTGTAGTAAATAATTTAATCAAAGGTTTGTATGACATCCTACCATTATTATATTGATAGTATTAATTGAATTACAGTAAAATAGTATTGTTCGTGATTAGAAAGAATATTTACTTCTTCAAGGTGATGTTTTAGGACCCGTACGATTAGTATTTTATTTTACAATGTTATGGATAGCTTCCTCTGATTGTTTAATGCTTTTACAATGATTGATTGTAGTTTAAGCATGTCGCATTTACCTGTTTATCTGTTTATTGTTGTTTTTAAAAAGATAGATTGCATAATGCTATTAATGTTTTAATTATTTCTTTTGACAAGTAATATATTAATTTTATATTTTTATTATTTTCAATTTTTTGTATATATTTAATATGTTAATGTTGTTGAAAATTAGTTGTTTTACTTTTATTCATACTGCCGGTGTTCATGCAAGTGATAATTTAACTATTTGTGACTTTGACATTCGACACATATGCTTTTTGCATTAAAAATATTTTGTCATATAGTAAAGTAAGAAATAAAATTTATTGCATTTCTGAGAGACTTAAATTTTGTGAAAAGATATTTTTTTTGAATATTTTTCTATGTTATTTATTTTTAATTTCATGCAATCCTTTGAGCTGTTTATCTTTTATCACAATAATATGTTTATTTTTTCTAATGGTTCTTTGAATGTCAGTTACCATTGTATCATATCTTGCATCTCATTAAAAGAATGGCTTATGCTCTTAAAAGTGCTTGAGTAGTCATATATTTTAAGTTAAGTAAGTTATCCTTATTATTATATTGTTGCTTAAGTTTTTTGTGGGGTATTTACAAATTATCTTAACTGTTTTATCAATGATTTTTTTTTTAAATTTTACAAACCTTTGATTTTTATTCAATATTTGGAATATGAAGTCCAAGATTGTTGAAAGCAAATTTCACCACTATGGCTTATAACATAGAAAATGTAAATTTAACATTGCTTAAAGCAACATTTTTAGAAATTACTATTTATAACTACATACGTGGTATGATCAAACAATATCGTCACAGTACCTAGCACCATCTAGTGATAAAGCAGGAAATTTTAATGCAGAAATGTCGCAAATTTCAAAAAAAAATCGGCGCAGTCAGTAGGCTGTGAATGTCTCTTACTGTAATATGTGTTTTCAAGTATGTTGCTAAACACTGTATGTCACATTACACATTGCTTCTAGTAAGTAAATGTTATCATATGAAATCATGAATCATAATTTTTCTGTTGATCATACTGCTTCTGTCTCTTCCTTAAATTAAAAATTACCTGGCAGGCGAAGGACCACTTCGAGAAAAGTTTGAAAGATTGACATGATGATTTGTTCTTATAATACATTTTTATTTATTGATACATTCACCATATTTTTTGATCGTACTGTATATACGTATTATTTAATATCACCCGATTATAAAATTTCAACTTCCAACTTAAATTTCAAACAACCTCACATGACGAATTACATAAAAACAAGGATACAATACTGATTGACTAGATATGGCAAGGAATGATACTTTGCTTCTTGTACTACTAAGCCGATATGTGATGTAGATAATGATGATATTGGCACTAAATAGTATGGTATGTGATGACAGTTTTTTTGTAATTATTTAGAAAAGTTCTCATGCTTCCTATTACTGAGTCTTTGGACTTTTTCATCACAAAATATATGTTTCATGGTAATCGTTATATACAGGTGTCCCAGAAATAAAAAGAAGGAGTAGCAGGTATGTAAAGTCCGAACAGAAACAGGCCCAAAAATACCGCAATAACGAGGAAATTAAAAATTTAATTTTCTGTTGTTTTTTAGATAAAAAAATTACATTACGGACCTGGCACAGAATGTATGTTTATAAATGCACGTAAGAATGCTCATTTGTAAATAGAAACGAACACGCGTTTATAGAAAAATACGCTTTTATTTGCATAAAACGGGAAAAAACCGTTAAATCGCACTCATTCATATAAAACATATTTTTTGCCAGATGGGCGACCGACTTTATTGCAGACAATAAAAGATTGTTTTTATTTTTAAAATGGGAAGGTTGTTGCTCTTTAATGTGTTTGTAGTCGGAAACAGCTGATTATTATTATTTTAGAATATTCAATAAATCGTAGTTTTTCTAGATTACAGAAATATCAAACATGTAATTATTTTTTTCTAGTAGTAGGTGTAAAATTAAAGTAATTAATGGTTTGATATTTATTATGAAGTATCTATTCCTCCTTCTTTTTTTTAACACAAGTAATATTGTGAAAGTGAAGCAGGTGGATATTTAGTCCAGGGCCGGCGTAAGGCCTATTGAATTCTTTATTATTTTTTTTCTGCCGTCTGCGCACGAATAAAGACTTGATATTTTGAGGGTACGTTTTTACACAATCTAGCTTCCGATTTCTGCTACTCCGTCTTTTTATTTCTGGGACACCCTGTATATGCTGTCTCAAAAATGCAGAGAAAAACTTCTGAACAAATTACTAGACAAGTTAATTCTCATTGGTTGAAAGTAAGACAATATTACATTGTACCAAAACTATTTCAGTGATTTATCCCAGATACTGACAAATATTAGTGTTTTGAAAGTGGAAAAATATAATTTGCTCTCTATATTTCTGAGACATTTAGTGCTAGTTGATTTTTTTAAACGTTAATAGCAATTTTCTGCATAAATATTAGCAAATGTTTCTTCGGGAATATAGGGTAACATTTATTATATGCTTTTGATTAAAAATATTCACAGGTTTTAACATAATAATTCTAAATTTATTTTTAACAGTACCACATAAAAATCTAAATACACATACATTTTCAAGGTGTGTTTGTTTGCATATAATTTAATCAAAGGCACAATCAGTATATACTTATACTCATTTAAGCATATTTATATTTCAGAAAAATAAAGCACAAATAAAATTATAAACTATAGTTTTTAAAAATGTATTAATAATAACGAAATATTATGACGTGATTAAATAAGCATACACAACATAAAATTATTATTAAAAAAAGAGAATTCTTAGAAATTCTATAATTTCTATATCGTCGAGAGCCAACTATGACTTTCATATAAAAACAATATGCCATAACTCGAATTTCGATAACTTTATAAAAGAAATGATCTAACTAAGCCACTAGATTTTTATCAAAAAATGTCTCAAGAACATAGGAATTATGTTCCACTATTTTGCCAAATGAGGAAGAAATAGCTGAATAACGGAAATGAAAAAATTGAATTTTTACGATTAAGTCCAAAACAAAAGACTATTATTAAACAGGTAACTAGATTTGTTTTGCACCATTAACATTTTCTTTTAAAAAAAAGATGAGTATGAAATTACCTATGAAAACATCGAAATTTGTTCATTTTGTATATAGAAACATCAAGATGAAATTATTTTTTACCTACATCAATATGTTTATACAAAATGTCATTAATTAGATAATTCCAAAATTTTAAAAGAATGTAATGATTTTTATTTCTCAAACAATATTTAAATGTATATGATCGTGCTAGCGTTTTTAAATAACCATTCTCTAGATTTACTTCCACCATGATTTTCCTTTCCTGTGAACTGTCACACACTCAGATTTAATTATTTATTAATTATATGTTGGACACCTTTATTTTGAATTATACAGTCATCTTCCTGGTATGCTTTGTACTAATCTTTAAGGGATTTTCCATAACTCTAAGTAGATGATTTAAACTATATGGTTTTCTATTTTTTTTTAATTGTATCAACACAATATCTACTGTTTTTCCATTTTTGCATTATTTAACCATTTGTTAGCGAATATTTCGCTCCATTTGATATTCTTGTTGAACATCAATGTCCAATTCCAATAATAGGTCATCGTCATATCTACTGTTTTTCCAATTTTGCATTATTTAACCATTTGTTAGCGAATATTTCGCTGCATTTGATATTCTTGTTGAACATCAATGTCCAATTCCAATAATAGGTCATCGTCATATGTTTCCATTGTAGTTATTAAAATATCTAAATATAGATCCTGATCGAGGATGTCATGTATGCTACTTTTCAATGCCTGTGGGCTCAATGGATCTGACCGCTCTTTTTTAGAAATCATACAGTGCCTTCAGTTAATATTTTTACGTACGATAATCTTATGATCTTAATGTAAAATGGGCGACATTAAAAATTTTTGATGAATTAATGACAATGACAGCTGTCAAAATTTTGTACAAATTATTATCGACCAATCAGATTTCGTAGTTACCATTTTAACCACGTCCTCATCACGGAGAAGCATAAACAAAAGGCGCAGTTCCCATATATAAATATAATAGAGCACACGAAACAATCCACTTTGTTATAAACGAAAAATAATGACGAACGACTTAACAACGAAAATAATTATTATATGCATGTGATAATGACAGGATTATTTTAATGGTTAATATTAATTAAAAATACTAATGTTGGCGTACATGAAACGTCGTTTACACTACGCTAGTGAATCATTTGACAGTAGATTTACAGTGTTCGGTTTTAGTAAACTTCACAAATCGAAAATTTTATTTGTCATATAGATATACTAAAACTAGTACATCATAGATTTTGATGACGAATGCGAATTTTTTCGTTTTTTCTAGTATATTTAATCTCGATTTCTGAATTAGTATCGGTTAATTTCGTCAGACTTTCCGTATAGTGATGTCGAATCGGTTCATATTTAAACAAAAAATTCCACGAACTTGTTTTTTTATCGAACACTTTGTGTATTTTTTACATATTCCGAAGGAGTAATTTTCTGAACAAAAAATTAGATATTACTACTGCAAAGTTATAAATAAACAAATTAAATGATTTAAGCTATTTAATAATTGTTACAATAATAATAAAATAGGCAATTTTACAGACGTAATGTATTAATAATTCTCTGTTCAGAATGTAAAACTATACAGAATGTTTCATTAAAAAAAAGGTTTCTATATGAATATAGCAATTTAAAACAAAGCACTCAATGATATTGCTAATTTAACCAACTTACAGATCCAATAATAAGGATGTTAGCAATAGTGAACATACCGTATGTGTCAATTTTCATTAGGTATAGGGATTTAATGTTTACGTGCGATTTATATGTATACAAGTAATACGTGGCAACGTGTCACCCCCACTGTCCGTCACCAATCCCGGCAACAATCGACATCACAATGATTTTCTCCGATCTTCCCACTTCTCCCGACCAGATTTTACATTTAATGTTTAGCTGCGAACTCGTTGCGATCTAGTTTGCAATAAAAGCCGTCTTATTACTGGAACGGGAAACATCAAATGGCCGCCGCGATCTCCTGATCTAGTAGTTTATTATTATTTTCAGAATCCTTTTTTATTTAACTTATTTTTAATTTTATTAGAATTACGCTTTTGTTTGTGTCATGCAGCGTGAACGCAGCTTAATAATTCTCTGCATTTACTGAAAGGAAAAAGAAAAACAAATCCTTGCAACTCGTAAATATTATTTCTGAACGCATTACAAACACCCAAGCCGGTGGTCGAATAGTTACTGCTAACCACGCTAACTTGTATTTACGAACATGCATCGGTCGTGCTGGCATTGGGCTATGTTGCCACGTACTGTATGGATTAATCGCCTATGGCTAATGAAAATTGACACATGCTGTATATATAACTTTGGACACAATACATTGTGTGAATATATATTAGGTGTATTTTTCGATGTCTTTTGTCTATTTTTACTTCAAGTTTAACCTTAAAACTAATTAATGCATGGTTGTTAGGTAACTATGAATTAATCTAATAATTCATGTAACTGTGGTATTGGTCCATTGTCAGAGTTAAACACAATTTATTCTTTTTTCATATATAAGGTCCGACAATGAAACATGGAGATAGCTCCATCCACTTCATTAAATATTTTGCTTTATACAGAGTGATCGAGAAGAAGAGCCAGTTTATGTTATTGCATTTTCGAATTTTACGTTAAATTTAAACATCAGTTTGTTAATTAATCATTCGGTGTCAACTGAACTGTTTCGGAGTTATTTTAGTTTTTTCAAAAAAAAGTTACTTTTGTATAATTTTCGAAATGTTAGAATTTCTTGACAGGCACGCGTTTTTACTGATGATAATACTATATTTATATTGCAGATTAAAGTTATTTAAATAAAAACGTCGTAAAATATGGAGACATTTTCAGTCGATTAGTAAAATTTACGTCATTTCTCGTTTTGTGCTTCGCTTTGAAAGTTTTGGAGACGTCGACCATGTTAAATACATATTAGTTTCATGACACTAAATCAACACAATTTAGAATGAAGAAAAATAATATTGCTGAGATTTTCAATTTATCTTGGTAAATTAGAAAAACTAATGTGCTATGTGATTTAATAAAAAAAAATGAGGTGTGGCCACCACACGACTTTCTTATACGTATGAAAGTGTTACTTCCGGTCCGAATTTTGAAATTTCATTTATACAAAAAATATTCCTAATCCAACTCTAAATACTTTTGTACTCTTCATAAATATATATAGAATGCATAATTTACGACATATTTGCAAAAAATCGGTATTCGGTAAGAGTAAAAGTGATACTTCCGGTCCGAATTTTGAAATTTTTTTTATATAAAAGATATTGGAAATTAAGTTCTAAATACTTATGAATTCTTTATAAATTAGTCTAAACTTAGTAATTGGCGCAGTATTTGCAAATTTCGATTTTTTCACCGAAGTAAACTACTACTTCCGATCTGCCGATTTTGCTCAAAATCTAATCAGTTCTCAAGAGGGAGATTATATTCGTAAATACAAAATTTGGAATTGATATCTCCAGCGGTTTGACCGCTATCGTGGTCACAGACAGACACACAGAAATTTTTTTAAAAACCATTTTTTCGGTGTCAGGGGACTTCAAAACGTGGACATCTGCAAAAATCTCGAGGTCGAAAATTTTCATCATCACAATACTTAGACTACGTATAAGAAAGTAAAAATTCGAGATTGCTTTTTCTAGCACGTTGCAAGCTTATACTGGTAATATTACTGGCGTATTTAAAAAATTGAACTAACAGAACGAACGAAGCTACTATTAACAAACAAATTAGAACACGCATTTTCTTCTTTAATCTATTAATATTCGAAATGTTATATTTTGTGCAACACGACCTAAGCTCGTTCTTCAAAAATTGTAGCTTTGGGATTTGTTACGGTCTGATAGTTCGCCCAGTATATATGTAAATTTTTCATAACCATTAGTCTTTACTTCTAAAGGTTTCCAATTTATTTTGGCCATAATTTCGGTTAGTTTCTTTTGACCAATACTGTATAGTGTGTATACATGTTTAGTTTCCGACGTTAGATTTCATCGTACGACTTTCTTTTTGTTAAATGTTTTTTGTTTTGGGTCTCTCATTAATAATAGAATAATATTTAAATTGTTGCTTTGATGGTACGTATCGTTTAATTAATTTCAACATTAAATTATTTGTTATTTCTTGCTTTTGAAAATTTTAATTTGATTTCTAGATATTATTTTTAAAAAATGTTACAATTTGTTGACAAAAAAAACGATTTCCTGTAGCCCAAATGATTGACTAACAAACTAATCCTTAAATTGCAATAATATGTAGGTGTTTAATTTAAAGAAATACAATTTTACATACTTTTTTCTAGAACAGCCTGTATAGATAAATATGAAATATTCCCTGCTTCATTGTTAGACCTTGTATATCGAAGTACCTTCAATTAACTTATGGCAACTTGCAACTATCTTAAGGCGATTCATAATTAAAAAATAAGTTTGGTAAAGTGTAATGTATGCTGCACAAAAGCAATTTTAGGGACTAAAGACATACCACGCATGCTTATTTTAATATAACGTATTTTCGACATTATTTGTTTAAATTCTTAGTCGAAAGGTCTTTTGACATTTTGAATTACAAATACTACATTGCATACGAGAACTTTAAAGATTTCGCCTGCAAAAAAATTTTTAAAAAACACCACACTGGAAACCTCCGAACGTTATGATGATCAGACAATGGGATGGATGGGTCACCGTTTCTATTTGGAATGTCAAGAGCAATAGAGAAACGAAACAACGACCAACCGATATACCTTTCTCTTTCATCCTTCTAATACAAAATGAAATATGAGTACAAATGTATTTCTATTAATTGTTCAGTATATTTTTCTAGGTTTTTGTCCCTTAAAAAAAGTACAGGTATAAATTAAAAGTTAGATTGTAAAAAGCATAAAATTGACTGGGTATGGTTGTTATGGAAGTGTGAGAAGTGGTTTCAATGGAAAACATGTATGGTGAATTCGAAAAATAAAACTTACGATCTCGTGGTGGTGCTTAAATGAAATAATTGGTAAAAAAAATACAATCTAAAAGTATCAATGTATTTTTTATTTTTAGTTTGGAAATTTTGCCCCTCGAAATTGATCGGTTTCATATTTTCAAAACTACAATTATTCATCACATATCTTTCGACAGATTCTTCTGTTTCTCTGTCAGAAAATTTACTATGCGTGGTATTCTTAAAGATTAATAATAATTAAAATAAAAGAAGGATTCGGGGCAGAATTTTCCAAAACTTATTGTGCCATATTTTGCATTTGTTTGTGCAGAACCATCACCCCAGTAATCTTGGATCAGAACTACATCCAACTGAAAAACCAGGTGATCAAGGCTGAAAGACGCGTGCTCAAGGAATTAGGGTTTTGCGTCCACATTAAACATCCCCATAAGGTTTGTATTTGCTTTATATGTACAGATATTTCGAAAAAATTAATTTTATCGCCAACCGTGAATAAAGCGATGCGTTACCATAGCGTTTTATGGAGGTAAACAAACACTTTATCGTACTTTACAATAAAGTGCTTTACTGCCGTTAATATCTGTCAACACAGACACCATTGTATGACATTAAACATAAATCGTTTGTCGCTGTCATGAAAAATCTCATAAGTCATTATATCTTTTTTTTAAATTACGAATTTTTGCGGTTGGCGATAAAATTTTGTATGCACCACGTCAATAAAGTGCCTTTATCGAACTCGTCTTTTATTCATCTCGCTCGCTTGGCTCATAAACCAGACTCGTTTGATAAAGGATCACTTTACTGACTTGGTACATAAATAACTATTATTTATAACCATACACGTAATGTTGCCATTTCTGACTTTTTTAAAAGTTAGGACGTGCTATTTTTTGACTTTTACTTCTCAACCTCATTTCCCACCCTTCTTTCGCAGCCCCAATTTCGATCAAATGTTTGATTATTTTTAATTTTTCGTAGTATATTAAACATCTTTCAACCACATTTTAATTAACATATAACATCACAAAATTGTCAGCTCGATATGTCAAAACCTTCACCGGAATTTTTAATCGTATGGTTGTAAATAAAATATACAAATCTCGGTAAAAAGTTTCATTTCTGTCCACGAAACTCGAAAATAAAACATACCTATGAGGATAGCGCCACTGCAGATGGGGAATAAACTAAAATTGATAACGACCTTGGCCAAATGCCTTTGATCACCATGATACAGCCACTGGATCCGAAAGACTGTTCCATATCAATCGAGGAATTTGTACTGTACGTCGAATTGTTGACTTGTTTACTGGTAAAGAAGTAGTTTTTTCCGTACCGGGGGTAAATGTAGCCTACACTAAAAGACTTTTATGTACTTTAAATATGCTTCTTTTACAACAATATATATATTCAACGGTTGTTTTCAATGTATAAATGTATTTACGATGACATGTAATAATATTTCATGATTAATCGAGTCGAATGCTTTCGACAAATCGGTGTAAATTACATCCACCTGACCACGCTTATTCAAAGATTCTCCAATGTATGAGACAGTGGCCAAATTGGTAAGAGTAGATTGACCAGCGATGAATCCGTGTTGGTCTGGCGAAATAAGGGATCGAGTACTATGAAGAAGACTTTAATGATGATTTACTTTCATTCGAACCCTCAGCGAGAACAATGAACAGTCTGTGTTTATGATATATTTTATAAACTCTGCAATATTCCTTCTGGAGTATTTACTGTTATTTGATAAATACCTGTGAAAGATATCAAATAGGTATTTATGATGTCCCCGATGGGATGGAATTGACGTCATGTAAACCTGACTTTTGATTCGTGGTCATTACATACCAAATTAAGAAATACATAAAAGAAGAAAAGCGGATCTTTAAAATGTATAACACATCGAAACAAATACATTTAACGTAAATAATAACAAACGAAACTAATAAATTTTAAAAAATATCGTTTTGTATACGTTTGAATTCGAGTTTCAAATGACCTATAAAATTTGCTTTATCAATTTTCTTGACACACAACAACTGCGATATTTTCGATGTATTGCTAATTCATGAATTTTCAAGTTTATCATTTTTTGCATTTTAAAATGTTGATAACAGTGATGATATATTTGTAAATAAAATATTTTAAACAATTTAGACTACTTTAAGGCATACTATGTGTTAAGCAAGTCATACTTTTAAATTAATGAATTTTCATCGGGTTTATTCATATATAATATTCAATAGATTTTGGAATATTGTCCAGAGAGGCAAGAAAATAGGTATTTTTAAATCCTAATAAAAAATTATAACGACATTTCTTTTCTTTATGCTAGCGTTAAATATTCTAGCTTGCAAAAGTTTGAATAGATCGGGATAATAAATGTGAAATGATGTAATGGCATATAAAAGGTGTCAATATAATTATAACTTGCAACATTTGATATTGAAATTATAGTAATTTTTTTTTTAATTTTGACACTGAAAAATTTTCTATTGTAAATAAATTGCTACTTTTGTAATTTATTTAGGTCTTCTTTCCTAGCAATGTTCACTATTGCACCCCCAAAATAGAAATCTGCAAGGATTATAAATTATGTAATTATAAATGGGTTTCTTACTGCAACTGTTTGACATTTTTGTGTTTATAGTAGAACGCACGAAACAACCCACTTTCGTCATAAATTAAACAGTAATGACTTCTAACAACGAAAATAATTACAATATATATTTCTAAATTAATAATTACATGTTTATGTTAATGATTAATATTAATTAAACACAATAATGTTGGCGTTATTTCAACCAGTTTTACTAGAAATATTAACATCAGAGGTTGGCGTACATGAAACTTTGTTTTTACGTTGTTGGTGACTCATTTGACAGTAGACTTACAGCGTTCGGTTGTTGTAAACTTCACAAACCTGCAACATGCTTATATAGACGTACTAAAACTATTCTGTGACTGATTTTGATGACGTAGGTGCATTGTTTCGTGCGTATATCACATCTCTGATAGTTCAAAAATGTACAGCATATGGCGTATATGTATCGTCTATATCTTCGGTGGATATATTTGAATGAAATTAGTCCTGTAAATTGGACGGCTTGATTAAAACTTTTATTGTATTCACACTTATGCAAGATATGGCGACGGACATAGTATAGCCTGCTTAAAGATATAGTCTGATGTCATAAATAAAAACCATTAATAATAATAATATTAATTAAATAGTCATTACTTAACATCGTGTATGACATGAAATTATGGCATCATTGTTAACATTACCAATTATTATGTATGAATATGAGAAATTAGCCTAAGCCTGTTTCTTATTATATTTGAATATTATTTATGTACAGGGTGTAGCACCTAAGATGCCTCGGACCGTAGCTCCTCTATCATACAATATATCGAAAATATTCAAAGAGAAAAATTGTGCATAACTACAATCACCATTTCTTACTTCGACATTTTTTTTGGCAGGTTTCGAATTTAGGGATAGACTAAGACCTCTTCTAACTACTCCTAATTTTTTTTCAAGTGATTTAAGGAAAGAGGATAATTTTTGATTGGGCTTTGCAAATAGTCATTTTTTTCTAAAATATCTTTGAAAAAAGACGTTTTTCGACAAATTGACCTAACAACTTTTTTTTCTTCTTAATTTTGTAATGAAATGTGTTTTTTTTAAATAAATGGAAAACTTGGAATTTCGATTATCCAACGATATAATTATTTTATATGGTTCCCATTTGATATTTTAGAAAAAAATGACTATTTGCAAAGGCCAATCAAAAATTATCTCCTTTCCGTAAATCACTTGAAAAAAAATTAGGAGTAGTTAGAAGAGGTCTTAGTCTATCCCTAAATTCGAAACCTAAACGCCGGTACAATTTAGTTCCTGCCAAAAAAGAATGTCGAAGTACGGTCTAAATGCGAAGAAAAACCGTTATAACAGCGAAACCGCTAAAGTTAGGAGTATGACGTTATATAAGAAAAAAAAGTACTCTTTGGGGGCTTTCCGAATCAGCCACAAAATATACATTGCTCCATTTAAAAAAACAGGTTTGATACGCCACTGGAATACGGCACGGCACTGATGACAAAAAATATTTTAGGGAAATGGTGATTGTAGTTATGGACAATTTTTCTCTTAGAATTTTTTCGATATATTGTATATGATAGAGGAGCTATACGGTCCGAGGCATCTTAGGTGCTACACCCTGTATATATTTAAATACACAAATAATGTTAAGTAATGTTACAACATATTAAGATAAATAGTGAAATAAAGCTTTCAATTCAGTTTATCTTAAAAAACTAAGGTGATCGGGCGTTATAAATTTAAAAGTTACAATGTTCAGACCTTGGGGAAAACAGTACTGCGTTACTCTAAGAGAAAATGCTCCAGTGTATGTGGATGTTAGCGACGGGGACGAAATGTGTAATAGAAAACAAAGACAACATTTATCTACTAATGCAAAGACAATTGTATTAAATGTTTACAGTGGTTCAATGGAAATAGATGGATTATGCACTTCGAATTTATCCTAAATATTCACAACTTACCAAAATACTGGAATCGACTATTAGAAAAATGCTGAATGTTGGTGTTTCTGAAAGAAATAAGAGACGTGATAGCGAACAATATTGAAAAGTAAGTTTGAGAGATGTTGATTTAGTTCGACAGATGATACTGAATATTTAAAGACAACTCTGTGGAGTTTGTTAAAAACAAACGGTTTCAAATGGATATTGTAAAAATGGACTGGAGTTAGATGTACCAGCATCTAGAGGAAAAACACGGATAATTCTGCACTGTGGATCTACAAATGGTTGGGTTGAACATAAAAGAAAACCTTCCTTAGATTACCCTGAAGACATGTCGGCATCAATATTCGAAGATTGGTTTGAAAATAGTTTAACACCAAAGCTAAGTACAAATAGCGTAATTCCTTTTGACAATGCTTCTTACCACTCTCGTTTACTAAAGAAAATACTCAATAACAGCAGTACAAAGGTGACTATACAAGAGTTTCTATATGAAAATAACATCTTATTTGAAAGTTTTTATACAAAAAAGCAACTAAGTACTTGAAATAGACATCATTTTTGAATTCTCAAAGAAATATCTATTAGATATCATCGCAAGAAAAAAAAAAGGTCATGATGTGGGCATAACTAAAAAAAAAACGTACCCAAGAAAAAATAAATCGCCGAAATTCAGTGAGATTGTTATACAACTAATAAAAGAAAAAATACAAAAGATATCTACAAATTCATGACGAAGTGCAATCGATAATGTTACGAAAATTGAAACAAAATACAATGATTTACGACGGGATGTGAAAATATTTGCGGAATGAAGGGGATAGAGAGGAGAGATTTTTAGTTTGTGCACGTGACGCTAGACGGCGACTCAATGCAAATGTAAATGTCAATGCGATTGGTTCAGTTACGTTTGAGATATCGCCAGTTAAAATAGTAAAGTTTAAGGTGTCACAATCGACTCGAAAGATTATGGCTACGGTGTTCTAGGATTCAGAGGGTATTTTAATGATTGATTATAAGGAAAAAGGTGTCAGTCAGTATCACGGGACAATACTACACTACAATATTAGAGAAACTATAAGACGCCATTAAAAGAAAAAGAAAGGGAAAACGGACTCGAGGTGTTCTCCTTTTGCACGACAATGCACAAGAGTCATGTTGTGATGGATAGTCTAGATTTGGCCTCGGCTGACTACTATTTATTTCCAAAATTAAAAAAAGAGCTTCGAGGAAAAAAAATTACTCATGATGAAGAAGTGAAGTCCACTGATTCCATCTTTTTTTGCAGGCCTTGACAAAAAATTCTTGTTTGATGGTATATATAAATTATTTGAAAGATATGAATAATGTATTAGGGTCAAGGGAGAATACATCGAAAAGGAAGTTTAAATTTGTGTTTCATTTCACGCCCCTTAATCGTAATTCGGCGAATATTTTGACCTCCCCCCGTATCAACAATGCATCCGGAGTTAATAATTAATTTAAATAGTGAGGAAAATTCCACGGAGTCAGAGCTTGAGGATAATACAAACATTTTTATTCATTACGTTTTAGATGTTCTCATCACCCTTTGTTTGTATGTTTGCTAAATTTGTAAATTAACTTTCTTAAAATTAACACAATAAATTAGCGAGCAAAATGTATTCATGTATTTCACATAGCGTAGCTGACATTTCGTGTAAATATACATTCATATTATAAAACACGTACACTTTTATTATTCCTAACCAAATATTGATAATACATGCCTGTAGAGTGTTTCTCACATCGATTACTTTTATTGCATACCACCTGTCGTGTTCAAGCAACCTGTGGGAGCTTGCATTCGCACTACATCTTGAAACAGACTATATACATTTGCCCCGACTTATAAACATCCTTGTGGTAATTTTTACAGAATTGGATCATTTTCTAATCAATCTGTAATTCGTCGATTTTGAATCAAACGCAGTGGGTCAGTTAAAAAAACCTTTTCAGATTATCGTCATGTACCTACAAGTGTTGGGCTACGAAAGGAATCAGAATCTGATGCAGTTCTCCTGGAATTACATGAACGATTCCCTGCGGACCGACGTTTTCGTCCGTTATCAACCAGAAGTCATCGCGTGTGCCTGTATATACCTGACTGCCAGGAAATTGAAACTGCCATTGCCGAAGAACCCTGCGTGGTACTCCCTTTTCGGCGTTACGGAATCGGAGATCAGGGACATCTGCATTAGAATATTGAAACTGTACAATAGGCCGAAGGTAAATTGCTCGAAACAGTAACTATTTAATTCGGATAACTCAATGATTTGATTCCAGGCGAACATAGATCATTTAGAAAAGAAAGTCGACGAGCTTTGTAAGAAATATCAGGACGCCAAGGTGAAAGCCAGAGGTAATTCAGGGAACAATACGCCTAACAATAACAGTCCTTCGAGTCCGGGGACACAAAAAAGTACGGGAGCGCACAATGCTTGGGGTGGTTTTATAAGGTGAGTTTGATCACATTTTACAGTGTCTTTCTACCTACTGTGTCTAAAATTCAAATTTTTGCAACTCCATACTAAACAATGTCAGACAGAAAATCCAAATGTTGGAGTAATATATGATAGTTTACTGTAAATGATTCAATAATCATTAGAAATACGGAAAACATATGTCGCAGATGTTGCGGAAGTCTTTTAGTAAAATTACGCAGCTGCAAAATGGTGGTAGCTGCGAGTTCTAAGAACTGTTTTAGCTTGTTTAAGTATGTTTTCTAGTTGTTGACGGGTTTCTGATAAAGTTTCTTTTTTCAATAGCCAGAAATGCATGTTTTCTATCTTTTCCTGCAAAATCAGAAAACTTTGTGTCACTGTCAATTATATTTCCTAAAGTTCAAAGACCTTTTTTGCACCTAAGCGTTTTACTGTTCCTCCAATCCCCTTGCAAAAAATGTCCATATGACGGTCAAGTTAAAGTTCTGTCTGTGGTGAGAGAGATTCAAAAAGTTCTTGCAGTTTTTATACTGTCCAGCAGAACCATCACTAAAATATGTCACGCCATTTACATTTGGAAAGTGATCTTTTAAAAACTGGGCAAAGAATGTTTTGTGTTACATACACAAAGGCTACGTAACGTTCTAAATCGTCAGATAATGTGCGAAAATTCTCTAACGTCATTATTGAGAGCGGTCAAGGTTCATAATCCAAACAAACCGCAGTCAATTTTTTCCCGTTTTCCCGTGTGAAAGTAAGAGAGTATTTCTAAGTATTTTAATAAAGAGTGCCTACATAAATTGCCTTTTTTAGTGATAGGTATGATGTGTGACATCTGTTCTAATGATTTACTACAGTTTAACACAGAAAATACTTGTATTTTCCGATTTATAAACAATACAACAAACTGTGGCTGTTTTTTCTGAAAGATTTTATTTATACCTATTTAGTAAGTAATTTAATCTTTTCTCATTTGGATTCTTCAAAGAAAAACATGAAATTATAGTTATCAAAGAATTTTACTGACCTTGTATATGAAAAACCTTTATTAAAATAACTTTCTATGCTGAATACAATTTAAATATTGTTTCATTTCTTGAAGTATATATTATTAATATAATTAAACTCGCAAGTTCACAAAGATTTTCAACAGAATAATGAAGAAAAAACAGTCACTTTTTGTTGTAAACACAAAAATATATTGTCTATAAATCTAAAAATACAAGTATTTTATGTGTTAACTATAATTAATCGCTAGAATACATTTCAAATATCATACCGAACATCAAAAAGGGTCAATCTATGTACACAACTTTTATATAAATTACTTTGAAGTAGTCCCTTCTTTAACTCCGTACACTTTGCACGCGATAAAAGGAAGTGTCTGGGTTTGTTTGGATTGTGAACCTTGATCTAGGATAACAGTGACGTAAGTAGAAAATACCTGCATTATAGTCTCGAGACTGTTGATTAAAGTCTCTAAATAAATTTTACTTGCCGGGTTCTGTCAATGGCTACCAATATCTTCAAATATTTCAAGTAAATTATTTTTTCCTCTAAAATCTTATTTTATTTTTAAATTTCACATTCTATTAGATCATACTTCGAGGTATATTTTAAAAAGTTGACTTATACATATATTTATATCCATTTGGCACTTGTTTATTGTAAAATTACTAGCTGTTATGATTTTAGGTCATATAAAGATCAAAGAATATATAAATTCTCTTGCAGCCGCTCTGGGAGTCACATAGCACCGCCTGTATCGGAGAAGAGATCCCGTTCGAGATCGCCAAGTCATTCGCCGACAGTTAAACACCACAAAAGACAGAAGAAACACGCCCGGTCGCGAAGCAGAAGTACCTCTAGGAATAACAAGAAGGTACCGAGAAAACACCGCAACAGCTATTCAAGATCGAGAAGCGAATCTCCCGTTAAACTAACAAGGAAACCTCGGTGAGTTTCCACGATCTACTATAGTTTCTGAAAGATTGACTGTCGTTAATGACACTAGATGTATGTGTGTATCCTAACACATACATATATGCATATACTTTTGCTATAAATAGTATTTACCTCTTGGTGTTAGTTTTAGCATCTAAGTATTTAACACTTTTCATTTTCATTCTGAAAGATTAATTTTGCGTTCTTTTTCTGTAGCAGTGAAAAAAAGCGATCGCCAAGCAACGACAGGGAACCTAAAAACGATAGGTACATCGACAGGTATGATAAGTACGAGAAGAACGACAGATATGAAAAAGAAAGATATAAAGAAGACAGATATAGTGAAAAAGATCGGTACGACGAGAAAGATAGAAAAGATAGGTACGATAAAAACGATAAGAAATACGAAAGAGATGACAAATACAGGGATGAAAAGTACAAGGATAGTTACAAAGAAGACAAATATAAAGAAGATAAGTACAAAGACGATAAATATAAGGATGATAAATATAAAGACGATAAATACAAAGATGATAAGTATAAGGATGAAAAGTACAAGGAAGATAGGTATAAAGAAGATAAATACAAAGAAGAGAAGGAGAGGTACAAGAAATCCAAGCACAGAGACGACGATAGAGATCGGGAAAAGTCGAAGGATAGACGAAGATAGAAATAGTGCATTTTTTTTAATAGTGTATTTGTTTCTCCTTAGTTGAATTTTTGGTTTTTCAATTCTCTATGTGTTTAAAAAGAAAGTGTAAATATGAATTTTATTAAACAATGTATTACTAAAGATTCCTAGTTATTAAGTAGTCAATAAGTGATGTACATATATATATATATATATTATAAATATTTTTATCATGTGTCACAATAACTGAGTAATGGAGAAGAAAAAAAAACGACATGCCAAGAATAAAATATATTTTCTTAGTAAATCGTATTATTCCCCCTCCAACACTTTCTAAATGAAGCGCTCGGGGCAACAATAATACAAGCCACTTTTTCGTTATTCCGAGTTATGCAGCATTAAAGATTCAAATTAAATCATGAAATCAGAAATTGCTGTAACCAGATATCTAATTAGCCCTTTGTGCAGAATATTATACGCATTCTAGTGTCTCACAAGTTCCATTCTCGTATCTGCAAAAATACAGGGAAAAATAAAATAAAACCAAAAAAAACGTGGCTTATAGTGTTTTATTCAAAAAAATACTAATAAAAAAATAGATAAAGTGACAAATTCTTCATAAAAAATTACGTTATTTTATTCCAGTTCATCGTCAGATAGAGCGTCTACCTCACCATCACCATCTATATTTTCGGGTTCATCATTGTCATCTAGGTTTTGAGCAAGCTCATTTGTGGTAGTTACTGTGATAATATCAAGCTAAAACTTCTGATTAACTGGTGGAATGTATTTCAGTAGCTTTTTTAAATCTTCTATCTTGTTTGGTTTTAATGTAATTGGGCCATTGTATTTTCTCTTTAATGTGTCCGTTACGATTGTGCCTGTAGTAACTTTGCATCCACGTTTCCCAACATTAACTTTTTGGAAGTTAGCATTAAGGCTGTGCTTGATAAACATCGTATTTGGATGCTCGCTTTCGAATCTAAAACATCTGGCCTTGGTAAAGTTAACAGGTTGCTTGTCTTCTGTAACGTTCTTTTTTGAAAATTGTATGGAATCAAAAGTAAAAAAGTCGTTCTGTTCCATAACTATAACTTCAAATGGATTAGATCGCTTACATTTAGCGACTGCATCATACCATTGTTCTGGGGAGTACACCTGCTTCAAATATTTCTTATGTTTCTCAATTTTCGCAAAATCTCTGTCGCAGGGTAAATGAGTATGTCCTGAAACCAGAAATCTATGTTCTATTGCTTTGTACTTTTTTTCGCGCACTAATTGAAGCCATAAACTCATAAACGTCCAGTTCTTGTTTTGCCCCCCACAGTTGTCGGTGTATATTATAAGTTCTTCAGATCCAGTAGTATTCTTAGACTTGATGTACTTTAGCACAATGCTGGCAATACCATCACTTCCTCTTTTGGCAACTGTTTCGGTCCACATGAGCATATTACCCTTACCAGTGACGCAATCATGTATTCCCAGATTGTAAGTCCAAGCTTTTCTCAAATAAAACGCTGGACCTACAGTAAGACACGGTGTTGGTAAAGTTTGCTGCAAATCAAAGCAGATGACATGTTTATTACTATTTTCCTTTGCAGATAATGTTTCCTTTCTTAAATCATCCTGCATGGCTTGAGCTTTTCTTTGATGAAGTTCAAGGTTAAGTTCTAGTTCTTTGGAATCCAGATTTTTGGCTTTTTTGTCTTGTATGGAAATATTCAACGAATCGCATGTGGAGCAGGTGTCGCTCTTTGGCAGTTTAAACCCTATGTTGTAATCATTACAAAAAATTCGGCGGTATCTATCTGCTGTTACAGGTGTTACGTCTTTCTCTTTGCACCAGTCTATATAAAAATCTTTATAAAGACTGTTTATGTTTATATCATGGTCTAGATACACTCTACTGAGATTCTTTTTTCTACTGTAGTGGCTAACATATTTAGGAAAAGCACGAATGTGGTCATGGACTGACTGTACGCGATCAGCTGGTACTTTATTTACCCTGTTTCGGTGTTTTCCTCTGCCATCGGATTTAGGAGTAGATCTTCCCTCCGAAATTTGTTTACTAATATGTTGTATTCGACTTGCGGAGTTTTGTAACCCATGAATAGAAAGATATTCTATTTTACAAATCTGGATGTCAACACCATTTACTTTGACAAAGTATTGGTAGGTCACTTTTCTGGCAGATTCTGTTCTTTTAGTTTTTTTCTTATACGATCGTTTTTTCAATGCAGACTTAATACTACCAAATAGATAAGCATTTTGTTTTTCATAGATACCCATTTCCCAAAATGAATTAAAAATTGCA
The DNA here is from genome assembly GCA_963170755.1 of Amphimallon solstitiale. Classification (NCBI taxonomy): domain Eukaryota; kingdom Metazoa; phylum Arthropoda; class Insecta; order Coleoptera; family Scarabaeidae; genus Amphimallon; species Amphimallon solstitiale. The sequence goes on from OY720677.1 coordinate 162,517,150, forward strand.
TTTTCAGTACCTTGTAACAAAGATCTGCAATTTTTTTTGCAGTTGCATGGAGGTCCTAAAGCTCTTGATTCCATTTGCTTCCCCTTTGAGTTAATATAACTGTATCCAAAATTTCTTTTAGTTTTTGATTTAACTTTTTTTCTCAAATCGGTGTTTATTTTTCTCCATCTAGAAGGACTAGGCTTTTCTGGTGTGACTAAATTCCCCCTAGAAACTTGCTGGTGATTTTCGGTAACACTGTCATCATCCGAATGTTCGTCCGTCCCCTACAACATAAAGCAAACTTGTGATAAAACATGAAAAACAATGCAATATGTAGTTAAAGCAAAAACAGTATAAGCCGCATAGCTAATTTAATTAGATATAAATATTTGTTCTAATTTAAATTTCGAACAAATATAATAGTCGTTATCTAAATACTTGCTTTTATATTATGCATTTTGCTTATCATCACTGAAGGAGAGAATTATTGACAGAAAAATATGTATTGATACTTAGTATTAAAACCATGTAAGCCACCTTGTAATTAGAGAAAAACCGCATAAGCCACAATAGTTATTTATGTAACAAGTCAGTAAAGTGATACTTTACCGAACGAGTCTGGTTTACGAGCCAAGCGAGCGCGGCGAGTAACAGACGAGTTCGGTAAAGGTACTTTACTGACGTGGTGCATACAAAATTTTATCGCCAACCGTTAAAATTGTTAATTTAAGAAATAAAGATATAATAACTTTTGACAGTTTATGACAGTGACAAACGATTTATTTTTAAAAGTCATCAGTCATGCTACGCTGACAGATATTAGCGGCAGGTAAAGTACTTTTTCTATTCCGGTGCTATAAAGTGCACTTTACGACACCCGTTTTGGTTGCATAAAGTATTACTTTATCGCACGCTAATTTTATTTTTTTGAAGTTGGTAACAAAAAAAATGGAACCAAATCGTATTTAAATGTCAAAATATAAGCCTTTAAAGTAACAAAAATGTGCAATAAAATTGTACAAAGAATAAAAAGCACACATGCTAACATTTCACTTACTATTTAGCAATATAAATTGTTAAGCAGAGTTGGATGATAAGTTTTCGGATGCTACTATTGACATTTACTTACCATGCTGAATAGTACAACTGTGATAAAAGTTTGTTTTGATAAATATGTAGAGAGTTTGTGGACGAAAGATTTTGTAAATTGTCTTCTGCTATTTTGCGAATCGCTGGGGGCGTACAGTTATTTATTTCGTCCTTTTTGTTGATAATTTGAAATAATTAATTGTATAAATCAGTCTGAATTTTAAACACAATTACATATATAGCGCCACCGATATTCAAATATTTAAAACGTTCTACGTAAAAATCAGAGTAACCAACTTCAAAAAAGCAAAATTTCTAAAATATTCGAACAAAACATGTCTCTTATTTTAAGCTTTTTTGAACTTTTAATAACCGAAATAGAAAAAATAGTATAAAATACACGTTTCATAAGACATTTTGCGCACTTGTTCTTTAGAAAACTCGCCTAGCGGCTCGTTTTCTAAACTTGAACGCGTGCGCAAAAATCGTGTCTTATGAAACTTGTATTTTAATATACTATTATTGTACAGTACGATAAAGTGTTTCTTTACCTCCGCAAAACGCTATGGTAACGCATCACTTTACTGACGGTTGGCGATAATAGTTATTTATGTAACAAGTCAGTAAAGTGATACTTTACCGAACGAGTCTGGTTTACGAGCCAAGCGAGTGAAGCGAGCGCGGCGAGTAACAGACGAGTTCGGTAAAGGTACTTTACTGACGTGGTGCATACAAAATTTTATCGCCAACCGTTAAAATTGTTAATTTAAGAAATAAAGATATAATAACTTTTGACAGTTTATGACAGTGACAAACGATTTATTTTTAAAAGTCATCAGTCATGCTACGCTGACAGATATTAGCGGCAGGTAAAGTACTTTATTGTACAGTACGATAAAGTGTTTCTTTACCTCCGCAAAACGCTATGGTAACGCATCACTTTACTGACGGTTGGCGATAAAATTATTTACTTACCGCTAAATCATTATCAGATGTTTCCTTGGATTCACTGTTTTTGGGGTCATAACATGGGTCCTTTACACTGTCGTCTGAGTCAAAGTCTTTATCACTATCACTCATATTAACGCTATTTTCAGGTAATTTTCTTTTGCGTGACACTTGTTGCGCGTCGGCCATCTTGATATTTGTGTGGCTTGTATGGTTCTTGCTACAGATTTGACTATAATTTCGGCGTATGCAACAACAGTGTTATCACAGCCTCCTATACTTACAAGCCGTGAAGTACAAATTGGCAACATCGCAAATATGAATGAAGATAGTTCTATGATACCGCCTATGGTAGTCACGATTTACATTGTCCATTTGAAGCAAAAACAATTTTAATTATTGATAATTATATTATTATATTAATTTAATACATTAATATCAAATTAACATATTTATTTCATATATTAATATGTATGACATAAATGAGTAGATGTTTGGTAAATAAAAATCATTTAGTGTGTATTACTTTACTCATACATATATCAATAATTACAATAATAATGATAGTATTAGTATTAGTGATAATAATATAATGCGAACACATAATAGCTAACTTAATGTTTGTAGCTTTTTTTTTTTGCCGGCACTATTTTGTATGTTATTTTTGGATTTTATATAATTACTTAAAGCAATATTACTTATTGTAAGTGCTATGGAATAAAATATATCTTTGAGATATTTTCCACAATGACATTTTTCATTGAAATTAACTGCAGAATTTAGTTGATTTTCTAATAATTCAAGAGTAGACTTTATATTAAAGTTTTTCTCTGTTAAATTGTTGATAGCTAAATTAAGATAAACACGAGCTTTTTCTACATAAAATTCGCTCTCAATTGAACTACTACTTTCTAAACTATATCTTGATAACAAATTTTGAATTTGTTACCATCTTGTAAGTTTCTTGTCCTGTGCCAAAATCCACTTTAATTCATTTGACGACAGCTCATTATTATTTATGAAAACAGTTGCAATTAAAGTCTCTGAAATTTTTCCTTACTATCTTCAGTAGCATCTTCCACACAATCGACGTTTAATAAATAAAAAAATATATTTTCTTCCATAACTTTAAAATTCCAGTTATTAAGATTTAATTTTGACTCAGCTAAATTTATAAATTCGTTGAAACTATGTATTTTATCACTATTTGAGAAATGTAGCATTTTATCTGCTTCTCTTTGTAGCATATCTTTCCTTCGTTCTTCAGGATCGCGCCTGGATGGTGGTTTTGAAGACGACAGATATTTTGTCTGATATTCAAAGATGCTGGGGACTGGTCCTACTTTCAGTTTAGGATACGTCAGCTTTTCAGTGTGTTCATTTCCAGCTTTATCTTTATAAACACTAACCCTTATTATATCACTACTGCCAAAATGTTTTGCACAAACAACGGAATTTTTTGTTAACACGTAGTCCTCACGATGTATTGCTTTTAGCCACAGTAATCTTGTTTCACTATTACTCGGAAACGAAAACGTGCTCTGCGGCTCTTCATTTTTTTAACGTAGAAGCGTAATTTGAATTACAGCATGGTACACAGCAATGTCTTGGCATCTAAGACAACAAAAAATGTTTAATGTGAATTAGATATATTGATTGTATGGATGCGTAACATAACCTAACTTATTTATGTGCATTTACAATTACTAACACAAAACACTTGTTTTAGTTTAAGGCTGGCGTTTAGTTTTCAGTTTGGTGGTGATGAAGAATATAATGTGGGGGGGTAGGATTAGGTGCCGGTAATGTGGCGGTTCATGTTGGCAAATAGACGAACTTAATTGAGGATGAGAGATGAAGCAATAGAAATGTAGATTGCTATTACAGCAACAAATTTATATCTGGGGCTTTTAAATGAACTCGAACATAGACAGACAAAAAACTAACAGGCACAAAAAATTATTAAAGAAACGCTTTCAACACGTTTTTGTCTACATAGGTATTTTAAATTTATGCTAGTATTTATTACGAACCTGACTATATAGAAATAATCTCAACAGTCAAGCATCAATAAATACAAGCATTCATTTATAGCAATTTATAAAATTTCAAGTAGGTACACCTTATAAAATAAATAGGAATAAAACAATTTATGTTTGGAAAAAATATTTTTTGAAGTAATAATAATAACAATATTTAGTAATTCATGTGACTATAAACATGGTAAAGAACAAGTCAGTTTGAAGTATTCTTTCTCGCTTAATTTGTAATGTGTTTAATGAATTTTGGATTTAAAACATGGGTCATTGTAAAAAGAATGATGGACAATGCCATCAAGCTTCTATTGCCGCACAAAAACTGTTAAAAAGTAATGAAAATAAAATATTTATGAGTGACATTTTGTGTGATGTGTTACAAAGGGTAGAAAAAGTAGAACAGTCGACCATAGACTGCAGTTTTATTCTAAACATTGTGTAATGAATGACAAAAGAAATAATGTATAACATCACGCAGTTATTGAATAGCACTATTCGTATGGTGATGCAACATCTGGTTTCGTCGAGAAAACGGACAGCAAAAAAGTCGATTTTAATGTTAAATTCCTTTCTTCTATTTACCTACCTTATATTTCGTAAGATTAATAAAGTACGGAGAATTTACTCGATTTGAACTACAACATAAACAAATAAAAAAGTATTTTGTATTTTATAGATCACCACCCACTTGTTATCCAATTATATAAATAAAATTAAAAACTTTTTAAAAATACAAAATTTCAATAGTGCGCGTGGGTGATGAGTCATCGGCCGCTCGTGTCCGATCTCTGAACATATGAACTAAAACATACAGCTTATATTGTGATTTTCGTAACTTTAACTGTGTGTTTAGGAGATATGATTCAGAATGTAACCAGAAAAGATCAATAGGTATTAATTACTTACGTTTATATTTTAGTCCACAATTAATTTTCATAGTAAATCTGTTTAATTATAGGTTGTCTATAGGTGACACTAGTGTTTTTGGCAAAAATCAACTGCGCTTCTGTACTTAACATTATTCATATTTTATTATCTTCTTAAATAATATTGGAGATGCGCAACATTCAGAAGTGAAAGTAATTATTTTAGTTGTTAAACGTACCTAAATATATTTTACCGAACTGAAGTAAGTTTGCCAAAATAAGGTTTTGATTTTCCATATTATCCAAAGATGACATATCAACTATTATATTCTTTTAATAGACTTACCTAATATTTCACTATTACCTAATGACAACATAAAGAATTTTTGGTATAAACCACCGAAAAAGAAGCTATCTACCTGACGAAATGGTTGAACATGCAGAACACATAATTTAAGCCTATTGTGCCATATTTTTATATGGTCTACCAAATCTAGTACCTTCAAGAGATATCTAAAACATAGAATATTAACTTTCTGTGATAGAAACACCACCGATGTAATATCCTTGGAGAATATACATATAGCCCAGTCAAACTATACCAAAAAATCTCGCATGGTTCAATTAATTAGGGTACCTTTGATATTTTGATATGGTGTATGGATTGGTACACTGTTTCAAAGTCCCAAGTTTTCTTATTTTCCCCACTACCGCAGACGCCGCCATCTTGAAGAAACCGCTAAATTTTTTAGCCTCTTTTTACAAAATATCTCCTAAAGTATTAGTTTGAGCAAAAAAGCCGTTTACGTTCTTATTAAACTAGAGAAAATTTTCTACAATTTAATACAAAAACGGAATATTTAGCTTCATTACTTCCCGAGATAGACCTCTTTGAAATTAGAGATTTTTTTTTTAAAAATGTCAAAATAAAGATTTATAATCGGTTTTTGCTCGATAGTAAGTAACTGGTGTATTCTCCGCTAAAGTCTGACATAGCATTTATAGTAGAGGTAGGTAGCTAAAGTTTAAGACCAAACTGATTCTTCTAGCTCGTTTAGACTATGATACTCTCTTTTGAATATTTTTGTAGTCTTTTAGGAAGACACGTTACGCAATAACTTAATACTGACAAAATTAATGTATCTATTTATTAAAAACAAAAAAAAGTTCATTTATTGCTAAGTTTGTATATCTCATATATTCAATAGGTCTGTGAATTATATATCAATAAATTTGTAAGTAAATAAATAATTGATAAATAATTATAAATAAATTATATACTACATAAGTTTCATCAACAAAAGTGTCAGATATACCACAACTTTACATTATAAGAACCAAATGGTGATATTTTGTTATATAAGACAAAATGTGTCTGGACGACAAGCCACATTTGGAGCTTCGGAACTTTAGCTATTTACCTCTACTATAAATGCAGTGTCAAACTTTAGCGTAGGATTCACTATATACTTACTATCGAGCAAAAACCAACTAAAAATCTTTGATTTTTACATTTTTAAGAAAAAATCTGTAAATTCAAAGAGGTCTATCTCGGGAAGTATTGGAATACTTTGGAAGATATTTTGTAAAAACTGGTATAGTGCAAAAATTTAGCGGTTTTTTCAGATGGCGACTCATAAGCCAAAAAGTTTTCAAAAAAGCTTGTTATATTTATCGTGTATAGGTATTATATTTAATCCTTTCTACCAATTATCAATCGGAATCATAGCAAATTAGACGTATAAATATTATTAGTAGGAATAATATAGATTTTGTTATGCTCTGCAACAGTAAATCTTGCAGCTTCTTTGTTTGTGTGTACGTGTATAATATAAAAATTACTTTCGTAAGTTATTGATGTAATTTAAGCTATTGTACATTTACATATTTCAAATATACTCTTATTAATAAATACATAGGTACATATTTTTTAATTATTTAATCATACACTATGAATAAATGAATTAGTATTTATTTAGAGTAATGTACACAATGATAATTTGCGTTAAGCACCGGTAAATCTCAAAATTTATTGAATAAGTAAAAATGTACCTATATATATTTATAGGTATCAAAATGCCTTTGTAGTCCCGTCGCAGAATTCAATAAATTTGTGCATCAAGAATTATTTAATTTTCTGAAGTAGACTAAATAAAATATACCTAGAGTTGGTATACCATCTTCTAGTTTATCCATGTTTATGTGATTGTTTGGATATTATATTCTGATAATAGTACGAGCAGAAGCATTGTTAAAGTCTTCGAGATTATCAAGATATAAGCTGTACCACTGCAGATTTTACTTATTTCAGTACAATACAATACACATGTAATCGTAATTAGATTATATATTATTATATATAACATTATAAGAAGTTAATTATATCATATATTAAATCAAGAAAGGTTTTCCCTTTTCGTCCAGTTATCATAACACACATATTTCAAATAATGTCAAACTGTCAAAAATTGCTATAAATATACATCGCTCGAAAGTAAACAATGTGTAAGATTATTATACCTATTGCAAATTTATTATCGTTTTTGTTTTTTATAGGTATATATTTTATATTACATTCCGCAAAGTGTTAAACTGTTGAATATATAATAATAATAATATATAACTGTTTTTATTATTAGACGAAGTATTGTGAGCAATTGTACTTTTGCGTAAATAAAAGTACCTATCCTGACATTTTTAATTAATAATAGGCACATATATACGCACAATTTCCAGTGCCCCCTAATGCCCAGAAGCTACACTAATATTCAAGTTCCTGGCGTGATAATTCTGCATCTTAACGGTTTTTCTCCACACTATAGTTGATTGTAACCCTAATTTCATATAATGTCCACGCATTTTTATTTTGGATACCATTTACAAACGAAGATATTATTTTCGTTGCAGTATTTTTTGTTACAATGCAAACTAATTTTTTGAGGTCAAGGGGGGTGCAAGAATGCTATACTTTATTTGAAAATTACAGATAAAAAATATTTATTTTTACCTCTAAAAGGGGTATTTTATTCACAGTATATAGTGTAAAAACAGCCCAATTAGACATTTAAAAACCCCCTACGACCTCGAATCAAGTTTCCTTAACATAACTGTGTACTTTTTATAACAATTAAATTAATAGTTTCCATTTCTTATCAAAAAAATGTGGGCATGTTTTCAACGTGAATATTGTCCGGTGCAGCGTACCGAGACGCCAGCCTTAATGCAACTTACCGTGATATATTCCCAAAATACTGTAGATGTAAGTATGTAATTACTGTACTACTTGCTACACTTTAAACCGCTTTTTTTTCAATATTCTATAACACTTTGAACAAACAAACGCATAATTTCAGTAGTTTCTCATCGGACTACCTGCGATGTTGCCAGATTTCTAGCTTCACCGTTCACGGCTTGTAAGTATAGGAGGCTGTGGTGTTATGGTATACTACTGCCATCTGTTGAAATATTTTTGCAATAATTATTATGTGGCTTAAGTAGTTCTTACACATTGCTGCAACACATCAAACCCAGTTTTGCAAAGTGTGTGGGTTGTGTTGTTGTTGCCCCGAGCGCTTCAAATGTAGGTGTAAGTGGTGACAAGTTTAGAATCTATGACGGAGCAGTTGGTTGGTGATCTGTCCGCTGAATAGATGTGTGTGGGATCAAGCTCTATTTAGGATGAGAAATTGTTGGATCTTGTCGTTGATATCTGTTCACTGAGTGGACTCCCATAACTAAATTATGAAAAAAAGTTGCTCCCATAGTATTTTGCCACATTTGAAATTGCACTACTTATACTGGACCGAAATTAACTATATTTGGCCATATTTTAATTTTTGTTAAATATTTGGACTATAAAATATTCATTCTATCGATATTTGAGAAATATTAATTACTATTTATATCAGGCATGTGCAACTTAATCAAGACCGCTGGCCGGAAACATATATCGAATCGCGGGCGGAACTTGTAATTTAAATTTAAAAGTATGTTTGTACTCGCCGCCTATAAAGTGACATTCGACCAACAAAGAGTACTTCCCGGTCGACTCGACTGTAAATATTGCAAAAAATACTGGCTCTGGGACATTTAAAAGAAAATCGAACTTTTTATGGTAATAACATTTAGTCTATAAAATACTATTCTGGGACTTTTCTATACTAAAAGTTAGGGAAATAGGAGTAATTGCTAAATTCCTCCAACAAATTTGTTGCAGCCATCTATTGGACGATCTCTCAAGGAACATTTACATTGACAGTTAATTGTAATCAAACATGCGATGAATCCACTATAAATATAAGAATAAATACGTCATTTGTAAGAATATAATAATTTATTGGAAATGTGATTAACAGGTACGTACATGAAATGCATAAATAAATGCAAATAGCTGATATTACCAGATCATGTTCAGGAATGCACGGCTTGGGTGGTTCTTCTTTATTGAAGATGGTCCATAAGGTATTTAAGGCCACCCAAGCTACCAGTGCAACAGCAGCCAGTCCGCATATGGATCCAAGCACCCACAGTATCATATATTTCCGCCATTCTGTAATCGAAACGCAGTTTTAAAATTAAATGAACCCTTAGACATGCAGGTAGCGGCAATGGAAGTGTTACTATGTATGGTTAATAATGTACAGAGTGATCCAACTCAAATGGAGTGTATGTTCGTGTAGTGGTATTATAACATTCCCTAGGTTACTGCACTGTGTACAGTCGCTGTCATTTTAATGGTCTGCTCTGTTTTGATTCTATTATTCGTTTTTTCTTGCGTTTTATTCCTATTTCTTTGCTTCTGTCGACATCGCTGATGCCTTTATTTCAATAATTTCACATATCAATTGATTTGACACAAGTAGACAATTTAATTAAAAATACGACTTGTATTTGCCGCTTCTAAAACTTGGTGAAAGCGGTGATTGCTTTCAAAAGTACAAACACAAAACGTAGTTAAATTGTCTATTTGTCAGAGGATATTAATAATCATAAAAAACTTGCATACATTGTGTTTACACTTATTTTTCGTATTTGGATATAGAATAAATGTACATATACAGTGTGACCAGTGAAGTCCGCATCATATGGGATTTTTTTTTATTAATAGATTTATTCTAAATTTGAGTTTGGCATCAATTTCTGCTTCGATCAAGATGAAAATTAACCAATAAAAATAATAGTCACGTGATTCGCATTATCTGTCAAATTTAAATTTTTTTCCAAAAAAAAATCAAAAGTGGGGTTATTTTTCAAAATATCGAAAAAAGTTATTAGAAAAAGTTTTTCTAAAAACAATTTTTAGCCCATATGCGAAATTTCAGCTGCATAAGATAATTTAGATTTTTTGCCAATTTTTTTGTAAATTGCACCACTGTTGCGAAATAAGACAACGTAACCTACACAAAACTTCTTAGTTTTAACAATGCTTTATTCCAGGCACATTTGCTTTAAGGCAGCGCCATATTCAATGTATGTTTTTCTACAACATCCAAATAGGGCTATTAAAATTTGGTCACATGGGATGCAAAGTTTATTTGTTTTTGACCCTGTATAAGGTAACTTCATAAAATAACTATTTTTGAAAATGTAGTTTGTGTCTAAAAGTAATACACATTAATATTAAGAAAATAGTTTAATTGAAAATTCAAATTTTCTAATAAAATAATCATAATACATTATAAAAATTAAACGCATTTAAAATTCCACCTTTTCAATTAATAATAATATGTATTTTTGGTATTTGAATATTAAATTAAACATAATTTGAAAAACCTAAAAATTAAAATTACATTTCTGTGTGCCTCCCATTGCGTTCAATACAAACAATTGTTCTTCTTGATATATCTTTAATGGAGTTTCTGATACTAAGGGGCCTTATTTCTAAAATACAGTTTCGAATCACCGTTTCCAAATGATCAACATTACGGAAAGGTTTTTCTTTGTAAACTTTTTGTTTTAGGTAACCCCACTGGTACCAAAAAGAGAATCCCAAACGTATGTCAAAATCTTGTTCCTTAAGAGTATTTATAAATTTAGGTTTATACGGCTTAAATTAATTTTTGTGCAAAATATTCCTTACACTCTCTCTTTGAACGTCAGTTCTGCGAGAAACATGTCTAATACTAGTTTGACCATGTTCCACAATATCTAGGCAAACATTTAATTCGACTTCTTCACTATGTTTTATAGGATTGTGAGGTTTTTTAAATGAACTTTCCACCGATCCAATTGATTTAAGTTTCACCATAATCCTACTCACAGTAGATTGTTGCACATTTTTGCCTGGATGCCTTTCATTAAAAATGTTGGCCGCTACACGATGACTTGTGTTTTCACCACATATTAATACAATTTCAATTCTTTCCTGTACAGTTAACATTTTTTTATTTAATACGCAATATTAATTAAAAGCCACTATGACAAACAGAAAGCGATTTGACTGTCATTAATAAAGCAAGGGCTTGTTGATCTTTTTTATCATTTGTTTTGCGGCCAACTTGTGTTTGGTGCATCATCGTAAGGTACAAAACTAGTTAATTTTTTGGAAACTGAACTTAAATTATAAAAGACTATTTTTACTTTTTATAACATAGATCCATAACAAATTTTAATAAAGGGGTTTTAAATTAAATCTGGAGCTATTAGTGAATGAATGTAACTATGTAAACCCAAAAATTAAAAATATTTCTTACCTTTTTCTGTGGATGGTGGTTTCTTATTAGGTTCCACTAGGATCCCTAATCTAGGCTTTTTTCACCCACATCTGGTAGTTGCACACCTTGAGCTTTCAGAGATTCTATCAAAGCCTGAGCTCTAGCACGGTCAGCTTTCTGTCTAGATGTCAAAAGCATTCCTTCGGCTTTCAGCCTTTCTTTCCTCTCCTTCTCTTTACGTTTCTTTTTCTCCTTTCTCTCTTGTTCAAGCCTTGCATGTCAGCTTCTTCTTCTCTCTTAATTCTTTCCTCTTCTTCTTTCAGTTTTTTGAGTGCTTCTTGCATTGCAGCCAATAGTTTTTTTTATTTGGACCTACACATATATATAAATGTAAAATATATACCTTTTCATTTCATAACCAAAATTAGTTTAAAAATTATAAGAAAATAATTTTTTCAATATACCTTTTTTCGCTTCTTTGGCATCCTTGTCATCGACTTTGCCTTTTTTCTTTTTCTTCTTACTGTCTTTTGCAGTATCATCATTTTCATCACCATCTCTCTCCTCAATCTTTTCTTCAGTCTTAATTTCAGCTTTGTTCTTATTATCTTCTTCCGGCATTTGCAATTTCTCCACATCTTTTTTAGTATCATCCGGTTTCTTCTGATCTTTCTTTCCAGCTAATTTCTTTTGCTTTTCCCAGTCTTTTTCTTCTTTTTTATTTTGTGCTGTGGTCTTTACATGTGCTGAGTGCCGGCGCTGGAGCTAGCGGTCGCCATCTTGCCAAGCGAAAATAATTTCGCTCGATGACTAGCGGCGCTAGAAAGAAGTGGGGATAAGCGGTGAATATTCAAATATGAATTTAAAAATTCAAACCCGCGGATTAATAAACACATTAATTTATTAATTGTAGTAGTAAATAACATTTTTACGGTTGCTGTTGTACTTGTTGTTATATTTAATGTTTTGCGAAAGTTATAGGTAAATTTATCATATAGAATAGGTATTGATAAGTACTATTATATTCGGTTTACATATAAAGTGAATATCTTTTTTCTACTTGAAATAGATTATTTATTTGTAATAAATCAGACAAACTGTTAGTGAATCCTAAGTAATATATGAAAATAAATTTGGCTCGATGACTTAGCAGCGGTAAAAGAAAGCGGTTAAAATTCAAATTTGAATCTTGTGAATAATACGATCAATAAAAACTTCAATTATGTTGCACAATAGATCTTAAATAGCGCCTAATAAGTCTTTTTGATATGTTTATATAGGTATAACTAACAAGTAATGTCAAACAGCATAATTCCTTCTAATTTGGCACTAAATTTAATCAAAAATATTAAGAGCTGCTACTGAAACTAATGAGCTATATATATAATATTGTTTGTTTTTGGGCCTTATCTTATTATATTTTCGTGTTCTAAAATACATTAGTATTGTATGCATAACTATAGATAGCTACATAGTCTATTAGGTAACGTAACTGAAGACTTTTACACAAGATCTACCATCAGATTCCAGTACGATAAATGTTGGAATAATATTGCTTCTTCAACCACAACAATAAAACAAACACACAATGTTATCAGTTTATGTCATATTTATTTATCAATAGGATAGGCGATTTATTTATTTATTTATACACTTATTACAAAGTAGCATTCAAAAAATACATCAATTAATTAAAATTGAAATGAACAACTATTCACAGTGCCGATAAATATCTCAGCCAACACTGCTAATATAATAGTGTTAATCGTTACATCATCTTCAACTAAAACCTCAAAACATTCCAACGAATTTGCTAACATCAGATTTCAATAAGTTAAATATTGGAAGAATATTGTTTTTACAACTACAGTAATAAAATAAATACACAAAGTTATTTCTTTGTAATAAATTTATGTATCAGTTATAATTCTGTGGTTATACCTTCTCTTACTGCAACATTAGCATTCAGAAAATTCAACAACTAATTAAAATTGAAATGAATACTGTTCACAGTGCCGATAAATATATCAACCAAAACTGCCGATATAATATTGATAATAGATTACGCCAACTTCATCGAAAACTTCCACATAATCCATATAATAATACACTTCAAAATGTAGTATTAAATATTTAGACACACTTTATATTATAGTAAATAATTTACCATCTCCTCGGTCAATTCTAAAATAATATATATTAATTACAAACCAAATACGTTGACTTTATTTTTAGTTTAGATTTTAAAAGTATGTATGTCACGTCTTCATACTTCAAACAATAATAATAATAATAATAATTAAATTAAATAATAATAAACTTCACAACACCATATTGCCGCTGTCAGACTTCAGAAGTAGTAAAAGTACGCATGTCCAAGCAACAATTTTAAAATGTACTTACTGTAACCCGTTCAATGACTTCAGGCGCTGGCCACAAGCTCTAGCGGTATACGCTTCCAGCGCCGTAACTCCCTGAACGCACGGACTTTCATTTTCATCAGATTCTGTTTCTGGGCCACTATCAACATCTAACAGAGCAAATGCTTTGGTAACTTTTGATACAGGGATTATTTCATCATCAGAATTTTCAGATAAACTTTTTTGAACCTCTTTCTTAGATTTTACTGGTTTCTTTGATTTTTTTGTCCCCTTTTGCACTTGGGTCTTCAGGCAATTCATTTGTCTGTTTTGTCCTAAAACGTATAATTTGTAAATTAAACAATTCTAAACCACTGCATTACAAAATCAGAGCATGAAGGAAAACCTAATCTTACTTATTTGTAAACAAATTTACATCAAAACTTAATTCATGCTTTTGGTTTTCTTCGAAATATCGACTTCTTGTATCTCCGTTGCTTCTATCTCAGCCTCGGAGTCATTAAAATTAAGGCATATTTTGAAAGAACAATAAAATTTTAACTTCGTGACAGACTTGCAAAACATACCTATTATCCCTTTTCGCTCCTTACGCCCTTTTTTCGCCTTACCCATATTGAGCACTTCTTATATTCGCTATTGTGTACCTAGTTTGCTAGGAATATTTATTTGTTTTGGAACTATTTTCATGTCATAATTTCAAAATAAACCAAAGGAGGTTAGAAAATAGTTTCTAGTAGAGATGGGCAAAACGGTTCATTTCATTGTACTGAACTGAATCCCAGCAGGGTACCGAGGGAGCCGGTTCACTAAATTTCAATGAACCGGATCTCGGCTCACTTGGGTCGTTGCTTAATTTGTATACAACAATCTGATAATTTGTCAAATTTGTGTGCATTATAGCTTCAAATAAATTGTTTGTCAAACATTTTGTATAATTGGTGTGCGCGCAGCCTAAATAATCCCATTTCGTTTGAGCCGACGCGCGACGCCGAGTATACATGTCCTACACGTTCCTGGAACGGTATGCTATTACGGATCCACACGGTTCAAATGAGCCGGTTCCGGGACCCGGCTCACAATGAGGAGCTGAACCGAGTGAGCCGGGTCAATGAAATGAGCCGTTTTGCCTACCTCTAGTTTCTAGCAGTGGTAGTATTTGTTTTTAATCAGGTTGCCATGATTTAAACAGAATTTGTTTATATTTATTTGATTTTAAATTATACGCATAATACGAATGCCGATATAATTTGAAAAAACCTTTAACACCTATGGTTCTGAATATATATATCTATTGAATTCAAAATTCATGCTTATTCATTAAAGAGGTCAATCCTAAATTATTTTCTTTTCGATATTAAAAGATCGGTAAGTAAGACTCTAATGGTGTTTGTTTGGATGATGAAATCGAAAAGCATAAAACTGATACTTATCTCCTTTTTAGTGATTCACATGCGTTGGGCCATTTTCTGAAATGAACAAAATTTGTTAGAATTCTATTGAAGTTGGGAATCTAAACTGCGGTAGAAGTAGATCCGTTTCTGAAATCGTGTGGAGAATTTCTCAATAACAGGTTAGTGTTTTATTTTTAATATATGAGATCATGCGTCCCACACAACCAGTTATATTTCAGAAATATGTCCCAGACATAACACTGTAACATGGGAAATATTTCTGAAATCTTGCGAAATGTTTTTGAAATATATATGAAATATTTATAAATGTAGATATGTCCGCTAATGTTGCAAAAACTGACATATACCAGCAATATATAAGTAACGTAAACTGCAATATTGTTGTAATATTTTAACAATGCTTCTGACATATATATATAGATATATGTATGTATGTACTAGTATGGTTGATATTTCGGGGAATCCAGAAACACGTAAATGTTGAGTTTCGCACATTGTATAAGAGTGTGCTTCCCCAGACAAAAAAAAATAGTGTTAACACCCTAGGGCCCGAAATCACATTTGTACAATATGCAAAATATTAGTCGAAAATGTAGAGATCTTATATTAGGATAGCATTTATTTGTTATTATTACATAAGGAGGCATTTATCATTGCTGGAATCACGGTATCAACTTTTCTAATGCTTCTACGGCAGACTCCTTATCTCTAAATATACATATATATGTGTATTTTCTACTTATCTTTTTGGTTCTATTTTACTTTGAAATAAATTTTCAGCAGTCTTAGGAAATTATTGATAGAACTTTGTTATATTATTTAGCCTTGTTTAGTCTTTTAAATTCTTCTGTATAAGCAAATTAAAAACAGGAAAACTATTTTTTTAAATACATAAATATATTCGAAATAGTTACTCCTTCTACGTCTGGAGTGAGTATCGTTATGAAGTAAATTAATAGACAAATCTAAACAAATATAAAATAATGCTAAATATCGAATATTGCTTTTATTTTCGGCATATTTTAGTACAAAATATATATGTTTAGTTAAATATATATATACATATATAACAAATAATAAACATAAATAATTTAAAAGTATTTAAAAAAAATAATGCCTACTATTAAAGGTAATCTTAACAATGAATGGACATATAACTTACAAATTTACATCTAAATTATTTTCTTTCGTTTTCTTTTTCCTGCAAATACAATTTTATAAGATGAAATTGATTTTACAATTACACTCTCAAAAAAAAAAACTGTTAAGTACTCACATTTCGTCCCTGCTTAATCGAAGTGTAGCTTGTGTTAACCAAGTTGCAGTGATTCCGCCAATTTCATTCTCAGTTGCCTGGGGCTGGTGTTCCCTTACTGTTTGCACCACTAAAGTATAACAAAGTAAATCGCGAAAGCATTTTTTTCGTTTCTTTCCAAGTAAACTGTATTGTGCAGCTACATTGTTTCGTAACAACCTTTTCATAATATTAACCGTCACTGAATGTTTGTCAGTTCCACTAATAGTTTTAAGAGTATTTACCTAAAAACAGTACTGTTCATTATTTTTACAATATACGAAAGAAGAAAATATTAGAATATATAACATATCTCAATAAAATTCATCGTAGAGGATGCTTTAAATATATAATTTCATATATCTTACCATAGTTTTGAAAACCCCATTTTCTCTCGTTAATCTCTGTTCAAAAGCCTCCAAGTTTTTTCATCTGTGATCGGTAGTAAATTTCGATTTTCCTCTAAACTTAATGAATTATTCTGTGTATTTGTTGTAGTGCTTATTGGCAAAACTTTTTCTTCTAAAGACTCCACTGTATGTATTAACATATTCAGCTTTTTTAAAATCTCTTTTCTGAAATCTAAAAGATGTAATTTTTTAATATGAAACTAAACTTTAATTCTAAAAAGAAATATATCAAAATATTTACCCAATTCTAAGGCTTGCTGTGATGAATAATTAGAGGTTCATAGGTTTGTTGGTGTTGATTCCTTTGATGATGTGCTATTATTAATAGGTGATTGCGAAGCAATAGGCTCCTCATTATCTGCGTTATGAATTTGTGGGAATACAGATACGAAACTCATTTTTGGCGGCGGTGGAATATCATCGTCTTCTTCAGAATCCATAGGGAAAATGTTTCGTTTATGCCTTACATGCCGAGTTCTTTTATGTTCAACATTGGTTTAATTTCGGATATTGTTTCGGCTAGTTTAACTTTCTCCATTCCTGTTTCATAACTGCCTGAAAAGAAAGCATAATATTAGCAAAAGTATAAATCGTATATGCCATTATTATAATTCACCTGCATGACAAAATATTCTTAAAATTTTATGTTTTGTCCACTCTTCGACGTTCGGTTGCATTTGTAATTGCACTGCCTTTAATTTTCAACTGGTTGGTCAGTGGTGGCCAATAACTCATCTTGTCGTCATCACAGAGCCACTTATCTGGTATAAGCTGCACTCCATCATAAAACTCAACCACAACATAATCACATTCGTATTTCTTTCACATGTATAAGATGCTGCTAATACGCTTACTTCACTAGTTGATAAGCAACTTTTTAGAGTTCTTTCTTGGTCAATATTTTGTAAATCTAATAATGTTTCTCTTGCTATTATTCGGCGTTCATGTCGAGCAGAGAAACTACTGTATTTTCTTTTACTAGCCATTACAAGACATAATCGGCGGGAAGATATATGTACATAGAAAACATACGAAAAGTTAGAAACAAACACTTAATCGTATCTAATTACCCTACATTATTAAATTTTATACAAATTTACCCAAATTTCTACATACATTTTGTTTATACAAGTTGTACTTACCATTAATCCTTTTCTTAAATTGTTAATAAAGCAACACACACAATAAACTTAACCTGGAACCTAATCATGAATCATAACCTCTAAAATTAACTGTAATGCGTGCTACTGCTACTACTACTACTACACATGCGTCAAGCTGACAATTTGTCGGTATGGCGCAAAAATAAATGATGAGAAAAATCCAAAAAACCTCTATAAAGGAAAATGAACTTCATTTCTTGAAATAAAAGCAACTTTCACCTTAATATCTCTTTCTAGGGTATTTCAAAATACAACTAATATTCTTCATATAGATGGTGCTGTATTTAAAAGCAAATGTATATGCAATGTTCCTGTAATGTGTGCTGTAATGTAACTTAAACATTTCATATATATTGCATATATATTTTGATGGAAGCCAAATGATCAAACATTTGTAATATAAATGAAATATCTCTGAAATATAAATTTTGAAATGAAAAATATATGACAAGTTGCAATGCAAATGAAACATTTCTGAAATATAAGTGGTTGTGTGGGGTACTTCATCCCAAAACGAGATACATATAATTAATTTTTGATTCACAAGAATAATGGGTTGGCACTGCCCTGCCTTATAGATGATTAAACCGAAATGTCTTGTTTGGTAATATACCTACAGAATGAGAGATCAATACAAAACACATAGAGGAGACGCGTTAAATTATATTCAATTACACGTCATTGAAGACATTTACATGTCACAGCTGTAGGTATTAGTGAAACTAAAAAAGTTACTTTATTAAATTATATTTGAGGGCTTTTATATCATTAGTTTAGGTAGAAATATATACATTGTTCATAATATACGCATTCATGGCAAATAGACACATAATTATCATCTCAATATTAAATTTCTCTTACATATTTTTAGTAGACAGTTCAATTCGGTGTTGTCAAAATAATCATATCTATCAAAAACTCGTGTGTATTATGTATATTTTGCCTGTCAAATTTGCATCTTTAATTTTGCTTTGATAGAAATTGTATTTTCTGGATTTTCGAAGTTCGGCGCTGCTGTAATCTTCTCAAAATCATTTTAAAAGTTTGTCACTTTTCAAGAGGTAGCTGCCGTTGGGCCCATAATTTAATTGATTCAAATATATGTACATTTTCCGTCGAAAGATTGATATTTTGCTTGATTTCCGTAGAAATTTTGCAGGATCCTGCTGCACAATAATCTAAATTCTTAACTGTAGATGCAACTTCCGACATCATTCTTCCTGCTACATTGAGAATTAGAGGCTTTCAGTTTTTTACATGTCTTAGATTAATTTTCTTGTTCTCCTTTGAAACATTTTGCAATCATGAAAATTAATTTTGTATGTCCACTAACTATTTTAAATCTTCCAGGATTTTTGGGGTATTCACCGATATTCGCTTTCAATTATGTGAGGTAATTCTTCTTTACAAAATAGTTCAATTTCTGATTCGATCTGATACAATCTTTTAGTTACAGCAGGTGTGTAGGAAGGTCTATCAAAAACGAAACAAAAGGGTTTTCCTAGGTTCATTCATTTCTCGGAAAAAACAAATATTTTTTATGTTGTGAAGCAATCATTTAATTTTGCTTTTATTTAACAAAGTATTAAACTGAACTTTATATACCTACTAGGGAGAGGATTCCCCTTTCCCCGAATTTTTCCCACGCCTAGCACGCATAGGATAAATGCACTATTTTTATCATTTGTTAAATAAAATTAGGTATTAAGATGTTACGCACCTGGATTTGATTGCTTATTGTCAGATGAGAATTCGTTTTACTAAAAGGTTAGCAAACATAAATGTATTTACCTATAGTCACCTATAGTCGGGGCATTGAACTGTATAATAGTACTGAACGAGTACGCAAGCGTAAGCACTGGCCGCAAAATTGTGACCACTGAGTTAATACGGGCACGCTGCATTTCTATCATATAAGCGTTTGAATGGAATAAAGATAGGCACCCCCACCACGGCAGCTATAGTTCAATGAATCAGGGTTATAATTTGTAACAATGGCGCATGCGCAATAGAAAAATTTATGAAAAATTCTAAAATAATACCTCATATTTCCTCGCAATACCTAACAATTCCTTCATATTACCTTGCAATTCCTTCATAATACCCTCCAATTCCTTTTTAATACCCCACAATTCCTTGTAATACCTAATATTTCCTTCATAATTCCTAACAATTCCCTAATATTTCCCCGTAATACCTACTAATTCCTGAAACGTGTACACCACAATACCTCAGCGAATTACCCCTCGTATAAAACGGAATAATATTTAAATATATTAGATATGTAAAGTACTAAAAGAAGACATATTGTAATCTCAAATTTAATGAAAGAATAGGAAATATAAAAATAGTATACATTTAAAGTCACAGTAACATAAAATTAAAATATTATTAAGATAAGCAATTTTTCATACTACATGAACAATTATGATACGAAAAATCAACTATGTTGAAATTTTAATGAGAGCATAGTTACGAGGAAAAAAAAAGATTATTGTTTTATGAATTTTGGAAAGTGAATGACAACTTACTTTAAGGGAAAAGAAAAGATTGATTATTAAAAGGAAGAATTTAATAGTGAAAGAATTGGATCTTCATAAAATTGGAAACACATATAAAGAAATACTATATCCATAAAGAAGAAATTACAAATGTGATTATGGATATTTTCCAACCTTGATGGATGAATAGAACGGGACATTACACTAATATTACAACTGATATTACCTAAAATAATTGAAATTGGACTATAAGCTGAAAAAACAATCAAGAAATACCTTACTTAGAAGAGAAGACACCAGTACGAGACTACAAGATTTGACGGATCCTGTCAGATGAATTCTGTCACTACTGTAACTAATTGAGGATCTTACCTGTTTTGGAACCAAATAAGAAAAACGTAATGTACAAAATATAACATTTTATGTGAAAGTTTTATTAGTAAGAAGTTTCAATCAGACATTTACTTGCAATTTAAGAGTTAGAGAATGTCATAATATAATTGACTTTGTTTTTGTTAAATTAATCTGTTTTGTATGTATCAAATTTTGAAATCTAACATTTCTTAACATAAAAATATAGTTCACAATTCAAGTATAATTTAAATTGAACTATTATGTTTTAAATAGAATGATTACGTCGATACGAATACATTATAATTTCAGTTTTGACAAATGATTGATTTTTTTTTGACATGAAAATTATTTGACTTTTATTGATTTTGAGAATTTTGAGTTTGGTGTATAATTTAAAGATTATACGATACAACAATTTGAAATAATTACTTACCTATCTATTTTCAATAGTAATTGGATATTATTATTATTATTATTGACGCAGTCTTAAAACATGGAGTACCTTGCTACCTTGCTACATTAAAAGACTGCAAGAATGTATGTAATGTAATGTATTGACCCATTTAAACTAAATTTAATATCTAAGAAGGCACAACACATTTTGGTAAATGTTAAATGAAATAGTTTTAAAACATTGATGTTATTCTGAAAATAAGACCAATAACACCTTTATTAATACATATTGTTATGGTTTTAATATCCATATGATTTATTAGTTTGTAATTGTGTTAAAACATATGATTTTTCAATTCTTAAAACTATATTTTTATTAATAAAGGATTAATAATTTAAATGATTCTTTGATATTCATTATTTGATGAGATTTTCTTGGTGTTCTGGTTGTCGTAGAGGAAAAATAAGGTTTTCTTTCTTCTATGTTTGTATTTTTAGAATCTGTTGAGGAGAAATGAAAAAATATTATTATTGTTGTCAAATATGATGTATTATGTTTTATGTACAAGATTGTTTAATTAACGATGATATGACAAGTATTGTAGACGTAAATAATTGATTTAGAGTATAAACTAATTTGAATTAAATTTCCCGCCATTATTTGAACAGGTGTAAATGAAAGAATAATTTTGACAGTTCCTGTAATGAGAATTTATAAATTGAATGACAATTGTGTGAAATGCTTTGCAATTAGGTTTTTTAAAATGTAAAAAGAATAATTAATATACGTAGTAATAAATTATAGGGATGTAAATATTCGAAAGTAAATAGTAAAGAGATATTTTGAATTATAAAGGTAGGTGTAGATTTCTGATTGGAGAATTTGAAAAAGTTTTAAAAGGTTGCCAAGGAAATTGTTTTGAACAAAATAATAAATATGAGATGAAAAATAATTTTCACACGACGCGGTCGTATTTGTCGCTGAATTTAAATAAATTCATCGATAACGTCTCAAATTTATTGAATTTTGTGCTAAAAAGCATTAATAATAGTGAGTAATTTAAACGAAGTCATAGAGATTATTACAGATTAAAGTGAAAAGTGCTTCTTACATAATTTATTATATGTCTATAAATCATAGCAAAACAATTTATAGATAAAGAAAGGATTATTTAAACAGGTTTAATAATAATTTAACAAAAGTACTTACATATATCGAAGATTATCCATCGACGAAGTTCATAATAAATTTTCAAGATTACCCAAAGACGAGGATTCTAGTGAATTTTCAAGATTATCCAAAGACATAATTCCAGGAGAAGTTTCAAGATTAACCATAGACGAAGTTCCTAGTATTTCCAAAGGAGACCGAATGTGTAGGAATCATTTCTTCTAGAGTTGCAGTATTTTATCGTGGATAGGCTTACGAAGAGAATTTTTCTGAGTCCGAACGTGTATTTCCAAAGGAGACCGAACAAGTAGGAATCATTTCTTCTAGAGTTGCAGTATTTTATCCTGGATAGGCTTACGAAGAGAATTTTTCTGAGTCCGAACGTGTATTTCCAAAGGAGACCGAACAAGTAGGAATCATTTCTTCTAGAGTTGCAGTACTATATTGTGCAGAGAACTTCGAAGAGAATTTTTCGGAGTCAGAACGTGTATATCCAAAGGAGTCCTAAATAAAGCAGTACAAGAAGGACGTCGAAGATTGGAGGACATCGGAGAATTTCATCTAGATATCAAATCCAGGTCATATTATAGTAGCAGCAGCACCTACAAGTAAATATAAATTAATATTTGAAGTAATAAAAATTATATTGATACTATTCGATTTAAAAAACATATTTTATATTAATATTTAAAAAGTTATTCATTTTTACACCAGAATGTATTGAATTTAATATTCACAAAAACGTTGTAGGAAAAAGTTATAGCTATTTGAATTTAAATACAAATTAGGGAACAATGTAAGAAAGGCAATACCTTATTTGTAGAAGTATTACAAATTTCATCCAGTGGAAATCTCATCAACAATTGAATATTTACAACTAAAATTGAAAAGAATTATTTGTTAATTGTAAAAAACATACTCGTTGTTCAACATACCTACTCGCTATCCTTGTGTCATTATCTATAATGGTCGAGTTTTATATTTTCCTACATACGAAAATATATCGTTATTAGACAATTTTAAATAACTATTATTTATATTTATAATTCTGAAAAGCACATTATTATATCACTATTAGCTTGAGATTGTTGTTTTCTTTCAATTGTAGCATTATCTATGCATTATCTTAAACAGAACAACTGATTTCCAAGAGTTGTGGAACACTAAAAACATAACCATATCAAATTATTTTACCTTGAAAAAGATCAATTAAAATAAGGAATACTTACATGTATAGGCGTAATTCTACAATTTACAAACGAATAATCAGTCACAGCGAACTTCAATCACCCCTGATGATAAATAAAAGTATTTTTTAAAGAACATTTTGTAAATTAATCGATGATAAATGATTCATAAGTTAGGTTATAAATTCTTGACATTTAATATGCATTATCCCTTCCATTTTTATAATGTATAGGTATAGATCTCAAATAATATAGTCCCACCAGTTCAATAAAATAAACAAGGAGTAATAAAAATTTATATTTATTTAATTTGAGTATTAGCCGAGGAATTATGTAAAACAATATTAGTAGTAGAAAATTATGTGTTGTAAATAACATTTATCCATAACCAATACATTTTGGCTGGCCCAACTTGGAGCAACACATACTAATACAATATACTTTTTGTCTTTATAGGATAGTGGCATTGGTTTCTTAGCATATCAAACAGAAGGAATAGAAAATGTATTGAAGAACTACTGCCGTTGGCTTACAATGATATTGTACTTTATGTTCATAAAGTTAGGGGGAATAAAGGCGAAATAACACACCCATAGAACGACCACCAAAGCGATGACCTGATAGCTGACAATCAAACTCACAAGAATCACCATTGCAAAGCATTGCCTATTAAAAGAAGAAGAGGAAGAAAGTGAGGGGTAGTTTGTTGTTTTAACACTCTCAGAAAATGATGTATGTAGTACCTAGATGGAAAACAAGAGTATATGAAGGAGTAATTGAATGCTACCACAACGAAAAAGTGACAAGAATTATGTCTGCTTTTTCTATAGTGGCAATAAATATTTGATGAGAGGTACGTACCAGTGGTTCACTTTTTGATTAAATGTTTAACAAGTAGATAGAGCAATATTTAGTAACGTACCTACGCCTAATTCTAGGCTTGTCACTCTTAAAACACTTAGGGGTATAAATAAAACAACAACGATGTAACCTTCGTGATAACAATTAAGACACTGACTCTTTTATTGGTGTTAAAGGTGCACAAGCCAACGAACAAAACATAGATGGCGCTGGCTGCATTCAAATAATAATTTTATGAATACCAAAACTAACAATCACAACTGTTATCTGATGCAATTCAGAAAGATTTAGAGATTCGATTTTATAGTTCGGTGGTCCAGTGGGACCTCATGAGTTGTAATAAAATTTCCCCATTTAAATGATCAGTGCTAAGCAGTGAAATATAGTTACACTAGATAGAGCAAATTTATTATGAGACTTACTAAGTCTTTGAATGATGTGGAGTTAAACTTACGCCTGTCACTTTTTATTATGTACCGTGCCTTTAAATACTTTCCGCATTAGAGACGGCCATGCTTTTCTTTTAATGGTTGGTCACAGTGCATAGTTTTGATAGTTTGGTTATGTCATTATGTTTGTTATGTATAATAATAGGCGTCTATAATTTGAATTTAAGTATGACAACTGTCAGAATTTGACGTTTTCAAAAGTTTAGCATTGTACACCAACATTGATACTTAAAAAACTTAAAAAACAGCCTACTCTAATGAGGAAAGTATTTGAAGGCACGGTATGGGTTGTAATTCTTTGCACTATGCTTTGGTCACTTGAGATTTCGAGTACCATGTCGTTTCTACGTATAATGTTGGGGTGGTTGCCCGACATTAATGGGGCTTTGGAACAGTATTAAAAAAATTCTTCGAGTTTTCTGCTGATTTATTTAAATTGTTTTTACGCGATGCGCATCGGTTCATTGATCGTGGATATATTTAGGAACATTTTCTCCTGGACGTTGCCTTCACAGTAAATAGTGTATTCACAAAAGTCTTGTTTTTTGCCTACTATAAAAAAAAAATGTTTCTCTTTTCTTTGTTAATAGTAAAACATTTAATTTTCGTTTTGTAATGACCGCTACATTCTTTTCCCCAAAGGTTTTCCTTTATATTGAAGACCTTTTTCCCTTTGTCTCAAATTGATGTTTTTTGTCCAGTTTCTTTTATCGGTTTTCTTCTTTTTGATCTTGATCGTTTCGTTTCTTTGATGCTTTCTTATTCTTTTCTTGATCTCACTTTAATTTTCTTCAGGTTTACTAGGAATGTAGTGTTCTCTTTCATCGAAGACATAATTTTTTCTGCTTCAAATTACAATACCATTTTGCTTCCAATCCATTGCATCCACATGAAATATACACTGTTTGAAATCCCTTTTTTCTTTATACATTTTAATTCAAAAAAAAATCGTTTTTCCTTCGTTAATTGGCATACAACATGTATTATTGTAAATAAAATAATACATTTATTTTATTTTTTATTTATTTCAGGCTCTTCGTTGAGCTGGTATTCATATTTATTTAAATTCCTATACGTTTTTAATTCTTGTGTGTTGTAATGTTTTTATGCAAGTTAATATATTTCATGTAGTTATACTTATGCAGTTGTTATATATAATAATCTGTTTTATTTTAATTCTTACATATGGCATTGTTACCTATGCAAAATTCATGCAAACCCTATATAATCATCATTTTAAATAATTACTCAGGATGCACTAGTAGTACACGTAATCTTAAATCATCTCCAATTTTCTCGGTTATCAGATCTCCTGAATTGCATGGATTTAATGGACTATATAGTGAACATTTGGCCATTGTTATCTGCTGTAATGACAATGACATCTAGACACATAAAAACTTAATACATTAAATAGGTTTACGTAACATACATAACTGATTATTACTGAGTATATGTGTACGAGGAATTAATGAGAATGATTGGTTTTCAAGAGTTTTATTGAATGTATCTACAAATTAATATTGTCCCCTTCAAAGTATGTCCTTGGGAATGCACACAGCGTCTTTAGTGAGTTTTCCATGCCTGGTAACAATTCTGGAAGTCTTCTTTCGTTAGGCTGCTTAGAACTTGTGTCGCGACTGTTTGGATGTTGGTTATTGTTCCGTAATGGGAACATTTCAATTATCGCTTAAGCGTTGGAACAAGAAAAAAATCACATGGTGCCATGTTTGGAATGTTAGGCGGATGTGGGAGTACTAGAATACTTTTCTCTGTCAAAAATTCTCCAACCGACAATGAGCTGTGATTGGGGGAATTGTCGTGATGCAGGATCCACGAGCTGGCAATGTCAGGCCGTACACGCAGAACTCTTTGCCGAAAACGTTCAAGGACGTTGCGATAAAGAGTTTGATTCACTGTCTGACCCGGCGGTACGAATTCTTTGTGGACAATTCCACGCGAATCAAAATAGATGATAAGCATCGACTTCATTCAGGATTTGCTCATGCGAGCTTTCTTCGGTCGCGGTGATGCAGGTGTGTGCCACTCAGCGCTTTGTCGCTTTGTTGTTTCTGGATGATATTCAAATACCCATGACTTAGCAGCTGTTATCACTCTGTGCATGAACTTGGGTTGGGTTGTTAAGCGATCCCGCAATTGTTGACTAATGGAGAAGCGATTTTCCTTTTGTTCATCAGATAAGTTCTTGGGCACCAGCTTTGCACAAATTTTCCGCATGCCTACTTCCTTTGTCACAATTCGATAAACAGTGGCCTGCGCCTGTTCTGGTTACGTTCTTAGACATTCCACTTACATGTAGTCGACTCCAGTCGGCTGCAGTCGTTGTCATATTTAGCGTAAACAATTCATTCTCATTACTTCTGAGACATACCTCGTATATAAATATACACACATACAGAGTCGCGATTTATTGAACTAATTCCAGTTAAGCCAGTTAACTCTATAGGGGTGTTCACTTAGAAGGAATAACTTTTATTTTAGACAGGTTAACAAAATTATTATAGGTCAATTAATCAAGCAAAGGATACACGTCATAAGCAACGTCATAACAGTGTTGATAAATTACATTACTTTGAGTAAGCTGTACTTTGAAACTAATTTGAGGTTAGGATTAGTTTGACATTTTAAAATATTAACAAACACCATTAATATGTTCTAAATTGTTAGGATTATATCTACAAAAAATACAAACGAATTCTAAATACATGTGAGTTCATTTATTTTATACCACATTCACAAAAGTAATATACATCAAATCTATATATTATTACACATTAAGAAACTCATTACATTGAAAAACAATATTAATCTGAAACGGTAGTTTTCTTTATCACTTATACTGTCTTCTGAATCCGAGTCATTTACACTAATTATAAAAGGTAATATATCTTGTCTTTGGAAACCTTCCTCCCTATCCTACCATTTTTCATTTTCACAAACGCATGGTTAACGCTATTTACCTAAATATCTGGGGTGTATATTTTATTCAGTGAAATTATATCTACAAAAAATACAAACGAATTCTAAATACATGTGAGTTCATTTATTTTATACCACATTCACAAAAGTAATATACATCAAATCTATATATTATTACACATTAAGAAACTCATTACATTGAAAAACAATATTAATCTGAAACGGTAGTTTTCTTTATCACTTATACTGTCTTCTGAATCCGAGTCATTTACACTAATTATAAAAGGTAATATATCTTGTCTTTGGAAACCTTCCTCCCTATCCTACCATTTTTCATTTTCACAAACGCATGGTTAACGCTATTTACCTAAATATCTGGGGTGTATATTTTATTCAGTGATGGTGACTTGTACCGATATTTCGGTAGATCTACCGAATATTGCCGACATTTCTACCGATCTAGTAAGAGTCATAGGGTTACCATCACTGATCCTATCTTTAATACACACAGTGATGGTAACCAGTGGCGTACATAAAAAATTTAGGCCCCCCCGCAAAATTTTTAGGGGGCCCTTCCAAAATACTTGTTTCGAGATAGTAGCATAGAATGTGAATATCGGAGTAATTATAATAAATTTATTTTATAATAAAAAAATCTAAATTATATTTAATTATTTATTTTATAATAATACATTTGGAAACACAAAAAATGCTAATTAGAAGACAAAATGCCGAAACGTCTTTTTTTTCAATAGTAGGAAATTTTCAACTAACTCTTCCAAATCAACGGGCCTACTTTGTTCATGTTCAATACTTATAACAGCCAAGGCACTTAACCGAACTTGTTTAATGGTGCTGCGTAAATAGGTTTTAATTAATTTTAATTTCGAAAACGATCTTTCTGCTGTTGCTGATGTTACCGGTAGTGTTAAATATAACTGAAATAGTGTACATAGATCTGGAGGACTAGTTGCTAAACATGCATTTTCCACTATTAATAAATTGGCTAAGTCCTTAATAGAAGATTTTTGTTCAATTTCATTAAACAAAACAGTCTTAAGATTAATTAATTGAATCGGCAAATCTTCTGAAAAATCAATTCCATATTTGCTCAGAATATGTCTTCCGTATTCCACTATTTCTTCATTCGTTAACTTAACAAATTTTGAGGGATTAAGAAACGAGAAAAGGTTTACAACTTCATTTATGGAGTAAAATCTTCTAGATAATTGGTTGATAATAATATCAAGTGACGCATTAAAAACATCTACTTGAAATTTTTTTATCGGGTTAGGCATTACACAGTCGTTTTCACATTCATCAAAAAACTTTTTAATTCTCTTCTGGCGTTTATATTTTATCATAGGCTGAATATTCCAAGATTCTGCTAGATTTTTAGCTTCTTCTTCTAATTTATCAAAACTTTGTCGCAGTTCTGTCAAGTTTTCTTGACCATTATTGAGCAATTTGCACGTCTCTTCTAAATCACATGAAGGGCTCTGAAGTTGCTTTGAAATGAAATTAACAGTTTCGAGGATTTTACTCTGGAAAACTAGCAATAGAATAAACTCATAATTATCCATTTTATTCTGCAGAGACTTTGCTTCATTTCTGTCATTTTGCTTTTTGCACACCAGGATAAAATTTGACAAACATTGCATTACAGACTGATAATTATATTTTATTGACAGTAAGCATTCAAATCTAGAAGACCATCTTGTTACGCACAGCTTTTTCAGTGTGTACTTAATTTTACTTCCATGTGGTGCAGCTTGATGAAGGACATGCCAGCGTGGCAAGCTTTCACTAAAAAACACATAAATGCTTTGCAAAAGATCATAAAAACTCTGTAGTTTAATGATGTTTTTGACAGAATCGTTTAAGACTAGGTTCAAATTATGAGCTGAACAATGAATATAATCAGCTGTAGGAACTCGATTCTTAATTCTGGCTTGTAAACCATTATATTTTCCAGACATATTAGCAGCCCCGTCGTATCCTTGCCCTCGACAATTTTCTATTTTAATTTGAAAATCTTCTAAAGTAGTTAGAACAACAGCTTCTAAACTCTGTGAATCTTGTTCGGTTAGCTCTATAAATCCAATAAATGATTCCTTTATTTCTAGAGTGTTTTGTTTATTTGAATTTTTCTTCATACTTGTATACCTTATAACGAGACTTAGTTGGTCCTTCTTGGATATGTCTTGTGTTGTATCAATTATAAGGGAAAAGAAAGGAGCTTTATTAATATTTTTCGTTAATTTTTTTAAAACGGTTTTAGCCAAATGTACAATTATTTCATTTTGAATATCGGGGCTTAAGTATTTGTTTCGAATATTAGTGCTTGACAAATGAGCTTTTAGAACAGGGTCATAACGTGCTATCAAGTCAATAATATTTAAAAAGTTACCACTAGTTGCTCCAATTTCTTTAACATTTTCTCGATGTCCTCGTAATGGCATATTGCAAATTGATAATGTTCTTATCACATCACATATTCTTATTAAAACTTCTATAATTTTTTCATGACCACTTATTTGACTATCAATGGTTTTGTTTTTTTCCCAAGTACTATAAACTATGCATGCTTGCAAATGAGCATCACTTCCCTCGTGGATTTTAATTTTTTTACCTAAACCCTTCCAGTCATTAATTGTGCCCTTACACCAATTTACTGATGCTTCATTACTAGAGAACATCCAACACGGTTGACAGTAAACACTATTCAACTTTTGGGAATAACAACCAAAAGCGATCGATTTTTTGACCAGTTTTAGTTTTAATGGTATAATAATCACTACTGAACGCTCTATTATCGTCTTTATTCCTTGGAAACGGTCCCATAGGCTTATTTGGCCCTGCAGTAATAATTTTTCTTTTTAAGTCGTCGGAAAGTGATTCCGAAAATAAGGCTCTGTCGGTGTTAAAATATGTTGAATCCTCCTGATTGCAATCGATTTCATTTTTTTCCAGAACTATATCTAATTTTTGTTCGATTATAACATTTTCGTATGGTTCAACATTTTCATCTGATGCAGATGTAGTAGCTGTTGAAGAAGCACTTTCAAAAAAACTGCTAATCTTCGGTAATTTACGCAATTTTACAACATTTTCTTGTTTCAATTTTCGTTTTTGTGCACCACTCATATATTTTCTTTCGCTCATCTTATTTTGAATACTTCGAACTATACACTTTGGTACACGTTAATTTACTTAGTTAAATTTTGATAAAATTAAATTAGTAGGTATACGTACATATGCTAATCACTAATTCGTCACAAAAGTTAATGCACTAATAATGGGTTTTAACCCTTAATTAGTCGCGTGGGATCATGGTGACCCCACAGCGCATGATCGCCACTGTAACTTTGAACTCATGAAGTGTATAACCGTATCCCCTGCTCTACCTTCCTAAATAGACATCTACTCAAAGTTCCTATGATCAGTATTGTTCTGAGTGTCAAAGAATGTTGTCTGTCGCATAATATAAACCTTTTTGAGACCACGCGACTAACTGTGTAACAATTGTTGTGAGACTTTCTACCATCAGATGCAGTAAAGCAATGAACCCATCAAAAATTCAAATAGCAATATTACCACAGACAACTGGTATACCAGTATCCCTCTAGTAAGGTCATTGCTTAGTGATTATAAATTGACAATGGTTGGCACGCTTAGAAAAAATAAAAAATAAATTCCCAAAGAATTTTTGCCGCAGAAAGGTAAATCAGTTAGGACTAGCATTTTTGGTTTCACAGAGGAAATGAAAATTATCTCACACGTGCCTAAAACATCAAAAAGTGTTATCTTGGTTTCAAGCATGCGCTATGAGGACAAATAGTCGAATCCACAGGAGATCTTCAGAAGTCAGAATTGATAACGTTTTATAATTGCACAAAAGCTGGTGTTGATGTTTGCGACCAGCTCTCTGCTACTTATAACGTCGGAAGACGAACCAAAAGATGGACACTAGCTGTCTTCTTTACTTTTTTAAACGTTGCTGCAATTAATTCTTACGTTATATATAAAGGAAATGCAAACAGTACCGTCAACATGCAAAGAAGAATATTTTTAAAATCATTGTCACTGGAATTAGTGAAAAGTCACCAAGTATCTCGCAGTTCTTCTAATTTTATTCCAAAAATTTTTGTCAACATCTATCCGCCTACAGCAAAATATATCTGACAATATATTATTTCAACCCAATGTACCTTGGCCTTCCCAAGGGAGATGTGGAACAAAAATGCCCAAGGAAAAACGATAACATACTCTCTATTAGATGCAGTGACTGCAACAATTTTATTTGCAAAGCATTCACAAAAAAGATTTTTTGTACCGATAGTGTTGATAGCGATTAGAGTATTTTTAAGAATATTTCTAAGTTGTTTTTAGTAAAATGTTTAAGTTTCGATCTGCAATGTATGATTTTCTTAAAATAAAGTTTATTCATTAGTGAATTTAAAAAAGAAAACATCATTCTGGACATTGAATCATAATGACCCCACGTGACCAGATACGTAATTTTTTTTGACGCGACTAACTAAGGGTTAAGGAGAGAATCATTTCTTTATCTTGCTTTCCTAATGGTTTAGGCATAATTTAGTTGTAAAAACAACGTATCTTTGTATATAATTTCGCTGTGTAAACATAGTGAAAATGAAAGTAGTAAAAACTTATGAAAATGAAGTGGTTTTAAGATGTAAACAACTATGACAGTTGACAGAATACAATGTTAAATCTTGTATGTCACAAGCAAGTGTCGCAACCAATGTTGCAACGGCGTACAGTTCTGGTAACATAATATGTTCACTGGAGCGAGAGTATTGCTAGGATTTGTAGGTATTATTGTAATTTAATGTTACTTCCCCGAAGTAACTGTTTATGACGCGTATCGTCTGTTTGGATAATTGACTTATATGTAATGTATTTTTCTTCTTTTGTTCTAGTATTGGCTTTGAAAAACTTGGAAAATATCCAGGCGATCTTTGCAAAGGAAATAAGATGGCAGTTGCTACGCGAGTGTTAAGAAAATGATCCACAAAGTCGCATTGAATATGCTTGGCGTTTTGAAGAATAGTTCCGACGGCAAAATGAGCTTATTTACAACCTCATAATGAGTGATGAGGCCCGTTTCCTCCTAAATGATATGGGACATCGAAAATCCAAGCGTAATTGTTAAACATCAAATACGCCTGGTTAGTTGCACAATGCCTGGTTAGTTGCAGAATGGATCATTGGACCATGCTTTTTTCGAAAACGATGGAAGATGATATGGTTAATATGGATGACCATCAATACCATACGTCTGAGGTGGAGAACAATCTAAAGTTGTGGCTCTAACAAGATGGAGCAACAACTCACACGGCCCGTCAAGGCGATTGAATAATATCCCGATGTTTTGTTAATCTAATCACGTTCTGATCCATGGGTCGAATCAAAGATGTCACATTAGGTGGCATATACATTGCTACAATAAGACCACCTTCCGACATGGGTGACTTGGAGCGTTATCTAACAGAAGAAGAGCTTTTTCTGAAAGTCCTTGACTTCGAAGAAATATTCTAACTTGAGGAACGAACATATCATGCAGTCATCCATGCAGACTTTAAGTTTCTTTAGTGCACAGGAAGTCGAAAATTGTTGAAACTTCGTGGGTTTTTTGCTTTTCCTATAACCAGTGCTGTCAGTTTCATGCTAAAAATGTTTCTCGGTCTTTAGCAGTTTTTTCTGTACTGGATACAAAAGTTTTACCTCTGCATTGTACAATTGGTTGTCATCTAAACTAGGCTCGTTAATTTTAGTGGATAAGGGGTATTCCATCGTCACGGGTGGGACAATTGTACGATAAATTCCACCTACAATTGATAGTTTACAAACAGGAGATAATGCTCACTTTATTTTATTAGGAAGTAAAACTGAGACCATATGTTTGGCACGGGTGGGACAAAAAATGGACATTCACTTGCGTTAAGGAAGTGTTTTACAAGAACTCTGCGAGTTTATTCAGCGTTTTCATTTAAATCTGATGTTGTCATATTTTTATAATACTTAACTACAATTTCGAAATCAATCACATGAAAATAAGTAATGATTTCTTTTGAAAAATGTAAACTTTTTAATGCCACGGGTGTCAGTGTCGGAATATATCTGCGCTATGTTTGGCTTAAACACTCTACACTTCGTTGGTTCTGATTTAATAGTAAGGCCAAGTATTAGCTCTTCTTGGTTATATCCCTTAAAGAAATGGCGTGTTTGTACTTTGTTAATGGCAAGTGCATAGTTCCACCTGTTGTCAAGCATTACTCCATTAGCATCAACTTCATCTTCTGAGAGATGCATAATATCAATATTCTTAACAACATTTCTAGCAGTTAACACGAAATCTCTAGCATTATTGCTTCACTTGGCTCCACACTGCCCTTTTAACTACAACTTACACTTAAACTGTAGTTAAAGTGTAAATTTCCCTTGCGCCGTAGCCAAAACTCGGACTAAATTACTATAAACGAGGTTTACATTAAACGGTCAATTTTGGCGGTTTAATTTTTATTTCTAACCTAATTTTGTTGTATTATTGTGACCAGTTGTGACTTTTGCTTGAATTTTGACATTTTTGTGGCTTGAAATTTGTAATTCTGTACACAAAAAAACATTAAGAGTTAAATTTTTTCTTTGCATTTGCTTCGAAAAATATTGAAGCACTGCTTTCTGGCTGCATAAACAATAGTGCTATCTTTGTATTCAAATACTACATTGCCTGTGGTTTGATTTTGTGAAGATTTGTTAAGGTATATTCCATCTCCATCTAATCTACCATTGTCTAATCCAAATACTGATTTGGTGTTCATAATGGTTAGCAGCACATCATAGAATCGTCGCAAACAATCCGCCGCAAATATTTGCGATCAACATTTTTTCATCACTTGAAAAATTAGATGACCTACTCCTTTTTTTTTGTTCGTTATGGACTTGATCCATTTTGTTTCAAGCCCAAAATAGAGGGAATATGAAGGATGAAGGATATCACAAATCGGGCGGGTGACGGATTATTCAGAAAAATAAAACAAGAATAACCTTAAAAAAACATATTTACATCGCATGTGAAGTTAGTTGCGAATTTTTTTAGGGCGTTGCCAAATGTTACTTTCCTTTAATCTTGGTTTACTTAACTGACGAAAATTACTATACGGTGCAAATCAATCGAAACTTAATCCTGGCGTAAATTTGAACAGGGATTAGTTACACGCCGTTTAAATTATAAACGGCACAAATGGCCCTAAGACAAGCAAAAACTGTGTGCTTATCATGACGTAGAACGTCACTTACGATGTAAAATGAACATGTTTTATATCTAGCCAACCAAGCATAAGCTGTGAATACCGTAATTAGCTTGTGGCTCCAATGGGCAGACTGGATTTCGTCTTGCATGACTACCGTGGAGTTTTCGGCAAAATCAATTGCACTCTCTTAACATACACGTGTCTCTTGAATCGATGAAGTTGCCCACTTAAATCTTCAATTGCTTCTTCAATGGGCCCTTCTACTGTAACCACGTTAGGACGTCCTTCGATTTCAATCCATTTTTTCCACCTAGAAGGTTGGTACAAGTCAGCATTATCAAAGAGAAAATGCATATCATTTGTTAGAATTTCCAAGCATGCATTGTTCACTTTTTACATCACAACAACTTTTCTCCAGCAGTTCACCACTAGTTGCAGGCAAGTCTTGGCTACACTTTCAATCAGGTAACTGAAATTGGCGTGGTACTTGCACACGCAGACATTACGAGGCGAATCACTAGTCAATATGATATACTGGGGGCGGAGCTGATAAAACTTGGCGATTTTTATGGTAATTTCGGGATGATCATTTGTGAAGAGATAATAAGCTTCCCTAACAGTCATATTCATGTAACGCTTCTGATATAAAATCTTTTTTCCTGTTTTCGTGTCTTTAACAGACTTAACATCTTTAATGCCCGGGCCTTGACGACTGATGTCATCACGCTGATAAAAGGTCATCACCACTTCTTTATCTTTCTCACATAGAGCATGCTTAACTTAACAACTGTTTTCTTACTGGACTCTTTGATTAAGCGTGCAACATCACCAATATTGTTTAAAAAGATTTTGCGTGCTGATTTCTTGCCTGGACTAGAGGGAAGTGTTCTCTCTACCCCTGCGTACTGCTTTTCCCAAGCTCTGTACACAGGAATACGACCCCAGAGATGAGGATGACTGATCATGTTCATGCGATGTACTTTGCATAAGAAGCTTTTTTCTTTCTCTGTATTGTCTTTTTCTTTCAGTTTCTTTACGCCTCCTCTCATTTAATAGTTTCTGAATTTCGTCATTCGCTCTGCAGACGTCGTTTTACCCACTGTCTTTAAAATTCAAAGATGCTTGGCATTATATATAATTTGATATTCAAGCGTTAGTAACTAGTATAAGCGAATTAACTATAACTAACAGTATGTAATAAGGAAATAGTCTGACTCGCTTGATTTTTGTGCAATTCAATCTTGCACGGAGAACCGAAATATCACAATGCGCATATATACAAAAAATACCACTCAAACCTCTAATAATAACGTGTTTTGAAGAGAATCGGTCTGTTTGTCTAATTGTATAGTCTGTCTATATGTGATAGTATCGAAAATGCTTGTATTTCAAGACCAATTGTACCATCGATTACATGTCTCACCCGTGACAGTCACGGGTGAGACATTTAATAACCCAGTACTAATTCTGTAGAAAAGAAAAAAGCACATCAAACATGTATTTACTATGATATTCTTGGTATTCTATCAGTACTCGACATGTTTCAAACATAACCTCAAAGTCCGTAATTAAGAAATAAAACTTTTACTTATTTTTGTAATGGGTGGTGGGACAAGTGAAACTCTATGTATTATTACGAGGCATGTTTTTTAAGTAAGTACCGTTTTGAAATTAAAAAAAGACGTGCAAAGATATATCAATAATTTTATTTTTACATGAAAGCCTGTACCTTAATCTACTTTTCAACGTAATTTGCTTCAATATTGAGGCACTTGTCAGAACGTTGTACCAGTTTATGAATACCCTCCTCATAGAAGTCTGCCGCCTGACTTGTTAACCACTGCATCACAACTGTTTTGACTTCGTCATCATCTTGAAGACGCTGACCGCCCAGGTGTCTCTTCAAGTGCAGGAACAGGTAGTAGTCACTGGGCGCCAGGTCAGGGCTGTACGGAGGATGATCTAGAGTTTCTCATTTAAAAGATGTGATGAGATCTTTGGTCTGATTAGCCACATGCGGACCGGCATTGTCATGCAGCAAAACGATGCCCTTGCTCAACTTGCCTCGTCTTTTGTTCTGGATTGAACGGCGCAGATTTTTCAAGGTCTCAGAATAAGCTGCTGCATTGATTGTCTCATTACGAGGCAGAAATTCTACAAGCAATACTCCTTTTCTGTCCCAAAAAACTGTGCACATGATTTTCCTGGCAGAAATTGTTTGCTTAAACTTCACTTTTCCGGGTGAATTTGAATGCCGCCATTCCTGGTGTGGCGTAGGCCACCCATGTTTCATCGCCCGTAACAATTTGGCTTAAGAAATCATCACCGTCGTTGCGGTACCGCTCAAGGAAAGTCAATGCACTGCCTAACCGTTTGGTTTTGTGCACATCCGTCAACATTTTCGGTACCCAACGTGAGCACAATTTTCGGTAATTCAAGCGCTCGCTCACAATGCCATACAAAACACTACGCGAAACATTAGGAAAGCCATCACACAAAGAGGACATCGTAAAGCGTCTGTTTTCTCTCACCTTATTGTCCACTTCTTGCACCAAACTTTCATTAACGACCGAAGGACGCCCAATCCGTTGTTCATCATGCACATTTGTGCGGCCATCTTTAAATGCTCTCACCCACTTTCTTACCATTCCCTCACTCATTATGTTTTGTCCGTAAACTGCACAAATTTCACGATGAATATCGAGACCTTTTAGGTCTTTAGCATTAAGAAATCTTATAACAGCCCGTACTTCACAGTCGGCGGGACTCACGATTATCGGTGGCATCTTAAACACTCAGTAAACAACGTAAACAAGGTAGAATCAGACTGTAATGGCGTCAGTGCGTAGGCAAGAGATGTAGGTCCCCAGTGCACATACGCAGAACGCCGACCGCAGCGCTGCGGTCGCGGTGTGGAAAAACGGTACTTACTTAAAAAACATGCCTCGTATATAGTCAAAAATACTCAAAATACTTACCGTTCTTGAAGCTGAACTACACTTGTTTAAAAGCAGACAGGTCGTAGTATTTATTTCTCTCATCAAACATTTTAAATGTTAAACACAAACCATTTTGCAATATTACCAACATTACCAACTGAAGTCACGTTCTTATATATATTTCGACCGGTTGAGTTTCAATGTAGCAAACATGCGGAAGGAAAAATTATTTCCGCTCCTTTTTAAGAATTATGTTTAATATACTCTTTCGACTTGTAACTTATGTAGCAGTGACGAGTGTTAATAAAACTTTTTATTTTTACCTCGAGGCTCACGTTGTCATGGAATTCCCCATAAAAGGAGAAACAAGTTCCGGTTGTGAAGATAACTTTTCACCACTTATTGATAAAAATCGTATTTCAAACCGTTTCTTAAATTTTTACATCCATCCCGAATTAGCAGTGAATGCATGTTGATTTTCTTGGAATTTTTGATGAAAATATTTGGCTTTCTCTTTTAATATAATACCACTTACTGGTGCATGTCTTTCTCGTTGCTGTAGAAATCATTTATACGCTTTTTCCATCTTTGGAAATTCGGAAGTCCTAAGCGATTTTCTTTTTCCTGGTTCAGAAAATGTTTGAGCAACTGCCGACTTAATTTTTTTTTAAAATGACATTTGTAAATTTTTGTTCTGATCTTGCCTACTAAGTTTTTTGTTAAATTATGTATGTTCAAGTTTGAAGAGTAAAATTAGTCAAAAAAAAACTGCTTGTGGTTGTCCAAACAGTATGCATTCTATAGTCGTATTGGTGATTTATTACTAAAAGAAAAATTAGCACCAAATTTGCATAGCATCATAAGCTAACAGGGGGTATAATTTTTACCATGCAATTCCCTATGGCAACAGTTAAAAAACGCACTGCATATATAATCATAAACCCAGTGTACCAGAAGGTGTAGGTATTTTGTATTGTCTAGTGTTTTTTTCCATAAATAAACAGCTCACTGTTTTTTGTCCTTTGACAGTTCCAGCGCTTTTTTCCACGTTATGCCATTCTTTTCCAGTATTGCTGCAATCTCTTTTGTTGAATCCTCCTGGTTTGAAGGATTGTTGTTTGCCACTTTCGCCACCTGTGTTGGTTTGTAAAACCATACTCTACTAACCTTTACTATTTAAAATAAAAGTCGTATATGTATGCAATCACTTTAATATAACACCTTTATTAAAACTTGAAGTTTAACACAAATAGTATAAAAATAATGTAAATGCTAAGAACTTACTTGCTATTATATCGCTTATATATTTTTGGAAAGATCACAAATTCGATTTGAAGGTAGTGCTTTCGCCCTGAACTATGTGACAGAACTGAACTTTCGTATTCTTGCCATCTTAAAAGGATGCTTTAATTACAAAATCGTCCCCACTCTTCACGACAAGAATACTGGCCCTTACTGGCACGGTCCTCTGGGATCTTACCAGTGCCTTTGCAACCATTATTCCTCGACCCACTTCTTCATCATCAACCTTTGGTGGCTCCATCATCGTAACCTTCCCTTCAGTCAGGTCCCCTTCCATGCAAGCTTCCAGGATCATCTCGGTCCGTTCACCCAGGACAGCGTCCTCTGCTAGCACAATACGTATGGAATGGTTATTCATAGAACGCAGGACGAGTTCTTCATTGCCTATCTTTAAGACACCCAATTTCAGGTCCAACTGGAACCCATATAGCTTCATCACATTCATTCCCAAAATAACTTCTTCCTCTATGTCCGCAACCAGGACGCGGTGTTGGATTGATACTGGTCCATCTTAAAAGGATGGTTTAATTACAAAATCGTCCCCACTATTCACGACAAGAATACTGGCTATTATCAAAGAAATGGGATATGTAAATAGTCATTACGAGAGTTTCACAGATATTGATGAGTTTCTTAGAATTATAATCTGGCAATGAAGTTAATTAGGTAAAATATCTAAAATTTACAAACGCATTATCTAACGGTACCTCGTGATACCTAACAATAGGCAGCATCGATATTAAACAGTAGGATTAACGTTCAAAGGCTAAAATCTATTATGAAACGATATTAAAGGGGATATTTACAATATTATTCCTAGAATCCAGTGGCGGCTCGAGGCGTGAGCAACCACACAGATGTCTAGCATATCACCGACAACAAACGAACCAGTCCCGTCCACGCAACTGCACCGCCAAAACGCGCTCATCAGCCGCCACTGGTCAAAAGTAACATTAATGTTGTAAATAAAGTAATTTATCTCCCCGACAGTCTGAATCGTCATAAAGCATAATGAGATTAAGATAAGTGCACATTTGCATACAATCTTAACTTCAACATAAATTGAATATAACTAAATATACAGGGTGATGCGCCAACATGCCGCCCGCCTTGAAACTACAAGGTTTCAAAAAGTCCAAAAGAGTATGTATTCACAACGTGCATTATTCGTTGATTGGCAGTAGGCACAACTTAGCAACAGCTACATGATCTTAACATCTTAACTAGTAGTGTGACATTGCTTAACTAGATGTCACCAAACACCTTCCCCTTTAAAGGTTAAGCCTTTAAATTGGTTTTATACTACGTCCAAATCGTGACCTATTACTATTGTTACAACTAACATGAGACGTACTTGGATGGAGATTCAATTTGCTAGATGCTGGTGGTCTATCTTCGCTTACCAACTCATACATAGAATTAATACCACCGAAGACCTCATTCTCTTGTATGCCCTCAGGTACATTTATCATATCCTGTGAATGAACACCCTGTTCTTCCTGAGGAGGATACAGCTCAGGATCCAGTATGATATCGCTATACCCAGATCCCGTAAAAGATGGTTTCATCTGAGCCGAGTTCCGCCTGACTATTCTGTTATTATCGTCCTTCTGTATCCAATACGATCTCGGTTCCTCAGCTTTACCTAAAACTACAGCTTTATACCAATATTTGTCTTTAGAACTCTTTACAACTACTTTATCCCCTTTTTTATATTCTATCAACGTTTTACGACTGGTTTTATCGTAATGCTTTTTTATTTGAAGTTTTTGCTCACACAAACGCTTATATATGTGTTTTTGTATTGTCGGTTCTAATGTATTATGTGTCATTGGTAATTGTGTCCTAAGAATTCTACTCTGTAGAATTTGAGCTGGAGATGCGTTCAAGTTGATAATGGGAGTATTATTATATTCCAACAGTAAGTTTCTGAAATCGGTCTTAGCAGCTATACTCTTACGCAAAATTTGCTTGCCTATGCTAATGGTCTTTTCTGCTAAACCATTGCTTTGGTGATGGTATGGTGTACATGTTTGTATTATAATGTCTTTTTCTTTATAATAATCTTTGCATTTTGCAGATATAAATGGTAAATTATCAGCAATTAAATACTGTGGATAACCAAATCTTGTAAAAACGCTCTGCATAGCATCAATAACACTTTCAGACGTTTTACTAGGCAACAAACAAATCTCTATCCAGTGCGAGAAATGATCTACTAATACTAAATAAGATTCCGAACCAAATTCTAAAATATCTGCACCTATTTTATTATATCTAAGCTTTGGTGCAGAGTGAGGTAACAGTGGCTCTCTAAAATTACTAGGCAAATACTTCTCACAAATTCTGTACTGTTTATGATAGGCCACTAGATCTGCTGTTAAGTTTGGCCAAAAAAGCAATTGACGTGCTTTATGCAAAGTTTTATTAATTCCTATATGACCTTTATGTAATAATTTCATAACAAAGGGTCTAAGACTGTGTGGTACTACAGTTTTATCTTTCAAAAAAATAAATCCAGCTTCAACATATAACTCATTCTTTAAATTGAAATAGGGTGCACACTTTATTGGAATATTATTTTGTTGCGGCCACCCATTATAATAATAATCAGAGACTTTTTTCAAGACTTCATCGTTCGAAG
Organism: Amphimallon solstitiale; assembly: GCA_963170755.1. Lineage (NCBI taxonomy): Eukaryota > Metazoa > Arthropoda > Insecta > Coleoptera > Scarabaeidae > Amphimallon > Amphimallon solstitiale. The sequence continues at coordinate 162,559,405 of OY720677.1, forward strand.
TTTCCCTCCTGAATTCAGATTTTCTTATATCACTCATTGGTAAATGTTTAGAAACAGTGTATACCATATCAAACATGTCAGTCTTTAAACTAGCTCTAGAAAGCATGTCAGCAAAGTGAATGTCTTTGCCAGGTACATAGTAAACATTAAGGTTGTATTTCAATAATTTTAACCGTAAACGTTGCAGTCTTACTGATCCAATCTTACAGATAGGTTTGGACATAATTGAAATTACTGGTTTGTGATCAGTCTGCACGTCCACATTAGAACGGTAAATGAAATCATGGAACTTCTGGGTGCTATAGTATATTGCCAGCATCTCCTTTTCTGTCTGGCTATAATTTATTTCATGATCATTCATCGTCCGAGACGAGCAGGCTACCAACTTCAACGTATCATCGTGTTTCTGAAACATACAACTACCTAGCCCATTTTTTGATGCGTCACATTGAATAGTTATTTTTTTAGTTGGGTCAAATGGCATTAGCGCAGGCGCTTTACTAATTGTTTCTTTTATATTTTCAAATGTCTTTTGATGCTTAGGAAGCCACTGCCATTCTATATTAGACTTTAATAATTCACACAAAGGGCTCATAAACTCAGCCATATTTGGGACATAACGTCTAACATAATTCAAAGATCCTATTACCCTCTGCAATTCTACTTTATTTTTAGGACTTTCTAGTCTGCTGAGTGCTTCCACTCGATCTGGATCCACCTGCATACCCTTTTCTGAAAAAATTTGCCCCATAAATTTTACTTGTTTTTGACAAAACTTAAATTTTTCTTTATTAAATCTAGCATTTACTAACCTAGCACGTTCTATAACTTGTGTCAACGCTATATCATGTTCTTGTTTTGACGCTCCGGCAATTATCATATCGTCATGACAAATTACAACATTATCAATATTACCAAAATTCTTTTCGACCTCTTCTTCGAAGAGATATTGTGAGCCTGATAATCCATATGGTAATACTATATACCTATATATTCCAAATGGTGTACCAAAACAACATTTCCAAGATGAACATTCATCTAGTTTTAAATGGTGGTACCCTTCAGATAAGTCAAATACTGAGAATACACTTTTACCACGTAATTTAGAGCAAACTTCCTCAATATTTAAATTTACTCGTGGTTTCCTTATAACATATTCGTTTAGATCAGATGGATCTAAACATAATCGGATTTTACCATTAGATTTTTCTACTAGAACAATTCTATTAATACTTGCACGAGCATCTATTTCATTTACTTTAACAATAGCTTTTCTATTAATCAATCTTTCTAGTTCATCTTTAAATGCACTACGTATAGTAAGAGGTACTCTAGTTGGTGCATGGCAGACTGGCTCAAATTTTTTAGATGTAGTAATTCGACATCTACCTGGAAAAACACCTGAACCAGAAAAAATATCCATATTTTGTTGTACAAATGTTTCTTTGTCACTGTTTGATTCACATTTATCAACAGTGTACATTCTTTTAATTAAATTTAAATGTATACATGCCTGACCACCTAAAAGAACCTGACTTGCCTTTTCTACAATAACAAAATCTTCATATACCTACATGTGCTTTCTTAAACTTACAATATAAATTTACAATTCCTATAGGTTTGATTACTGAACCCTCAAAAGCCTTTAACATACAATTTGCTGGCCTGACTCTAAATTGCTTATTAACTTGTTTGAATAAGTCTAGTAGAATTATATTTACATCAGCTCCAGTATCTAGTTTTGTTTTAACTTTCTTACCTTCAATTTCAATGACCTCCACCCAGGTACCCTCATTATGATTACAATCTAATTTACATTTGCAAATATTTTTAGTCGATTTAACATTTCCTATAAAAATTTCACTAGTATCGTCACTATCTTGTTCCTGATTAATCTCTTTAACATATTTTACCTTACAAAATTTCGCAAAATGATTTAAAATACCACATTTTTTACACTTTTTACCATAAGCAGGACACTCACGAGGACCATGCCTTGTTTGGCACCTTTTACATTGAAATTTGTTGTCCTCATTATCACTTTTATAATTTGTTTTCCTACCTGCTTGTATCTGTGAGCTAGATACAAATTTACCTCGATGTTTTTTTCTTTTCCTTGATGCTGTTTACGTTATATTCATTCCCTCCATCTCGTTGGATTTGTTGATTTTGGGTCTTGCTTTGTTCAGTGGTCCTACAATTTTGAATCGCCTTTTCTAGTGTGAGTTTGTCAACCCTAAGTAATGCTTCCCTCGTAATTGGATCTCGTATCCCCATAATAATCTTATCTCTGAGAGCTTTGTCTTCTGTTGATTCATTCGGGTCAACTTCATTGTAATTGCATGACTTGACTAAATGTTTGCAGTCTGTCAGAAAATATTTGAATGATTCACCCTCTTTCTGGACCCTTTTTAAAAAATTATACCTTTCAAAACTTTCATTTATTCTTGGATTAACATATTCAGCAATTAATTTCATAACATATTCATAATTGTTAGTTTCTTCTTCAGGAACTTTGAATGTTGACATAATTCTAGCTGATTCAGTGCCAATAATATTTCTCAAGATCGATAATTTAACTTTATCTGCAGCTTCGTGATGACCAGTTACTGTTAAGTAATCCTCAAACGTGGTTTTCCAAAATTTCCATTCTGTAGCGGAATTTTGCCCTTGCAGCAAACTTGCCATTGTCCTTAACCTACCTAACATTTATATTTTTACAGAAAATTTTGTGTTTTTCTTCCTCTTTTTAAACTTTTCGCAGCGCCATGTTTCAAACTCGGTGAGGGTGATATTTATGGGTAATTACTATTAATTACACTCGGAGGTTTATTAATATTTATTCACTAGATACAATTCATTATTACATTAACATCTTCACATGATCTTAACATCTTAACTAGTAGTGTGACATTGCTTAACTAGATGTCACCAAACAGACATAGGGGCAATAGGGGTTAGTGGTCCGGAATTTAATATGACCTCAATCTGTAGTAAAAGCGTGTACATTTCCTCGAAATTTAATGTTGTTTAAGCCGCCAACGTGAGGCGATCGTGGAGGTATAAAATGCCACTTGATGTTTTCTTGCGCTAAATGATTATTTATTTTCTCTTGCTCTGCTTGACAGATAAACTGCTTCATTAAGCGCTTAAGCTCCTTGTTGGCTCCTGTAAATTGCGTCCCATTATCCGAATATATGTGGGAGATTGATCCTCTTCTTCAAATTGCATATCGTCACCCTAATTAGCAAACCTCGTAACTCCCAAATGACAAAATTTGTGTAGGAAACAAATAAATTTATCTATCTTTACAGTTTCTTCAACAAGGACAGTCTCTATTCATATGTATAACTGTAAATAGCTACTTTATCGGTTATATCAATATTTTAATACTTTGGTGTTACAATGGAGTTACGAGGTGAAAAAAAATAAAACAAATAGTTTGGTTGATGATCAGTGTTTACTTATTTCAAATTAAACAGAAAGGTACTTGAAGAAAATATACAAAAAGTATATATTACTTAGAACTAGCATTAATTCACCTAAAATTAAACATGTAACTAAGCACTCGACAACAAACTGCACTACGAGTAAACTCAAAATGAATTACGTAAAGCATATTATGAAAAACAAAATTTTAAAGATGCTGTAAGTTATCATAGAATGCGTGGTAATCAGACAGCATAGTAGTTATTCTTTAACATTTCTTTAATTTCTAACTTGACTTGTTCTCTGTATTTATTGGGGACAGGGTAATTTTTTACTTTAAAAGGTTGCGTTTCATCAACCTTGAGCTTGTGCTCATAGCCTTTGGCTAAACCAGGTTTATTATCAAATAACTTCTTATATTTACCTATAAGATTACTAACATGTTAATAGTTAAATGTCTTTATTAAATTATGTATAGGGAGTATAACAGTAAGTACCCTTCATTTAGTCTATAGTATCAAAATATGCCAAAATATACAAGGTGTTCCACTTAAATTTTCAGTTAAACATTTTATATATCGTATAAATACAGACAACAAGATTTTATATGGACTTACCCAGTAAGCAAAATAAGTGAAACCAGTGGAATAATTAATCAGGCGGAGCGTCGGAAGAAATAAAAATGAGGTGTGGCCACCACACGACTTTCTTATACGTATGAAAGTGTTACTTCCGGTCCGAATTTTGAAATTTCATTTATACAAAAAATATTCCAAATCCAACTCTAAATACTTTTGTACTCTTCATAAATATATATAGAATGCATAATTTACGACATATTTGCAAAAAATCGTTACTTACGTCTATTTACGTCTAAAAAGCATGACTAGCAAAATATTTGCAAAAAACTAATTTTCTATGTTTTGTCGTTGTGTTGTCGTTGTCTTGTCGTTGTTTTGGTCGTTGTTTTCTCGTTGTCTTGCCGTTGTCTTGTCGAAAATTAAATTCGAAATACTTTTATACTCGTAACGTACCGTCACATGGGGATTTATGGGACATTTTTCTAGGTTTTTTTCAAATATCTTTAATAGCACACTATTTTAGTAATTTTTTTTTACTAGGTTAAAGAAGTATGTTTTTGGCATAGATTGACATAGTGAAACATGCAAAAAACGATTTTTTTAATTTTTTTTTTTATATTTTTCGAGTGCCCCAAATTACCCAGGGTTTGGGGAAATATGGGACATAAACGATTTTTAACAGAAAACAGTGTAATTTTGCCACATAACCCAAATTCAACGCTTAGAATACCTTTATGGGACATCCATAATTGAAAAAAAAAACAGTTTAAAAAATAAGCTATTTCATATACAAATTCCAATTCTTCATATAAAAGCGTTTATTCGAATGGTTGTAACAAAATAAATATAAAATTCTTCTTATAAACTATTAAATAACAAAAATTATCAATTCTATGTAACAATAACAAGAAAAATATCATAAAAAAACACTGATTTATATCATTTAACAGCGAAATCACAGTAGTTCACGTCATCGTCGAAGATATGTTTACCACGGCAGATGGCTGGATTTGTCAAAATGAATTCAATTTGTTCCCAATTGACTGTACAAATATCCCTGACATTGGGAAAAACAAACTGATTTTTTTTTTCTTTGAAGTTTCTCATGCAGTCTACTTTTAATTTCTGGTCAGTCTTATAATTCTCTAGCACTTGAGCAACATATTTTTTCTCAGTTTGTTTTTTGGTTCCTGCATTGTAAATAAACTTTATGAGTGCAAAGCTATTCTTAGCTATATTATCACAATTATTTTCAGGTGTGATGAATGTCGTACTTTGGCGTCTAGCAATAGGAACGGCGCGGCGTTAAAACTGGAAGAAGTCCCTTCATTTGGTGTTTCTTCCATTTCTTGGATTTCTCCTTCTTCCATTTCTTGGGTTTCTCCTTCTTCTATTTCTTGGATGTCTTCTTGTTGTGTATTAAAGTCAGAACATTTAACTGACTGTCCAGGTTCAACATTGATTTTCTTTTTTCGTTTGAGCGTGTGTTTCTCTTCTTTTCCAATTCGTGTTTCTATTATTTCAATAAATGATTGGGTTAACGCGTTATTATCGATGGGGCCGTCTGGTTTACCCAAAACCTTATTTCGCACTCTCTTCGGATCAACCGGAATGATTGAAGTTGCTGCAAAGCCAGATTTTATGTTAACCGATAAATTTGACCTCAACATCACTAATAACTCTTTGAGCAGGCTCGGAAAGGTGGCTTTTGGGACAGTGCCTCTGTGCTTCAATTTCCACTTCGTTAAAATCTTACGCCATGCTATTTTCATAGGTCTGAACACGGCGACATCTAAGGGTTGGCACAGGTGAGTGCTGTTTGGCGGCAACAACACAAACAAGATATTATTTGCCTCACACGTTTGTATAATACGAACTGACATGTGGCTACTTAAATTGTCACCAATAAGCACTTTCACGTCTTCTTTTCGCCTTAGAAAAGGCAGTGCTATTTTATCAAACCAGTCTTCGAAAAGGACAGAATCCAACCACTCACTAGTTGACCGATTGTATACTGTGCCTTCCGGTCCATTTAGAATCCATTCTGGGTACAAATTCACAGCCTTATAGACAACGTAGGGTGGTAACAGCACCCCATCACCACTCGCTGCGAACATTACTGAGGTAGAACTTTTTGAACTATCTAGTATACGCGAGGCGCGTTTACTGCCTCTCCTGACAAATACCCGTTCTTTACCGGGATCATCCGTCAAATTGGACTCATCGTAATTTATTATATTTTCTGGGGGAACCTCCTCAAGTGTTACTTGGAGATTATTGAAATATCTCTGCAGCACCTCAATTGATAAATCCGCGCGAGCCCGCTTTATGTTTTCAGAAAATCTGATTGAGAGCTCTTGATTTCTTGCTAAAAAATATTTTACCCACTCTGATCCCGGTAAATTGTTTGGAAATATTGTTTGACCACCTTTATTATTCAGATAATGTTGTGGACAAACACCTTTAAGTCGTTTTCGGTAAAAGGATATCCAAAATTCGCCGCCGTGGTCAAAGCATTTGTAATTTTAAGTTCTTCACCTGGGTTTAAAACTGGTGGTCTTCCTAGTTTGTCCCCATTCATGCCATGGTATTTTCTGAATATCGTGTTCCGTGGGACATTAAATTGCTCTGATGCTTGCCGCAGAGACATATCATTTACAGTAACAGCTTCCAGAGCTGCTTCCAGCTGGTCTTCTGAATACTGTCTACGCAGGGGTGCCCCCAGCTTTCTTTTATATTGGCGTGGCATCTGTCCCAAATTACCCAGAAAATTACATTATTTCATTAAATTAAACATTTTGTCAAACAGCAACAATATATGGCAAAACAAATTAATGCATTTTAAATGTAAGGTTATAAACAAATATTAGTTTCATTGAAGCACCATTCTAACTTTAACCGTTACGTCATACCAGAGGAGACTATTTGAGCAACAAAAATTTGTATAAAACTTACCTCAACTTTGTGATTTTTTTTCAAAAGATTCAGCTACTTTAGTAGCTGTTTGAGGTTAAACAGCACTTTCTTCGCGCTCTGTCAAACCTAGGGAAATTTTTTCAGTCAAAAATCTTGTTGGTTGCACTTATGGCGGTAAATACAAACTAAATTTGTCATTTTGTCCCATATTACCCCTGGTGTCCCATAAATCCCCATGTGACGGTACCTGTCTAAAAAGCATGACTAGCAAAATATTTGCAAAAAACTGATTTTCTATATATACATCTTTACATTACATATAGATTATAATATTACCTATCATCCTTCTTCTGCATACTTATATTTATAGTAAATATTGCATGGCTTCTGGAACTTTGGGCATTCATATTTGTAGAGCTTGTTGCTCTACCATGAGAGCCTTTAACAAGATATTCAAGTGCTTGTGTAGATGTAGTTACAGCTTGTTCTGTTAAGCCAGGAATAAATATAGCTTCGGCATCCTCTCTAATGTCAACTACACATTGTTCTCTAGAAACTACTGTGTCTATACAGCTCTATACTGTGGTATAACTTAATAGTAAACAGTTTAGACAATGTTTAGCGCCGCCTGCCAACTGCAGGCAGTACTAAAATGAATCAAACCGATGAACCGGGAAATTTAAATATTATATATTTCTATTCCATTTTGTATTTACCTTAATAGTTTTTATTCTTCACTTTAAATGTTGGGAAGTAAAATAGTAGATGTATTTTAAAGAAAAATAAACTACACTTATTGCTATAATAACTTAGTAATAAATTAGAAACATATCTTTTTAGTAACGCTTTATTTTTATATGAAAATTTATTTCTTTTTCAAAATATTAAGGAGAAAGCATTCTAAATTATTCTTACATTTGAACTTATTTATTCCTTAAATGGAAATCGTCGATCTTCTCTTATGACATTGAATAAATTAGGATCTCATGTAGCTTCCTACCACTCATGAAAACGAATTGATTTTGGATGTGGAAAACTTTTACAATATAGCTTTGGCATCCTCTCTAATGTCAACTACACATTGTTCTCTAGATTTATCTGACAGTAAATCATACAAAACTTCTTGATACAGTTCCATAAATGAAACCGTGACATCAAAATCATAGCTAAGAAGTAAAATTAGTTACAAATGAACTTATATCACAATATTAATTATTACCTAAAATTATCCTTGATATGACTAAATATATCTTGCAAAGCACGAGGGATGACACCTTTGCTTTTGTCGTCACTATATATTGTACCCATTGAGTATGTTTTGCCAGAGCTAGTTTGTCCATATGCCAAAATAGTCACATTATATCCTTTAAATAAGCTTTGAATCATATTCTGAACACATTTATTGTAAAATTCATCTTCGCCTATACTGGTATCGAAGACATGATTAAATGTAAAAGCCTTATCACTATTTTTTACTTTTACTTGGTTTAATTCTGTGTGGACTTCCAAAATGTTTTCAAAGCCTTTTGAAATTTCACTTTGTACAAGTGGTCGAATTCTTAATGCTACTTGGACGGATGTGTTATCTGTCATCTGTTGTTCAAAAAATATTTAAAATAATACTTAATGTATTTACTCTTGGCTTCATCACTGTTTATTAAATAATATTAGAAATAACTACTTACCTTCCTTTATATTTAAAAAATATTATAGTTTTCTAAATTAAATAACAAAGTTTGCACTTTATATATCATTCATGTAAATCAGTCAATAAACCACAGACCACAGACTATCTAGCTCCAGACCGGCAACTTAATTTAAAATTTTTTTTTAACTACACATTGTTCTCTAGAAACTACTGTGTCTATACAGCTCTATACTGTGGTATAACTTAATAGTAAAAAGTTTAGACAATGTTTAGCGCCGCCTGCCAACTGCAGGCAGTACTAAAATGAATCAAACCGATGAACCGGGAAATTTAAATATTATATATTTCTATTCCATTTTGTATTTACCTTAATAGTTTTTATTCTTCACTTTAAATGTTGGGAAGTAAAATAGTAGATGTATTTTAAAGAAAAATAAACTACACTTATTGCTATAATAACTTAGTAATAAATTAGAAACATATCTTTTTAGTAGCGCTTTATTTTTATATGAAAATTTATTTCTATTTCAAAATATTAAGGAGAAAGCATTCTAAATTATTCTTACATTTGAACTTATTTATTCCTTAAATGGAAATCGTCGATCTTCTCTTATGACATTGGATAAATTAGGATCTCATGTAGCTTCCTACCACTCATGAAAACGAATTGATTTTGGATGTGGAAAACTTTTACAATATAGCTTTGGCATCCTCTCTAATGTCAACTACACATTGTTCTCTAGATTTATCTGACAGTAAATCATACAAAACTTCTTGATACAGTTCCATAAATGAAACCGTGACATCAAAATCATAGCTAAGAAGTAAAATTAGTTACAAATGAACTTATATCACAATATTAATTATTACCTAAAATTATCCTTGATATGACTAAATATATCTTGCAAAGCACGAGGGATGACACCTTTGCTTTTGTCGTCACTATATACTGTACCCATTGAGTATGTTTTGCCAGAGCTAGTTTGTCCATATGCCAAAATAGTCACATTATATCCTTTAAATAAGCTTTGAATCATATTCTGAACACATTTATTGTAAAATTCATCTTGGCCTATACTGGTATCGAAGACATGATTAAATGTAAAAGCCTTATCACTATTTTTTACTTTTACTTGGTTTAATTCTGTGTGGACTTCCAAAATGTTTTTAAAGCCTTTTGAAATTTCACTTTGTACAAGTGGTGGAATTCTTAATGCTACTTGGACGGATGTGTTATCTGTCATCTGTTGTTCAAAAAATATTTAAAATAATACTTAAGGCTGGCGTTTAGTTTTCAGTTTGGTGGTCCTGAGGAAAATAAATGTGGGGGGTAAGATGAGGTGCCGTAATGTGGCGGGTTCATGTTGGCAAATAGTCGAACTTATTGTAGACAGCTACAGAAATGTAGATTCCCTTTACAGCAACAAATTTATATCTTGGGCTTTTAAATGAACTCGAACATAGACAGAAACAAAAAAACAAACACGCACAAAAAATTATTAAAGAAACACCATGAACACGTTTTTGTTTACATAGTATTTTAAATTTATGCGAGTATTTATTAGGAACCTGACCAACTAAAGCATAGGAGTAATATATACCTATATAGAAATAATGTCAACAGTTAAGCATCAATAAATACAAGCATTCATTTATAGCATTTTATAAAATTTCAATAAAATTTCAAATAACGCCTTATAAAATAAATAGGAATAAAACGATTCAAGTTTGGAAAAACACATTTTCTGAAGTAATATTAATAATAATAATAATAATATTTATTAGTTCATGTGACCATAAACATGGTATAGAACAAATAGAAACATTTCATGCCGGTCACCTTTCGGAATGGGATACGTCCTTATATCATTTAAACATTAAAAGACAGCATAAGAGTTGTAGATACATATAAAAAAACTAGAACTACAGTTTGATTACATGGAGGAGTCATTGAGGTACTCATCCTAAGAGTAGTAATCTTTTAAAGGCAGAAGTTTTTTAATATCATTTCTAAATTTTCTGTATGGCTACACTTTAAATTTGTTTGGTAATTTATTGTAGACTCTTATAGACACGTACATTGGACTTTTGTCACTGAAAGAGCATTTGGCCGTGGTATTTCTAATAATAAATTATTCCGTGTACTGTATGTATGAAAGCTGGTCAATTTAGTATACTTGTTTGCATTTTTCTTTGCATATAATAATAATTGAAATAAGTAATTGCAGGGCAATCATTACGTGCATCCGTATGAATGCATCTCTACAGCTTGTTCGTCGACTGACACCACTCATTATTAAAAAACTATTCTCATGACGTTTCTAATCCATGTGTCATCATTTTCACTAGCTGTTTGAAGTTTTCTTTCTCGCTTAATTTGAATGAATTTTGGATGGGTCATTGTAACAAGAATGTTGGACAATGCCATCAACCTTCTATTGCCGCACAAAAACTGGTAAAAACCAATGAAAATAAAATATTTATAAGTGACATTTTGTGTGATGTGTTACAAAGAGTAGAAAGGGGAGAACAGTTGACCATAGACTGCAGTTTTATTCTAAACAATGTGTAATAATTCGGACATATGAGGCCGAAATTATGACGAACAAAAGAAATAAAGTATAACATCACACAGTTACTGAATAGCACTATTCATATGGTGAACTACAACATCTGTTTTCCTCGAGAAAACGGACAGCAAAAAAGTCGATTTTAATGTTAAATTCCTTTCTTCATGGACGTAGGTAGAAGCGTGAGGTGTTTTTAAAATTTATTCTATTTACCTTATATTTCGTAAGATTAATAAAATACGGGGAATTTACGCGATTTTAACTACAATATAAACAAATAATAACGTATTTTGTATTTTATAGATCACCACCCACTTGTTATCCAATTATATAAATAAAACTGAAAACTTTTTAAAAATATAAAATTTCAATAGTGCGCGCGTGGGTGATGAGCCATCGGCCGCTCATGTCCGGTCTCTGAACATATGAACTAAAACTGACAGCATATATTGTGATTTTCAAAACTCTAACTGTGTGTGTGTAGGGGATATGATTCAGAATGTAACCAGAAAAAATCAATAGGTATTAATTACTTACGGTTGTATTTTAGTCCACAATTAATTTTTATAGTAAATATTTTCAATTATAGGTTGTCTATAGGTGACACTAGTGTTTTTGGCAAAAATCAGCTGCACTCCTTTACTTAACATTAGTCATATTTTATTATCTTCTTAAATAATATTGGAGATGGGCAACATTCAGAAGAGAAAGTAATTATTTTAGTTGTTAAACGTACCTGAATATATTTTACCGAATTGAAGTAAGTTTGTAAAAATAAGGTTTAGATTTTTCATATTATCCAAAGATGACATATATACTCTTATATTCGTTTAATAGACTTACCTAATATTGCACTATTAATAACAACATAAAGAATTTTCGGTATAAACCACCGAAAAAGAACCTATCTACCTGACGAAATGGTTGAACATGCAGAACACATAATTTAAGCCTATTGTGCCATATATTTATATGGTCTACCAAATCTAGTAAATTCAAGAAATATCTAAAACGTAGAATATTAACTTTCTGTGATAGAAACATCACCGATGTACATATACATAGAATATACACCAATACTTCCGGAGATATACCTCTTCGAAATTTGAAATTTTTTTTTAAATCGGTTTTTGCTCGATAGTAAGTAAATGGTGTTTTCTACGCCAAAATCTGACATCGCATTTATAGTAGAGGTAAGTAGCTAAAGTTTAAGACCAAACTGATTCTTCTAGCTCGTTTCGACTATGATACAATCTTTTGAATATTTTTGTAGATTTTTAGGAAAACACGAAATAACTTAATACTTAGAAAATTAATGAAATTATTTATTAAAAACAAAAAGGTTCATTTATTGCTAAGTTTGTACATCACATATATTCACTAGGTCTGTGAATAATATATCATAAATTTGTAAGTAAATAAATAATTGATAAATAATTATAAATAAATTATATACTACATAAGTTTCATCAACCAAACTGATAAATAAGAAGCAAATGGTGATATTTTGTTATATACAGACAATATGTGCCTGGACGACAAGCCACATTTGGAGCTTTGGATTCACTATATACTTACGATCGAGCAAAAACCAACTAAAAATCTGTGATTTTTACATTTTTAAGAAAAAATCTCTAAATTTTAAGATATCTATCTCAGTCTCGTCGCAGACTTCAATAAATATGTGCATCAAGAATTATTTAATTTTCTGAAGTAGACTAAATTAAATATACCTATAGTTGGTATACCATCTTCTAGTTTATCCATGTTTATGTGTTTAAGTAAAGTTTATTTGGATATTATATTCTAAAAATTTAACATAATTTCTGATAATAGTATGAGCAGAAGTATTGTTTAAGTCTTCGAGATTATCAAGATATAAGCTAGGTACCTCTGCAGATTTTACTTATTTCAGTACAATTATAAATACACATGTATTCATAATTAGATAACATTATAAGAAGTTAATTATATCATATATTAAATCAAGAAAGGTTTTCACTTTTTCACCAGTTATCACAACATACATATTTCAAATAATGTCAAAAATTCAAAAATTACTATAAATATACATCACTCGAAAGTAAACAATGTGTAAGATTATTATATTGCAAATTTATCATCGTTTTTGTTTTTTATAGGTAGATATATATTTTATATTACATTCCGCAAAGTGTTAAACGGTTGAATAAATAATAATAATATATAACTGTTATTATTATTTGACAAATAGCAAATGAGCAATAATTAATTGTACTTTTGCATAAATAAAAGTAGCTATCCTTTAGAAATTTTTAATTAATAATACATATACGCCCTAATTTGCAGTGCCACCTAATGTCCAGAAGCTACACTAATATTTAAGTTCCTGACGTGATAATTCTGCATCTTGACGGTTTTTCTCCACACTATAGTTGAATTGTAACCCCATTTTCACATAATATCCACGCATTTTTATTTTTGATACCATTTACAAACGAAGATATTATTTTCGTTGCACTATTTTTTGTAACAATGCAAACTAATTTTTTGAGGTCCTGGGGGGTACAAGAATGCTATACTTTATTTGAAAATTGCAGATAAAAAATATTTATTTTTACCTCTAAAAGGGGTATTTTATTCACAGTACACAGGTTCAAAACAGCCCAATTAGACATTTAAAACCCCCCTACGACCTCGAATCAAGTTTCCTTAACATAACTGTGTACTTTTTATAACAATTAAATTAATAGTTTCCATTTCTTATCAAAAAAATGTGAGCGTGTTTTCAACGTGAATATTGTCCGGTGTATCGTACGATACGCCAGCCTTAATGTATTTACTCTTGGCTTCATCACTGTTTATTAAATAATATTAGAAATAAATACTTACCTTCCTTTATATTTAAAAAATATTATAGTTTTCTAAATTAAATAACAAAGTTTGCACTTTATATATCATTCATGTAAATCAGTCAATAAACCACAGACCACAGACTATCTAGCTCCAGACCGGCAACTTAATTTAAAATTTTTTTTTAACTACACATTGTTCTCTAGAAACTACTGTGTCTATACAGCTCTATACTGTGGTATAACTTAATAGTAAAAAGTTTAGACAATGTTTAGCGCCGCCTGCCAACTGCAGGCAGTACTAAAATGAATCAAACCGATGAACCGGGAAATTTAAATATTATATATTTCTATTCCATTTTGTATTTACCTTAATAGTTTTTATTCTTCACTTTAAATGTTCGGAAGTAAAATAGTAGATGTATTTTAAAGAAAAATAAACTACACTTATTGCTATAATAACTTAGTAATAAATTAGAAACATATCTTTTTAGTAGCGCTTTATTTTTATATGAAAATTTATTTCTATTTCAAAATATTAAGGAGAAAGCATTCTAAATTATTCTTACATTTGAACTTATTTATTTCTTAAATGGAAATCGTCGATCTTCTCTTATGACATTGAATAAATTAGGATCTCATGTAGCTTCCTACCACTCATGAAAACGAATTGATTTTGGATGTGGAAAACTTTTACAATATAGCTTTGGCATCCTCTCTAATGTCAACTACACATTGTTCTCTAGATTTATCTGACAGTAAATCATACAAAACTTGATACAATTCCATAAATGAAACCGTGACATCAAAATCATAGCTAAGAAGTAAAATTAGTTACAAATGAACTTATATCACAATATTAATTATTACCTAAAATTATCCTTGATATGACTAAATATATCTTGCAAAGCACGAGGGATGACACCTTTGCTTTTGTCGTCACTATATACTGTACCCATTGAGTATGTTTTGCCAGAGCTAGTTTATCCATATGCCAAAATAGTAACATTATATCCTTTAAATAAGCTTTGAATCATATTCTGAACACATTTATTGTAAAATTCATCTTGGCCTATACTAGTATCGAAGACATGATTAAATGTAAAAGCCTTATCACTATTTTTTACTTTTACTTGGTTTAATTCTGTGCGGACTTCCAAAATGTTTTCAAAGCCTTTTGAAATTTCACTTTGTACAAGTGGTCGAATTCTTAATGCTACTTGGACGGATGTGTTATCTGTCATCTGTTGTTCAAAAAATATTTAAAATAATACTTAATGTATTTACTCTTGGCTTCATCACTGTTTATTAAATAATATTAGAAATAAATACTTACCTTCCTTTATATTTAAAAAATATTATAGTTTTCTAAATTAAATAACAAAGTTTGCACTTTATATATCATTCATGTAAATCAGTCAATAAACCACAGACCACAGACTATCTAGCTCCAGACCGGCAACTTAATTTAAAATTTTTATCCGCGAGAGTGATAGTTATATATAGCCCTCCCTCTTGCCTTGTTGGAACGTAAGCTCAGATGGCGCTAGTGTGATATCGCCCGCGAAATAGCACCCATTCAAAATTTAAATATACCGCTAAATTTAATTTTTTCAAATTTTGTCATTTGTATTACTGATACTACAATTTGTGTCGTAATTTTATCCGAATTACTTACAGTAATTGCAACAAAATTAAGCAGCACAAATGTTGTATCAGTAATACAGATAACAACATTTAAAATATTTACATAGAATATTTAGGCATTTCAAAATATTCAAGCTTTCTCTGTAATCTATATATGTAAAGAATAGAAGCAAAGATGGAAGTTTAAAAAATATATATTTGTTAGAGCAAAAAAACTAATAGAAGAACATATTTATACATAATAACTACATATTAAATAAAATAAGAAAACCACCAATGCATAATTAAAAAATTATAAACGAAAAAAATACTATATATACAGAAAATAAATTACTAAATTTATAAAATACATAAACATTAGACATTTTCAACACATAAAACAAAAGTTATATTTTTTAAATGTATTTTTGCAGTACCATGGCAGTCCGATTTCACATACACCTTTAATTACGCTTTGCTTAATAATTTCACGATGATGTGCACATGCAATCCATGTAAAATCTACCTCTTTGCTTAATATTGTGCTTAGCAAGTTTTGCACATTTTCTTCGGCACGCAAGTCTGGCAAATTTATTTCCATCATCGTGATTCCATGGCCAACACAAATGGCTAAGCGTTCAGATGGATAAAATAATTTATCAGACTCCGAATATTCTTTAAAAAAAATAAATTGGTTCTGTGGCAAAGTCTTGTCTCCCTCTAAAGCACTTTGACACACAGCATAATCAATGTTTTTTAATAAGTGAGTAGGTATATAATGCGGATTCTGGCACAATTTCCCATGTTATTTCTTATGGAGGTTCATTTTACAAAATTTACAATTTATACAGGTGTAATCACTTTCGTGCACGAGGCAAGTGATTCAATCCTTACAGGTCTTTATATATATATATATATATATGTATATACGTATATACGCGAGCGAGCGTAGGTGTGTGCGGTGTGTGTGTGTGTGTGTGTGTGTGTGTGTGTGTGTATGTAAGAGCTTCGGAGGGTGTAGAGAAAGATAGGGAATATATCTGGTATACAAAGATGAGATGCGAACACCGCACGACTTTTATACATATGTACATTCAAATTATTCGATTAATAATACAGCTAGCATAGAAACAATGATTAACTTTTATTAAATACTAATACTGTAATTATATTTAATTATACTAATTATATAGCATGATTATGCTGTCATAATACTAATAAATGCATGTGATGGAACTACAGTCTTTATACATATGCGGGCACGTACTGTTCGACGCTTGACGACAGGCTGATACATTCATTACGATCATAAGATTCCAATACAATGCATGTGTGCATATTGCAGGGCTGTCATCTTCATTTTTTGATACCATTCACATTCGTAATATTCATAAAAAAGTATCTTAAGTTAATATTATAAGAATTCCTTCAGATTTATTATTTTTATGATTGAATTTAATATTATTTCGCTGAAGGTCTACTTGTCGGCCCGCGTATGTATTCATATCTGTTAGATAGGTACGGTTTAGCATCCCATTTTGTGATATGTACGGAAAACAGCAGGCAAGATAATCGTACATACCAGTATGATAGAAACTGAAAATTAAATAAACTTTTTCAGCCAGCATAGAAAATGATTATCTTTTGACCAAAGGCGAATACTATAATTATATTTAATTTTACTAATTATATACAATAATTAAGCTGTATTATAATGTTAATAAATACATGTGATGAAACTACAATATAAATGTATATAGGTAAAACGTAGTAAAATTTATAATAAATAATGATAAACAAACAACTCCCTTTATTTATTTGAATCATAGGTTTTACAATACTGTTATTACAATCCATTACATTATTTGAATAATGTACAGATACAATATTAAGATAAACAGGATTACACATATACATACATACGAGTATGACAGAAACTATAAATTTATTAAAACTCTTATAGAAAGGAATTATAAGTATTTTACAGTGAAAACCTCTATATCTATCAATGCTCAACAGCTGCTAATGTACGCATGCGTAGGTTCACACTACACAGCAATCACGTGATTAGCATTATCAACTCGAATGATACAGCGATACTGAATCTTTATATAAGTCATGATACATGCGTTGGCACTTCATTCTTACAGTGTTCACCATCGAGTGAAGATGGAATTTGTGAAACAAATTAAATCGATACTTGTCAGTGCAACAGCTGATGCTGAAGCCGCGAATTCTATTATTAAAAAATGTAATCAAGCTAATCGAGTGCTAAATAATTTATTACGTAATGCGATAACTATTGGAGAAAAACAAAAATTTACAACGGCTATTGCTCACGTGAAAAGTTTCAAACGAAAGTGTCGAGGTCTTCCGATAAAGGGATCAGGATACACAACAAGAAAACAGACAGCATATATTCGTGTTAAGTGGGAAGACATTCAATCAGCTTTTCAAAATCGTATACGAACTGGAGTTATTATCAACCTAAAACACACTGACCCGAAACTGTTTTTGGAAGACGCTTCGGCAATATTCCGCAGAAGAATCTTAAACGTCCTGAAAAAAGAAGAAACAATCAAGGTTAACGCGATGTTTTCTGGTGACTTTACTATACAAAAGATCGGTCAAGAAGATACAGAAACAAAATATTTTAATACCATGAATAAACCAATTTACCAAGTCACAAACCTACAGAAGTGGTTTGTTGAGGAAATACAACAACCAATTTTATCTGACATCGAGGTTTTCCAATCAAGAGGAAGTGGATGGGCATTATCAGCAGTTATTAATATACAAATTAATATTAATAAATTTACACCCCAACTAGGGTCATCCTATATCGAGTTACCACAACCAATAAAATTGAAGCATGCGTGTGTTAATGTACGCAACGAAGATACTAAATGTTTTATATGGGCAGTTGTATCTGCACTATATCCTGTGAAAGAAAATCCACAAAGAACCACAAAGTATCCGAACCCATCATTAGTTTTAAATTTAGAAGGAATTCAATTCCCAATGACAATAAAACAAATTCCACGCTTCGAAAAACAAAATGCTCTATCAATAAATGTTTATATTTTAAAAAAGAAATGTAAGAAAACATTCACGACAGTCCCAACATATCTAACGAAAGCGAAGCAACTGAAACATATCAATTTATTGCTTATTCAAGATGTATATAATGATGAAAATGATCAAGATGATACAGCATCCAAACTATCGCCTAGATATCACTATGTATGGATTAAGGACTTATCACGGTTAGTATCCACAGAACGGTCTAATCATAAATCGAGGATATATTTTTGTGATCGCTGCCTACATTATTTTTACACAGAAACTGCTCGAGATAAACATTACATAGATTGTGTTAATATGAATAATTGTAAAGTTAGACTTCCAGATGAAGATGGGAAGTTTATAAAATTCAAGAATTTCAAAAATAATATGAAAGTTGGCTTTATAATATACGCCGACCTTGAGTGTTTGCTTGTGTCATGTAAAGATAAAAATAAATATCAGGAGCACCAACCATGCAGCATTGGATATTATGTTAAGTGCTCATACGATGCAACATTATCATTTTATCGTAGTTACAGAGGAGTTCATTGCATAGAATGGTTTACTAAAGAATTGAAAGATTTCGCTGAAAATATAGAAACAGTTTTCCTATGTCCACTACCTATGGATAAATTATCTCATGATGAACAACATGCATATAATAACGCAATTACCTGCCATATTTGCAGAAAACCCTTAGATGGAAAAAAGGTTAGAGATCACTGTCACCTAACGGGGAAATATAGAGGACCAGCACATGAAGAATGCAATATTAATTATAAGGATGGATGTACAATAGGGGTGGTTCTTCATAATTTATCCGGATATGATGCGCATTTCATCATTAAGAATTTAGCGGAAGATTTAGAGGGACGTATTGATTTGCTACCAATAAATAAAGAACGATACATATCATTCACCAAACATTTAAAAGGAAATCTTGTTAAATTCAGATTCATCGACTCTTTCCGATTCATGTCTTCAGGGTTAGATACATTAGCATCATATTTAACAGAATATACAGAACTCCAAGCTCAATTTCCTAATATAACAGATGAAAAATTAAAACTGTTAACACGGAAAGGTGTATATCCCTATGATTATTTTAACTCAATAGAAAAATTCAATGAAACAAAACTCCCCGAAAAATCAATGTTTTTCAACCAATTGAACGAACAAAATATTTCCGATGAGGATTACGAGCATGCTATGGAAATATGGAAAAAATTTAAAATTGAAAACCTGGGTGAATATTCGGACCTATATCTTAAGACTGATGTTTTACTGTTAGCTTGCGTTTTTGAACAATTCAGAAGCAGCTGCTTAAAGACATATGAACTAGACCCAGCTCACTATTTTACACTACCTGGTTACACATGGGATTGTATGCTAAAACACACAAACATAACTTTGGAATTGATAACAGATATAGACATGATTATGTTCATTGAACGAGGAATTAGAGGTGGACTCAGTCAGTGTTCACACAGATACCTTAAATCAAATCACAAATACATGGATGATTATGATTCTTCGAAACCAAACAATTTCATTATGTATACTGATATAAACAACCAATACGGTTGGGCAATGTCACAATGTTTGCCATATGGTAATTTTAAATGGGTAGATTGTATTGAGAATTTTAATGTGATGGATATATCAGATACCGCTAACATCGGGTATATTCTGGAGGTTGATTTAGAATATCCGCAGGAACTACATGATTTACACAGTGATATACCATTTTGTCCAGAACATCTATCAGCTCCAGGGAAAACAGATAAAAAATTGTTGGCTACCTTGCACGACAAAGAACGATACGTTATTCACTACATCAATTTGAAACAAGTATTATCTCATGGACTGAAATTATCTAAGATTCATAGAATTCTACAGTTTCAACAACGCACTTGGCTTAAATCATATATTGATCTGAACACTAAACTGCGAACATCAGCAATTAATGAATTTGAGAAAAATCTGTTTAAACTCATGAACAACGCGGTGTTTGGCAAGTCGCTTCAAAGTATACGAAATCATTGCAATGTGAAGCTTGTAAATAAATGGGAAGGACGTTACGGTGCCGAAGCATTAATTTCAAAACCTGAATTCAAATCAGCAACAATATTTAATGAAAATTTAGTGGCAATTGAACTCAATAAAACTGAGGTGTATTTCAATAAACCCATTTATATTGGAATGGCAATATTGGATATTTCCAAAACAGCAATATACGAATTCCACTATGATTATATGAAGCCGATGTTTGGTAGAAATTGTAAAGCTGCATATACAGATACAGATTCAATTATATATTCGATCGAATGTGCAAACATCTATGATATTATACGTCGTGACTGCATAAAGAGATTTGATACAAGTGATTATCCAAAAGATAATGTTTACAATATTCCACTGGTTAACAAAAAAGTTTTAGGAATGATGAAGGATGAGATGCATGGTAAAATAATAACAGAGTTTGCAGGATTAAGGTCTAAAATGTACGCAATCAGGGTGGAGGGAAGAGATATGATAAAAAAAGTTAAAGGAGTGAAAAAAAATATCGTTAAAACTCACATAAATTTTGATGATTATCTAGAATGTTTGAAGAACTACACAGGAAAGACAGTGAATCAAAAATTAATTACATCCCAAAAACACAATGTATTCAGTATAAATCAAACAAAAATCGCATTGAGTCCGCATGATGATAAGAGATACCTTATTAAAGATAGCTACGAGACGTTACCATGGGGACACTATTCAATTATGTGTATAGAATAAGTATTTAATTGAATTTATTGTATATCTATTTATCTATATATCTATCTATTTTTATATATATATATTACTAATATTAACACATGTAAAGCATTATCATATGAAATAAAAACATTTATGTAAAAAGGTGTTGTTTATTAATAGTAGTAGTAGTAGTAGTAGTAGTAGTTATTTACCCTCAAAACTTACATACCATGTGAGGTACAACATAAATACACATTACATGATATGGATCAGCACTTACACAATGTCATTAAAATGTAGAATGAAAGCTTATTAAAGGCATAACTAATAAAAAACTAAAATCATTTTTAAAGAGTTTTTCTCTGAACCCATTGTTTCTAATCTACATATTATAAAATTATTTTGATTATGATAGGAACCATTTAAGAAACCAGTTATATAAATCTATTTATCAAACATGACTGAGATCATCATCACAGACATTCAATTTTGTTAGAAAAGGAAATTTTAATGCACTGAATAATAAATAAACATCAATTACTAAGGATTGAGGTTGTAATAAGTGTTAGGAAGGGTATGCAGTTGAAGTTCCTTTAAATGCTACCGCCAGTAATTTATAGCTATTAAGCCCCTCGAAATTCAAAGGCGCTACTCGTGAGGCTCGAGGTAAGTAGCTCGGAACACGAACAGGTCTACCGTCAAATGATTTATAGCCGCTAAGGCCCCTCGAAATTCAAAGGCACTACTCTTGAGGCTCGAGGTAGACGGCTCTCCTTAGCAAGGTAGACAGCTCCCCTTGGTAAGGAGATTCCATAAAGGATAAGCTATTAAAGCAATGAAGCTCCCCAACGTTAGTAGGGCACCGAATGTTGCTATGAACCGGTTGCCACAGTCTAATTATAGACTGCCCAACGCATTTGGGTATATCCATGAAATAACCTGTCTCTTCAACAATTTACGGATAATGGGATTAAGGATGAAATATCATATAAATAAGGATTATAATTTTAAGAGAGTTTCATTTTTATTTTACGGTAAAACCAAATTGATTAATTTTGAATATATTACGATTAATAACGGCTCCTTCAATATAAACAAATAATTATTTTTCTTTATTAAAGAGATATTTTTTATGCATAATTCAAGGATTTATTCGGCATCAAATAATATATTGAATTTAACAGAAAAATGTTTCAGGCAAATTTAATACTTATTAGCTTTAACGAAACAATAATGATAATGTTTACAATGCTACATTTTATGACGAGTAAGATAGCTTGCATCATATCAATGTAAGTAAAGTTATATATTCAATATAAAGATTACCACATACTTTCTAGATGATAATAATATAAATACTAAATATATTGGTAATTTAAATCTTTTTACTTATACATACACATATGTGCTTACATTCCAATAAAAACAGAATTAAATGCAAATAATAACATGCATATTTTCATTTTTATTACCAAGTTAGTCATTAATTATGTTACATTAACGATGTATAATACGCGATACTTAAGTAAAATACTATACACATTTTCATCCATCAGACGCGAAATAAGCGTGTTCATTCGTGTTTAAAATACGTCACTGACCTATAACGCAGGTAGTAATACGACATATTATTGGCTGTATTTAAACAAAGACGTTGTATGAGAGCGAGAAAAGTCAAGTGATATATATATACATATATATCTAGTATCTCAGATTTAGTAGTGTAATAACCTTCTTATGTGATAGTTTACTTGTTAGAGAAAGGTAGGCCAATATTTAATTAGTAATAGAATCATTGTAGTATATTTAACTCAATATCGGTATAGTATCAGTTATTGGTACAAGTTATTTATTATAGTGAATTAGATATTTTAACGTAATATTATATTAAAAATGTTAATAATTTATATTACTACCACAAGAATATTTTACATTATTGAGATATGAAAATATATATATATATATAGAATAATTATTTGCATGGAACTTGACATAATAAATAATTTTATTATATAATTTTATGAGACAGCTTGAATACAAAGATGTTTAGCCTTTAATTATCATAATTAGATTTTATGATTTAAAGTAGTATATATTGTAATATAAGATAGTGTTATAATCTATACAATAAATATTATTCAGTATTTGAATACACAATGAATAACACAAATTTGAGTGAGAAAGATAAATATTTTTAATTGTACATGTGTGAATTTGAATTTATCGGGATATACAGGGTAATTATTTACATCTGATGGTGAAACATGGTCACGTTTTTTATATAATTCAGTAATTTAATTTGCTCTATAGCAAGACAATGAGGTGGATGCTAAGCATTAATTTGTACACACGTAATGTTATGATTTTCAGTGTATCATATATATTCTAGTCTAACGCAAACTTTTTGATTTATTGAAACCCCAATAGAAATTATCACTATTTCGAGAAGAATAGTCATGTACCT
This sequence comes from Amphimallon solstitiale, assembly GCA_963170755.1. Taxonomy (NCBI): domain Eukaryota; kingdom Metazoa; phylum Arthropoda; class Insecta; order Coleoptera; family Scarabaeidae; genus Amphimallon; species Amphimallon solstitiale. Next base: position 162,583,284 of record OY720677.1, read on the forward strand.
GTACATATTCAAAGCCGCTGAAGAATGAGTACATTAACAGCTGTATACGCGTGTCTTTATCATCCACTTTAATGTGTTACTATAATTCCAACCATAAATGGTATTATATCGGTTTCTCCGCCTTGGAGCTATCTTATAAATTATTATTTTATTATTATCTAAACTTATTCATCACGTAATGTGTATTTGTATTAATATTGCGTCATTAAGCCTTCCATTAATATATTTTAGGTAAATTTCTGTGTTTTTCCGATATAATGACTCTAAATTCTTCTAAATGTGAACTGTACTCAAAGTAAATCGAGAACTATAACGTAATATATATAAACTCTTAGAATAGACAATTATTCATAAGTAAAGTGACTATAAATTCGATTAAATGTGAACTGTAATATAAAACAGTTGAACTAGAATATTTAAAAATAATAATCAGTTCAGAACCGGTTCTAGCACAACCGGTTCTGAACTGATTATTATTTTTAAATATTCTAGTTCAACTGTTTTATATTACAGTTCACATTTAATCGAATTTATAGTCACTTTACTTATGAATAATTGTCTATTCTAAGAGTTTATATATATTACGTTATAGTTCTCGATTTACTTTGAGTACAGTTCACATTTAGAAGAATTTAGAGTCATTATATCGGAAAAACACAGAAATTTACCTAAAATATATTAATGGAAGGCTTAATGACGCAATATTAATACAAATACACATTACGTGATGAATAAGTTTAGATAATAATAAAATAATAATTTATAAGATAGCTCCAAGGCGGAGAAACCGATATAATACCATTTATGGTTGGAATTATAGTAACACATTAAAGTGGATGATAAAGACACGCGTATACAGCTGTTAATGTACTCATTCTTCAGCGGCTTTGAATATGTACAGGTACATGACTATTCTTCTCGAAATAGTGATAATTTCTATTGGGGTTTCAATAAATCAAAAAGTTTGCGTTAGACTAGAATATATATGATACACTGAAAATCATAACATTACGTGTGTACAAATTAATGCTTAGCATCCACCTCATTGTCTTGCTATAGAGCAAATTAAATTACTGAATTATATAAAAAACGTGACCATGTTTCACCATCAGATGTAAATAATTACCCTGTATATCCCGATAAATTCAAATTCACACATGTACAATTAAAAATATTTATCTTTCTCACTCAAATTTGTGTTATTCATTGTGTATTCAAATACTGAATAATATTTATTGTATAGATTATAACACTATCTTATATTACAATATATACTACTTTAAATCATAAAATCTAATTATGATAATTAAAGGCTAAACATCTTTGTATTCAAGCTGTCTCATAAAATTATATAATAAAATTATTTATTATGTCAAGTTCCATGCAAATAATTATTCTATATATATATATATATATATTTTCATATCTCAATAATGTAAAATATTCTTGTGGTAGTAATATAAATTATTAACATTTTTAATATAATATTACGTTAAAATATCTAATTCACTATAATAAATAACTTGTACCAATAACTGATACTATACCGATATTGAGTTAAATATACTACAATGATTCTATTACTAATTAAATATTGGCCTACCTTTCTCTAACAAGTAAACTATCACATAAGAAGGTTATTACACTACTAAATCTGAGATACTAGATATATATGTATATATATATCACTTGACTTTTCTCGCTCTCATACAACGTCTTTGTTTAAATACAGCCAATAATATGTCGTATTACTACCTGCGTTATAGGTCAGTGACGTATTTTAAACACGAATGAACACGCTTATTTCGCGTCTGATGGATGAAAATGTGTATAGTATTTTACTTAAGTATCGCGTATTATACATCGTTAATGTAACATAATTAATGACTAACTTGGTAATAAAAATGAAAATATGCATGTTATTATTTGCATTTAATTCTGTTTTTATTGGAATGTAAGCACATATGTGTATGTATAAGTAAAAAGATTTAAATTACCAATATATTTAGTATTTATATTATTATCATCTAGAAAGTATGTGGTAATCTTTATATTGAATATATAACTTTACTTACATTGATATGATGCAAGCTATCTTACTCGTCATAAAATGTAGCATTGTAAACATTATCATTATTGTTTCGTTAAAGCTAATAAGTATTAAATTTGCCTGAAACATTTTTCTGTTAAATTCAATATATTATTTGATGCCGAATAAATCCTTGAATTATGCATAAAAAATATCTCTTTAATAAAGAAAAATAATTATTTGTTTATATTGAAGGAGCCGTTATTAATCGTAATATATTCAAAATTAATCAATTTGGTTTTACCGTAAAATAAAAATGAAACTCTCTTAAAATTATAATCCTTATTTATATGATATTTCATCCTTAATCCCATTATCCGTAAATTGTTGAAGAGACAGGTTATTTCATGGATATACCCAAATGCGTTGGGCAGTCTATAATTAGACTGTGGCAACCGGTTCATAGCAACATTCGGTGCCCTACTAACGTTGGGGAGCTTCATTGCTTTAATAGCTTATCCTTTATGGAATCTCCTTACCAAGGGGAGCTGTCTACCTTGCTAAGGAGAGCCGTCTACCTCGAGCCTCAAGAGTAGTGCCTTTGAATTTCGAGGGGCCTTAGCGGCTATAAATCATTTGACGGTAGACCTGTTCGTGTTCCGAGCTACTTACCTCGAGCCTCACGAGTAGCGCCTTTGAATTTCGAGGGGCTTAATAGCTATAAATTACTGGCGGTAGCATTTAAAGGAACTTCAACTGCATACCCTTCCTAACACTTATTACAACCTCAATCCTTAGTAATTGATGTTTATTTATTATTCAGTGCATTAAAATTTCCTTTTCTAACAAAATTGAATGTCTGTGATGATGATCTCAGTCATGTTTGATAAATAGATTTATATAACTGGTTTCTTAAATGGTTCCTATCATAATCAAAATAATTTTATAATATGTAGATTAGAAACAATGCAGAGAAAAACTCTTTAAAAATGATTTTAGTTTTTTATTAGTTATGCCTTTAATAAGCTTTCATTCTACATTTTAATGACATTGTGTAAGTGCTGATCCATATCATGTAATGTGTATTTATGTTGTACCTCACATGGTATGTAAGTTTTGAGGGTAAATAACTACTACTACTACTACTACTACTACTATTAATAAACAACACCTTTTTACATAAATGTTTTTATTTCATATGATAATGCTTTACATGTGTTAATATTAGTAATATATATATATAAAAATAGATAGATATATAGATAAATAGATATACAATAAATTCAATTAAATACTTATTCTATACACATAATTGAATAGTGTCCCCATGGTAACGTCTCGTAGCTATCTTTAATAAGGTATCTCTTATCATCATGCGGACTCAATGCGATTTTTGTTTGATTTATACTGAATACATTGTGTTTTTGGGATGTAATTAATTTTTGATTCACTGTCTTTCCTGTGTAGTTCTTCAAACATTCTAGATAATCATCAAAATTTATGTGAGTTTTAACGATATTTTTTTTCACTCCTTTAACTTTTTTTATCATATCTCTTCCCTCCACCCTGATTGCGTACATTTTAGACCTTAATCCTGCAAACTCTGTTATTATTTTACCATGCATCTCATCCTTCATCATTCCTAAAACTTTTTTGTTAACCAGTGGAATATTGTAAACATTATCTTTTGGATAATCACTTGTATCAAATCTCTTTATGCAGTCACGACGTATAATATCATAGATGTTTGCACATTCGATCGAATATATAATTGAATCTGTATCTGTATATGCAGCTTTACAATTTCTACCAAACATCGGCTTCATATAATCATAGTGGAATTCGTATATTGCTGTTTTGGAAATATCCAATATTGCCATTCCAATATAAATGGGTTTATTGAAATACACCTCAGTTTTATTGAGTTCAATTGCCACTAAATTTTCATTAAATATTGTTGCTGATTTGAATTCAGGTTTTGAAATTAATGCTTCGGCACCGTAACGTCCTTCCCATTTATTTACAAGCTTCACATTGCAATGATTTCGTATACTTTGAAGCGACTTGCCAAACACCGCGTTGTTCATGAGTTTAAACAGATTTTTCTCAAATTCATTAATTGCTGATGTTCGCAGTTTAGTGTTCAGATCAATATATGATTTAAGCCAAGTGCGTTGTTGAAACTGTAGAATTCTATGAATCTTAGATAATTTCAGTCCATGAGATAATACTTGTTTCAAATTGATGTAGTGAATAACGTATCGTTCTTTGTCGTGCAAGGTAGCCAACAATTTTTTATCTGTTTTCCCTGGAGCTGATAGATGTTCTGGACAAAATGGTATATCACTGTGTAAATCATGTAGTTCCTGCGGATATTCTAAATCAACCTCCAGAATATACCCGATGTTAGCGGTATCTGATATATCCATCACATTAAAATTCTCAATACAATCTACCCATTTAAAATTACCATATGGCAAACATTGTGACATTGCCCAACCGTATTGGTTGTTTATATCAGTATACATAATGAAATTGTTTGGTTTCGAAGAATCATAATCATCCATGTATTTGTGATTTGATTTAAGGTATCTGTGTGAACACTGACTGAGTCCACCTCTAATTCCTCGTTCAATGAACATAATCATGTCTATATCTGTTATCAATTCCAAAGTTATGTTTGTGTGTTTTAGCATGCAATCCCATGTGTAACCAGGTAGTGTAAAATAGTGAGCTGGGTCTAGTTCATATGTCTTTAAGCAGCTGCTTCTGAATTGTTCAAAAACGCAAGCTAACAGTAAAACATCAGTCTTAAGATATAGGTCCGAATATTCACCCAGGTTTTCAATTTTAAATTTTTTCCATATTTCCATAGCATGCTCGTAATCCTCATCGGAAATATTTTGTTCGTTCAATTGGTTGAAAAACATTGATTTTTCGGGGAGTTTTGTTTCATTGAATTTTTCTATTGAGTTAAAATAATCATAGGGATATACACCTTTCCGTGTTAACAGTTTTAATTTTTCATCTGTTATATTAGGAAATTGAGCTTGGAGTTCTGTATATTCTGTTAAATATGATGCTAATGTATCTAACCCTGAAGACATGAATCGGAAAGAGTCGATGAATCTGAATTTAACAAGATTTCCTTTTAAATGTTTGGTGAATGATATGTATCGTTCTTTATTTATTGGTAGCAAATCAATACGTCCCTCTAAATCTTCCGCTAAATTCTTAATGATGAAATGCGCATCATATCCGGATAAATTATGAAGAACCACCCCTATTGTACATCCATCCTTATAATTAATATTGCATTCTTCATGTGCTGGTCCTCTATATTTCCCCGTTAGGTGACAGTGATCTCTAACCTTTTTTCCATCTAAGGGTTTTCTGCAAATATGGCAGGTAATTGCGTTATTATATGCATGTTGTTCATCATGAGATAATTTATCCATAGGTAGTGGACATAGGAAAACTGTTTCTATATTTTCAGCGAAATCTTTCAATTCTTTAGTAAACCATTCTATGCAATGAACTCCTCTGTAACTACGATAAAATGATAATGTTGCATCGTATGAGCACTTAACATAATATCCAATGCTGCATGGTTGGTGCTCCTGATATTTATTTTTATCTTTACATGACACAAGCAAACACTCAAGGTCGGCGTATATTATAAAGCCAACTTTCATATTATTTTTGAAATTCTTGAATTTTATAAACTTCCCATCTTCATCTGGAAGTCTAACTTTACAATTATTCATATTAACACAATCTATGTAATGTTTATCTCGAGCAGTTTCTGTGTAAAAATAATGTAGGCAGCGATCACAAAAATATATCCTCGATTTATGATTAGACCGTTCTGTGGATACTAACCGTGATAAGTCCTTAATCCATACATAGTGATATCTAGGCGATAGTTTGGATGCTGTATCATCTTGATCATTTTCATCATTATATACATCTTGAATAAGCAATAAATTGATATGTTTCAGTTGCTTCGCTTTCGTTAGATATGTTGGGACTGTCGTGAATGTTTTCTTACATTTCTTTTTTAAAATATAAACATTTATTGATAGAGCATTTTGTTTTTCGAAGCGTGGAATTTGTTTTATTGTCATTGGGAATTGAATTCCTTCTAAATTTAAAACTAATGATGGGTTCGGATACTTTGTGGTTCTTTGTGGATTTTCTTTCACAGGATATAGTGCAGATACAACTGCCCATATAAAACATTTAGTATCTTCGTTGCGTACATTAACACACGCATGCTTCAATTTTATTGGTTGTGGTAACTCGATATAGGATGACCCTAGTTGGGGTGTAAATTTATTAATATTAATTTGTATATTAATAACTGCTGATAATGCCCATCCACTTCCTCTTGATTGGAAAACCTCGATGTCAGATAAAATTGGTTGTTGTATTTCCTCAACAAACCACTTCTGTAGGTTTGTGACTTGGTAAATTGGTTTATTCATGGTATTAAAATATTTTGTTTCTGTATCTTCTTGACCGATCTTTTGTATAGTAAAGTCACCAGAAAACATCGCGTTAACCTTGATTGTTTCTTCTTTTTTCAGGACGTTTAAGATTCTTCTGCGGAATATTGCCGAAGCGTCTTCCAAAAACAGTTTCGGGTCAGTGTGTTTTAGGTTGATAATAACTCCAGTTCGTATACGATTTTGAAAAGCTGATTGAATGTCTTCCCACTTAACACGAATATATGCTGTCTGTTTTCTTGTTGTGTATCCTGATCCCTTTATCGGAAGACCTCGACACTTTCGTTTGAAACTTTTCACGTGAGCAATAGCCGTTGTAAATTTTTGTTTTTCTCCAATAGTTATCGCATTACGTAATAAATTATTTAGCACTCGATTAGCTTGATTACATTTTTTAATAATAGAATTCGCGGCTTCAGCATCAGCTGTTGCACTGACAAGTATCGATTTAATTTGTTTCACAAATTCCATCTTCACTCGATGGTGAACACTGTAAGAATGAAGTGCCAACGCATGTATCATGACTTATATAAAGATTCAGTATCGCTGTATCATTCGAGTTGATAATGCTAATCACGTGATTGCTGTGTAGTGTGAACCTACGCATGCGTACATTAGCAGCTGTTGAGCATTGATAGATATAGAGGTTTTCACTGTAAAATACTTATAATTCCTTTCTATAAGAGTTTTAATAAATTTATAGTTTCTGTCATACTCGTATGTATGTATATGTGTAATCCTGTTTATCTTAATATTGTATCTGTACATTATTCAAATAATGTAATGGATTGTAATAACAGTATTGTAAAACCTATGATTCAAATAAATAAAGGGAGTTGTTTGTTTATCATTATTTATTATAAATTTTACTACGTTTTACCTATATACATTTATATTGTAGTTTCATCACATGTATTTATTAACATTATAATACAGCTTAATTATTGTATATAATTAGTAAAATTAAATATAATTATAGTATTCGCCTTTGGTCAAAAGATAATCATTTTCTATGCTAGCTGAAAAAGTTTATTTAATTTTCAGTTTCTATCATACTGGTATGTACGATTATCTTGCCTGCTGTTTTCCGTACATATCACAAAATGGGATGCTAAACCGTACCTATCTAACAGATATGAATACATACGCGGGCCGACAAGTAGACCTTCAGCGAAATAATATTAAATTCAATCATAAAAATAATAAATCTGAAGGAATTCTTATAATATTAACTTAAGATACTTTTTTATGAATATTACGAATGTGAATGGTATCAAAAAATGAAGATGACAGCCCTGCAATATGCACACATGCATTGTATTGGAATCTTATGATCGTAATGAATGTATCAGCCTGTCGTCAAGCGTCGAACAGTACGTGCCCGCATATGTATAAAGACTGTAGTTCCATCACATGCATTTATTAGCATTATGACAGCATAATCATGCTATATAATTAGTATAATTAAATATAATTACAGTATTAGTATTTAATAAAAGTTAATCATTGTTTCTATGCTAGCTGTATTATTAATCGAATAATTTGAATGTACATATGTATAAAAGTCGTGCGGTGTTCGCATCTCATCTTTGTATACCAGATATATTCCCTATCTTTCTCTACACCCTCCGAAGCTCTTACATACACACACACACACACACACACACACACACACACACCTACGCTCGCTCGCGTATATACGTATATACACACATATATATATATATAAAGACCTGTAAGGATTGAATCACTTGCCTCGTGCACGAAAGTGATTACACCTGTATAAATTGTAAATTTTGTAAAATGAACCTCCATAAGAAATAACATGGGAAATTGTGCCAGAATCCGCATTATATACCTACTATGGAGAATTCGGCGA